>CAJVGC010000001.1:57960656-58046466 GCA_910822075.1 Senecio squalidus | reverse complement strand
CACTAGACAAATTCTGTTATAATAATGACCAACACAGTTATGCGCATAATGTGTAAATAATAGACAAACAAAATTTGAATAAGGAGGAAAATTTTTCATTAATAAATAATAATGACCAATAAGTACAACAATGCTATTAAATTAAGTCTTTTGTAAGCCCCATATTCGACACGTGTCCTACGAATATATTAGGAGGAAGACCTTTGGTCATCGGATCCGCTAGCATGTCATGTGTACTTATGTACTCAACACAAAGAACATTTTCCTCAACCCGTTCGCGTACAAACAGATACTTTGTGTCAAGATACAGCCCAGCGCCAGTCGAACTGTTACTGTTCGAGAAAGTTACAGCAGCTGAGTTATCACAGTAAAGCTTCAATGGTCTAGAGATTGAGTTGACGAGTTTGAGTCCACTGATCAGATTCCTTAACAACATCCCATGACAGGTTGCATTATAAACGGCAACTTCAGCCATCATAGTAGACGTTGTGGTCAGTTTCTGTTTATGACTCCGCCAAGAGATTGGTCCGCCAGCTAACATGTAAATATACCCAGAAGTAGATTTATGGTCTTCTTTGCTTTAGCAAAGTCAGAGTCAGAATAACCTACTACTTCCAAGTTGTCACTTCTTCTATAAGTTAATTTGTAGTCTTTGGTCCCTTTCAGATATCGTAGAACCTTTTTAGCCGCTTTCCAGTGTGCTAATCCGGGGTTAGATAAGTAACGCCCCAGCATACCAGCGATGTAAGCGATATCCGGTCGAGTACAGACCTGAGCGTACATAATGCTCCCAACTACAGATGAGTAAGGTATCATCCTCATTTCAGCCTTCTCAGTTTCAGTGCTCGGAGTTTGATGAGGTCCAAATACGTCCCCTTTAACTACCGGAGCCACAGTGGGTGTGCAGTGCTGCATGTTATAGCGTTCTAGAATACGGTCAATATAAGCCCTTTGGAAAAGACCTAGTTACGTCTATCTCGATGTATTTCGATACCTAAAACATAAGAGGCATCACCGAGATCTTTCATGTCGAAATTATGCGAAAGCATTCGCTTCGACTCATGTAGCAGATCCAAGTTGTTACTTGCAAGTAGAATATCATCCACATACAAAACAAGGATAATAAAGTTACTCCCACTGATCTTGAGATAGGTGCATTGATCCACTTGATTCTTTAGGAAGCCATCAGATTTCACGACTTCATCAAATTTAAGGTACCATTGTCGTGATGCTTGTTTCAACCCATATATCGATTTGTTTAACTTGCAGACCATGTGCTCTTTAACTTCTGGAATAAATCCTTCAGGTTGCTGCATGTATACGTCTTCTTGCAAGTCACCATTTAGGAAAGCGGTCTTGACATCCATCTGATGTAACTCTAAATCATAATGAGCTACGAGTGCCATGACGATCCTTAGGGAATCTTTACGAGAGACAGGAGAAAAGGTCTCTTGATAATCAATTCCGCCTTTTGCAACCAGTCTGGCCTTATAGCGTTCGACGTTTCCATTCGGGTCTAATTTGGTTTTGAACACCCATTTACATCCAATTACTTTGGATCCTTTAGTAAGTGGAACCAATACCCAAACGCCATTACGCTCCATGGAATTGAGCTCTTCAATCATGGCTTCAATCCATTTAGCGGCCTGATCACTATTAATAGCTTCTCGGTAAGAGGTTGGATCAGTAAGTTTCCCAATGTTTTCGACTTCAGCCAGATAAGTTTCGAAATCATGAAAATTAGTGTTTCTGCGAGCCCTTGATGATCTCCTGAGCTGAATTACGGGTTCTTCAGGAACAAGCGGTTCTTCGACGTTTAGATTAGGAGGCATAGGAGGTTCAACCGGTTCATTAGGAGATCCAGGTATATTGGGAGCAGCGTTGGGTACAAGAGGAATTATCGGAGGAATCGTAATAACCGACGAGTGGTTTCCCCCCGCTTCTTGTACTTCTTGCAAATCTAAATCAGGATTTGTCGTGCTCCCACTGATCTCTGAATTTTCGAGGAAAGTGGCATGTTGCGTATCTATGATGCGGGTAGAGTGAGAAGGACAGTAAAACCGATAACCTTTTGAGTTCTCGGGATAACCAATAAAGAAACATGTAAGGGTTTTAGAATCCAGTTTCTTTAAGTTAGGGTTATAGACTTTTGCTTCGGCAGAACAGCCCCATACTTTCATATATTTTAGACTCGGTTTCCTACCTGTCCAGATCTCATAAGGAGTTTTAGGGACAGATTTTGATGGAACCCTATTGAGTATATGAACAGCTGTTTTTAAGGCCTCAGTCCAAAGAAATTTGGGTAGGTTAGTGTTGGCGAGCATACTTCTCACCATGTCCATTAAAGTTCGGTTTCTCCTTTCAGCAACACCATTCTGTTGAGGAGAACCTGGCATGGTGTATTGGTTAATTATGCCCTGTTCCTTGCAAAAATTATAGAAAGGACCAGGAGCTTGACCAATATCAGTATGTTTACCGTAATACTCACCTCCCCTATCTGATCGGACAACTTTTATCTTATGATCAAGTTGGTTTTCAACCAAAGTTTTATAATTGACAAAAGTTTGTAAGGATTCAGATTTTTCTTTAATCAGATAAAGGTGCATATAACGTGAATAATCGTCAATGAATGTAATAAATGATGTATGTCCTGTTATTGATGCGGGATAGGGGCCACTAATATCAGTATGAATTATTTCCAACAAGTTGGAACATCTGGTGGCTCCTTTCTTATTCCCTTTAGCCATTTTGCCTTTGAGGCATTGAATACATGTTTCAAAATCACTAAAATCAAGAGAGGGTAAGATTCCTTCTTTTACGAGTCGTGTCATGCGATCTCGTCAGATGTGGCCGAGACGTTTATGCCACAATGTGGAGGAATTCTCTGCTTGTTTAGGTGATTTTGTCTTTGTTTTAGTTATGTCATCAATATTAAGAGACAACAAAGATTGTGAGAAATTATGATCTAGTTCTAATTTATACAGTAATCCATCCAAAAAACCACAACCAAACAATTCATTATTAAGAGTAAAAGTGATCCTGCCACAACCATGAGTAATTACATAACCTTCAAGATCAAGTCTAGATATAGATACAAGGTTCCGAGTAATTCTCGGTACATATAAGGTATCTATTAATCTAATACACTTTCTGGTATTCATATGTAAATTTAAAGTCCCCATGGCTTCGACATCTAAGAGATCACCATTTCCAACTCTAAGTTTTCTTTGGTCCTTTTGTAGCTTCTGGATTGAAAAGGAATCCCTGTAAGGAATTAGTCACATGGACCATAGAACCAGAGTCACCCCACCATGTATTAAATGGAACATCAGTAGTAAAGGAATCAAATATTACGTAAAGAATGTTACCTTTCTTAGCTAGCCAGTCCTTGAATTTAGAGCAATCTTTCTGTCCGTGCCCTTTGGAGCGACAGAACTTGCAGTTAGTATTGCTTGTTGAAGGTTTAGGGCCAGAGGTAGCAGCACCATGATTTTGGACTTTATTCTCAGTCTTATTACTGTAGTTACCTTTCCTCTTCTTGGGGTTTGAAGTGGTAGTAAGGTGAACAGCTTCAGGTTGAATGTGCTTAAGACGATCTTCCTCTTGAACGCACATAGCAATCAGTTCACTTATCGACCATTTATCTTTCATAGCGTTATAATTCACTTTGAAAGTGTCGAACCGAGCAGGCAAGGAAGTCATTATGAAGTGCACAAGAAAATTATCTGAGACTTCCATTTGCAAATTCTTAAGCTTGTGAGACATGTCAACCATCTTCATTATGTGTTCACGGACACCGTTAGAACCCTCATATTTAAGAGTCAGCATCTGTAGCATTAAACTACTCGCAGTTGCCTTAGACGATCCCTTAAAGTGATCCTCAACAGATGTGAGGTAAGTTTTCACTTTGTCGTTATCAGGGATAGCTCCTCGGATGCTGGGATGAATTGAGTTCTTGACCATCATTAGGGACAGCCGATTCGCCCTTTCCCACTTCTCAAAGTCCGCTTTCTGAGTCGCAGTAGACTCAGCAGTAATAGCAGCGGGTTCATCATGGCGAATAGCATAGTCCATGTCGAGCATTCCCAGAGTTAAGTAGAGTTGTTCCTTCCAAGTAGTGAAATTAGCACCAGTAAGTGCCTCAATGCCGAAGTTTGGTACTGTAGTGGAGAATAAGGAGGATTTAAGATTATGATACGAATTTTAGAAGATTTTATAGTGACAGAGTTAGCTATATAAGGCAGACTAAGTAATGTCCCTTAAGGTAATAGAACTATAGTAATGTCTAAAATAAGTAGACCTAACAGTAATGTTCCTGAGACTAAGACCATATTAATAATGAAGCCAGTGATAGGTAAGCCTATTAAAAAACACCAAAATAATAAGCTAAAGTAAGGCTCTACTTAGATGTTACATCACCTTTGGGCAGAAATAACTAATATCTAAGTAAAATAATGAGCATAAGGTTTATGCAACACAACGTTTGTCTTTTGACCTTTGGGCAACAAAATAGAACGTCGTGTTTTAAGGCATAATAAGAATCCTTTTAAGCACACAAGTATATTAAATCACCTTTGGGCAGAATTAATATCCTACGTGTTTATTATGCTAAAGGAAAAATGCAATCATAGGAATCACCTTTGACCTTTGGGCAACAAAAGATGAAAACATGAATATTAGTGCATAAGTATAATAAGGTCACATATCAATAAGGTGACTAAATAAGGTGACCACGACAGTAAAGCAGGGGTCAAGGGGGTTGCGCCCCCTTGCGGGGTCAAGGGGCAGCGCCCTTTGCGGGGTCAAACGATTTTTACAAATAAGGCAACCAGTAAGACTTTTAAAAAATCGACCAAATTAGGGTCTGTAGTCATCCGTACGGATGAGATTATATTCGTACGGATGAGTATTGATTCGTACGGATGTAAGTCCAGGTTCGTGCGGATGTAAGCCTAGGTTCGTACGGATGTAAGGTTTAAGTTCGTACGGATGTAAGCCTAGGTTCGCACGTATTTAGCCCAGATTCGTACGGATCAACAGTTACGTTCGTGCGTATGAACAAATCAGATTCGTACTAATGAACAAGTCAGGTTCGTACGTATAGGGCTTCATCCGTACGTACGAACAAATCAGGTTCGTATGGATGAGCCAATCAGGTTCGTACTAATGAACAAATCAGGTTCGTACGTATAGGGCTTCATCCGTACGTACGAGCAAATCAGGTTCGTACGGATGAGCCTTCATTCGCACGGACGAAGTTCGTCGAAATTAGGGTTGCAGCAGCCGCCACCAGGTCCAAAAAATCCCATTTTTTACCCAAAAATCAAAATCCGCCGGCCAGAAAAGTTGCAGAATCAATAATAGCAATAGCCAAGCGATAAATAAACATGAACCAATGGATAATCACGAGCCATTGGCTCTGATACCACATGTTGGATTAAATTAGATTGGTTCATGTAAATTTAACATACCTGCAGATGATCCGGGCATGTTATTGAATAGATTAGTCATCGATGATTCCCAAATTGAGATGATCGTATTAGGATGGTATTTGGTTATATTAGAACCGTTAGAGAGAAACACCTATGTGTGTGTTTTAGGATAAAAGGGATGAAGGTAAAATGACCAACCCTTCTAAGGGTCTATTATGTCCCCTTATATACACACTCAAATTAGGAGTGTGTATTATTTTTTTCCTTTGGTGTTTAATAAGTGTTTGTATTTAAGCTCTCATAGTTCCGATCACCTAATGGGAAATCTATAGTGTCGGTAAGGTAAATACGTCCATCGAATATTTACTAGACACAGATTTCAGTTAGTGTCAGTCATCATATCAGTAAGGATAAATGATCAATGAGGGTCACAAATAATATGGGTCCAACAGGTTATTGATAGCAAAGGAGGATCATGATCGTTTTTCTTGACACTGACCACGTAATCATTTTATATTGAAATCAAATCATGAATCTCAGCGGACGTGCATGTTTACGTCATTATTAAAATAAAGCAAGTTACAAGTATAAAGAAATATAGAAGTTTAAAAAATTAAAATATAAATGACTAATATGGGTGGTTGTATACTTGTATTCAACTATACAAATCTTATAGTTGTTGATCATCCCTAATATTTTATACTAGCTAAACTTCGGACACACGTTAAGCATTTTACATAAAATATTTCATATTTAGATAACTAATCTTAATATATATTAAAAAAAACAAGAATTAAAAATTATTAACTAATAAAAAACTTTTTATTAAAACTAATTTAATCTATTATATTTAATCAATTTAATTAACCAATATTGTTTTTTAAGAAATTTTACTAAATAATTAATCTCCTAACACAATAATCAATTAACTTTTCTATCAACCAATTAAACTAAATAATCCATCTCCTAACCAATGTTCTGAAAGGCTCAAGGCGCACTAAGGCGCAAAGGAGGTCAATGAGCCTTGAGGCGAGGCGCATACCAAATCGTGGGATTCATAAACACGAGGCGCACTATATATATTATGTTTTTCTATAACATATGTGTTAAAATTAATATTAACCTCTTATTTTTCAACACAAATAAATATAAACCCTCTTTGAAAAGAAATAAAAAAAAATTAATCTCATCATTTTTGTTTCTCCCCCTTTGTCACAACAATTTTTATCTTTAACCATCATCTCTCTATTTCTCTAGATTTTATCTATTTGCTATTTTTGAAATTGAAGAATTTTTTTTTTAACTAGGGTTGAGAATGTGGGTCGTGTTAGGATTAATGGGATGTATATTGGTTGACCCAAATAATTTGTGTCAACTTTTATCTGATTTAATTTCGATTCGGGTTCGGTTCGTGTTTCTTAAATTCCTGTTTGGTTCGAGTCGTGTTTTGGATAAACCCATTTAACCAACACACAACTCGCGACATTTTAGACCACAAATTAAAGAATAAAATCTAAATTGTGAATTCTATCTCAATAATATGTCATTGTTTTAATATATACAAAATTTGAAAAAAGTGGGTTCATGCATTTTAAATAAAGAACAAGAAATAGAAACCATACTAGAAGACATTAAGGTGAGAAAGATAACGTCTGATTTCTCGAGAGTTTGGTTTCTTTACATTTCAGTTTTTGGTGTGGTAATCGGATATGTTCATAGCTATTTCTCCATATTTTTCAAAGTTAAAAATTAGAGGGTATATATTAAATGGTCACGTGCAAGTCACATATTTTTCGAAAAAAAATTGGAAACAAGGAGACAAATTTCTACTCTTTCTTGAGAGAACCGATAACGATGTGAAGAAATTAGGTATAAATGATCGAAAAAGATGACTCGGTGTTTAAATAAATTATTGTGTGGTTCCCTTAAATTGATGGTTCTCGACAAAGGCATAAGAAGGTTGAGGCGAAGTATTCAATGGTTATTATTACGGGTGAATTGGTAACTTCAGATGAGATGATTCTGGATTAATTTCAAAGGGTGGTGATATTGTCTCAAATGAAACGATTTGAGACGATATCATGGCTTGGTTGTTTCATAAATTGATTTTAAAAATGAAACTTTAACTAAGGGGTGATGTGTAGCAGGTTTCTTGCATGATGTTTGTTTGAAGTATAGTTTAACGGGAATTTTAGAAAGCTATACTTGTTTATAAAACGTTAAGTTAGTTATGGTTGGTTATTAAGTTAAAATGTAAGCTATTAATGAAAAATATGAAGATTTCAAGAACCCTAAAGTCAACTATAGAAGCTTCTCTAATATTTCAATTTTTTCCACCCAATTAACCCACCAACACACCACCTCTAACTTTAAAACAAAAATAAAAAAGTTTAAAATATGCAAACACTAATAGTAGACTTTAACGTACCCTGTAAATACAATGGACTTTGATTACCACCAAACACTCACAAAAACGTCTATAGGGGTATAATAGATGATGTGGATAGTTTTAATATTTTTACTCACTATAATCATTATATGTATTTAAGTTGTTTTACACACTCGTCACCAATAGCGTATGACACCTTGCCATTAATTCCACAAGATATCCCTTCACCATATCCCGTTAATAATGTTTCATGTTTTAATTGAAGGAATCATGTTCATACACGTGTTAGGATGAAGTTTTATGAATTGAATCAGTATGATATACCTAACAATATTTCCTTGATGTGTTTTCAATTCGTTCTTGTTTTTAATATTGGTTATGTTGTGAGGTATACCATCCAAAAGTAATAAGTAATGGTTAAGTATTGTATGAACTATGAATATTGTGTCTGTATCGATAGATGTTGTTTATATAAAATAATAAATAGTAACGTTTGTTTTATGTGCTGAATACCGACTATTAAAATATAAAACAAATATATTTATAAAAGGAAACTTTTGAAATCACTGACTTGATTGAAACCACAACACACATAAGATTTTTTCAGTTAAATCATGATGTCTGAATTAACTTACAAACAAAATGCATATATGACTTACCCTATTAACTCATTTTCTTATTAAGTTGATTTTAGCAAATACCACCTCGGTCTTGTTTTTCTGTATGAATTTCATTAATTATCTCTTTTTTATTAACTATTTTTTTTTTAATTAACCAATCATGACTCTAGGCCAACTTTTAGATTTGTTTAGTAATGTTTATGTATCATTTTTCAATTGATAAACATCTAACAAAAAGTGTAGTAAATATCTAACAGAGATAAGCTGAAAAGCAGGAGAAATGATAATTATAAGTAGCCATATGGAAACATATGAAAATTTTAATATCCAAAAGTCAACTATAAAGGCTTCTTTAATATTTCTGTTTTTCCACCCAACTCACCTACACACCACCTCCAACATTAAAGGGGTGTTTGTTATAGCTTATAGAAGGGGCTTATTAGCTTATTAGCTTATATAAGATAGATAAACCCATTTTAAGTGTTTGTTTGAACTTATTAGCTTAGGCTTATGAGCTTATGTAAGGGGGGTTTCATAAGCTCCTTTTGTGTGGCTTATGGGCTTATCAAACATTTTTACCTTGTCATAAGCTAACAAGCTCATAAGCTACTCCAAACACTTCATAAAAATTTAAAAGCTTATATTTCATAAGCCATAAGCTACTTATAAAACATAAGCCTAAGCCAAGAAAATAAGCTTACACAAACACCCCCTAATACAAAAACAAAGAAGTTTGAAATATGCAAATAACAATAGTAGATTAACCATATAAATACAATGGACTTTGATTTACCATCAAACACTCACAAAAAAGACTAGGGGTAATACAATACATTATATGCATTCAAGTTGTTTTACACACTCTGTCACCAATTGGGTATGGCACCTTGCCATTAAGACCACTCCCAGCGGCAAAGGAACGCCCGCGTTAAAGCCGCCGAGAACGGCGTCGACGGCTGGGAGGACGCCGTCCAAGGCGCGTTCCGGCGGTGGTGTTGGTGGAAGCACGCCGCGTTTTCTTATTTTTTTTTTTTTCTTTCTTTCTTCCTTATACATACATATACATATATATAAATATGTATATATAAAGAAAATAAGGGACAATTGTTTGTTGCAGGTATATGTTTTATTTTGTTGCAGGTATATGTTTTATTGTTTTTTTTATGGGAATAGTTTTTTTTTAGTTTTTTTTTTATTATTAATGTATTTTTAATATTTTGAATATATTAAAAATAATATGAGAAAAAGAAAGAAAATGAAAAATAAAAAAGGTGGTGGGTCCCAGTTTTTGGTGTTATGAATGGGGGGTTTATGTTATGTTATGTTATGTTGGTGTTATGGTGACGTGGCAACGAAAAGTGGTGTTATTGGTGTTACGATTGGGAGTGGTCTAATAATGTTTCATGATTTTTGTATATACCAATCATGTCCGAACACGTGTTACGAAGAGCTTATATGTGTACACATGTCGATTCATCAGCTAATCTTTTTATCTAATAAACGGGGGTATAAGCCTATGTCATATAGCTGATGTGTTAAAATCTTATGTTGTCCACATGTGATAGATTCAAGATATGATGATGTAATAAATTATTTAGAAAATATATATTTTAAAAGAAATAGACAGGTTAGTTATCGTGTGAAAGTAAAACATAATTAATATACTGCATGCTTTTTCTTCTCTTTCTTGGACTTGGGAAAAGTAAAACATAATTAATATAGACATGCTTTTTCTTCTTCTTCTTGGACTTGGAAAATTATACATCTCTTCAAAAATCTTATGCAGATTCGAAATTTAAATCTCTTTCTTTACATCTTCTACTCTATTCTACTCTAAGGCCTAAACCGATTCACCGTTCTATTTGTATAAGTGTGTACCGAAAACATTTAATTTCAACTATCGGGAACTAAAATCCTCTTTCTTAATCCTATGAATGATAAGTTAAATTGATTTTGAGGTTGTTCATCTTTTAAGAACGGTTAATGAATCTTTCACAATATCTTATCTATCTTCTTTGTGGTTAATTTTATAATTTCAAATCATTATTCATCGAAGCTTTTTGGCAAGGAATTGAAATAAGCCCTGATTTTGGCTATGGTTTTGATGTTTATATTGGGCTTGAATTCAAGTTTGTGGTATATTTTTGCAGGTACATTTCCAGTTCTTTACAACAACATAGAGATCGTTTTTAAAATTGAAGGTATGCACAAATAGGGTATCTTTTTTGCTGTTAAAACCATAAGAATATACTTTGACCTCTAAAGTCAAATTTGATAACTAATAGAGAAGAAAAGTAATAGCGTATATCTATTGTTGTTCTGATTTAAACTTATAACTTAAGTGGCTCATGTGAAGACATGATAGATCAATAACACAATTTGCTAAGTGAAGTGATTTCGAAATTGGATATTGGTTTTGTTCGTGTACTCTTGAATATTGTTTTTCATATTCCTATATTTTTTTTTACCGTTGTCATTTATGGCCATATTAACACTCACTTGATCAATTTTTCTTGCTTTATATAAATTTATCCATTACAAACATGGGTGCTTAGGATGGGTTAAATGTAAAAAACTTTTCAAGAGAGTATTTCAAAGTAGTTTAAAGAAAGGTAAGATTTATCTATGATGAGTAAAGACTATATAAAAAGAATATATGGAGTAAGATTTATTTAGGTATATTATTTTTCAGCTCTGTTTTCATCCCAACCCGGAAATAATCTATTAGTTGGTTGTAAGTTTTCGTTCATCCGTTTGAAAGTTTGTGTGACATTCGCGAATTTCACGGTATTATTCTATCGTCTTGTATTCGTTTTATTTATTTATGTTCGTGTTTTGACCCTATTGTATTTCTTTTATGATTTATCGTATTCGTATTTTATGAGTATCGTATTTGTATTTTATGCGTATTTGCGTTTATCGGGTATATAGTATGTGATTCGGATCTTTATGTCGGGAACGTATAGTCTTAAGTGCCTTTAGTATAAGTCTAGTATGCTCTTATGATAAGTTTAGGGGAATTATGCCTTAATTATATGATTAAGATTAACGTTTAAAAAGTATTTCATTTTTAGTCCTTTCGGAAATTTTATTACGAAACTAGTCCTACGAGAGATTTCTATTGCAATTTTAGTCCTCCACCAACTTTTGTCTTTATCCATATTCAGATTTGTCTTATCTATAACAACTATTTTGTCTCTATCCTCATTTTCCACCTACACACACTCTCTCTAACTTCTCTCTCAAGAAACACCTACAAACCTCCACCTTCTCTCTAACTTTTCCGGCGATCCAACCATCCAATTTCAAATCCGAGACCGGATTATTGATCACCATCATCATCTTCATCTATCCTCCAAGTTTCATCACGATCGGGTAAGTATTTCTCCATTTTGGTTCTAAACTTTGTTATTTTGATTTAAACCCGAAAATACCACTTCTCACCGTCAAAACTTGGATTTTATTTAAGATTATTGTATGTAATCATATTCTGGACATAGGGTTCCAATTTGGGGTCATTTAGACATCTAGAACACTCAGAAATCGATTTCCGAATGTATTTTTCGTAAAAACTCAGTTACATGCACGTAACTGTAGTTACATGCACGTAACTGATCAGACAACAATTACGCTCACGAAATTAACACTTCCATTCACGAAACTCAACAATTACGCACGAAACTATGGAATTTCGTGACTTGTTCATCACGTAACTCCCACAGTTACGTGATTGGTCCCTGAAATTCAGAATTTATCGCGTAATTAGTCCTTTTGTCACGTAATTAGTCCCTTATGCACGTAATTGCTTCACGAGTCACGTAATTATGGTCCTAGATCACGTAATTGACTTGGAAGTCACGAAATTGATGCCTTTGTCACGTAATTATGCTTATGGGTCACGAAATTCTTGTTTTGTTCACGTAACTTCCTTGTTTGTCAAGTTACTATACCCGTAACTCTTGTATGTCCCGTAACTTGATACTTACGTGACTTGTAGTGCACGTAAGTATTAGGATCACGTATCTAGTCCGTTGACTTTCCGAAAACGTTTGTATTCCGTTATATCGATATTCCTATTGGTCATTCAAAATCCGTATAAAACGTTAATCATTAAGGCATAACCCTACTAGACTTAGAGATACTTAGACATGTTTTATTTACGTGATGTATAGGGCACTTAGACGTTGAAGCTTGACGGTATTGTAGTATTTCCCGACATATAGAGATTTGGATTGCTTTGCTATCAGTGAGTTATTCGTTGCCCTTTTTTACTTCTTTTACATTTTTGGGCATGATTAGCGTTAAACAAATATATTTTTATGGTATGTATGTATTATGGTTATGTATTATGGTATGTATTTTGGATATGGATGCCTTAGGTTAGCATTACCCAACTCGTTCCGCCTTTGTGGTAGAACGAGGCCCCGTATACACACCTGTTAGCTTTTGCCGCCGGAAGTATATATAGTGCTATATGGGTCTAACAAACCCTCATTCTAACACGTTATTATGATAAGGGAGGAGCCCTGTCCGTGTTAGTAATGTTATGACCGTATTATTGATTATCGAGGACAACCTAGCGTAATGCACTAGGTGGGGTTAGTTGCCAGTATGTATTGTTGAGGTTCAGGTGTATCGTATTTACCGAAGGCTATTATTCTATCCAGTATGGTATTATTTTATGAACTGAGTATGGTATTATTTTATGAACTGAGTATGGTATTATTTTACGAACTGAGTATGGTATTTTTATAAATTGATTATGGTATTTTATGTATCAAGTATGAGTATTTTATCAAAAGGTTTTGTATACTTCACGTGTATTTTTAAAACATCATTTTCAAATGACTTATCTTCAAACCGTATCACTTTTGGGTCGAAATGTATTGAAACCTTTCTACTATTATGTTTTCAACTACTATTGCGAATAATTCACCAACTTTATGTTGACGTCGTATTTTAACGCTTTTCAGGGATTTGAGGTTACACCTTTTTGATGCTATGCTTATTGGCTACGTGGATCTTATGCGTGGAATTTTATTTTGCTTTATTTAATTCCTTAGTATCCCAACTCTGTAGCCGTATTTTGGTATATTCGGATGACTGTAATAAGTATTCTCTTTCAAACCTTTATCTATGTTGATGATGTATGGATTATTTATGTTTGATGTAACCTTTGAATCTCTGATACCGTATACACTGCGCACCTCGGTTCCGCCATTTCTATGCGGGGTGTGACAGAAGTTGGTATCAGAGCCAATGGTTATAGCGAACTAAGTGACCTTACGGAATCACTTAGACTATGACCTAGGCTTTTGGACCTATCTGATTTACTCTATGTGCGCATTTCTTTCTTTTGTGGGCCTGTATGTGATTCGTATGCTTTATGTGCTTTGTTTTGCGTTTTATGCTTTGAGGCCTGCTTGTTTTAGTCGCACATTCGGTTATCGTTCTTATTTATTCCGATTGATATCCGTAGAAGATGCCGCCTAAGAGAACTTCTACTAGGTTTACTCCTGCCGTCACTGCTACGAGAAGGTCGGCAAGGCGAGGTCGCGCCAGTACTAGAGCGGGTGCTACGGTTCATAATACCACTGCTGTTCCCAATGCTAACACCGCTACTCCGAACATCAGTCAGATGATCGCGGAGCAGATTGCTGCAGCTATACCCGTGATCGTGGCACAGCTTAAGGGTACTGAAGATGCGGTTGATATTACTGCTCGGTTGACCGCAAGTGCGATTCGAGATGGTACTCTCCAGCCAGTTGCGAGCCGAAGAGATGCTGATAGACATGAAAGGAGAGATATGGGTAATTCGAGGAAGAGAAGCCGTAATCATTATCAGAGACCTAAAGCTTCTCAAGTATATGCGTTGACGGGTTCTGGAGCTGGTTATCAGGGCGTGCGCCCTAAGTGTGGCACATGCGGCAGTGCGCATACAGCTAATGTAGCGTGTTGGGTTTGTAAACGCTGCAAGAAGTTAGGCCACACCGAGCAATATTGTAGAATAGCTGTTGGAGCGTGTTATGAATGTGGAGAAATGGGTCACCGCCGTCGGCAGTGTCCCAAGCTTGTATCATCTACTTCCCTTCCTACTCATGGTGCTGGTACTAGTGCAAGAGGAAATCCTGCCAAGAGCCGAGCTTTCGCTATGGAATCTTCCGAAGCTCACCAGGATCCGACCGTTGCCACTGGTACATTTCTTGTCGATGATTATCCTTCTTTTATCTTGTTTAATTCGGGTACCCATAGAAGCTTTATTTCTAGTGACTTCCGTCCCTTAGTAAACCGTGCCTCTAGTCCTTTAGAGCCTGCGTATGATCTAGAAATAGTCGATGGTAGATGTGCCTGTGTTAGAGAAGTTATTCGTGATATTCCCCCTCGTTTTAGCCGATATTCCTTTTCCATCGACCTTATCCCTATGAAACTCGGTAGTTTCGACGTCGTAGTCGGTATGGATTGGTTAGCGAAGCATAAAGGAGAGATAGTCTGTTATGAGAAGCTTATTCGTATTCAGAAGCCGGATGGAGATCAGTTGATTGTACACGGAGACAAGGCCGGGAAACGCCTTAAAGTTATTTCTTGTATGAAGGTTCGCGAGTATGTCCGTCAGGGTTGTTCTTTATATCTCGCTCACTTGGTGAAGAAAGATTTTGCGATAAAGATTGATGGTGTACCGATTGTTCGCGAGCATTCTGACGTTTTTCCCGACGATTTACCTGGAGTCCCTCCCCAGAGACAAACCGACTTTCGTATTGATCTTATTCCTGGAGCAGCGCCTGTTGCTAAAGCTCCGTATCGTTTGGCTCCTTCCGAGATGCTCGAGTTGTCGAAACAAATTCAGGAATTGGTAGATAAAGGTTTTTTTCGTCCTAGTTTCTCCCCGTGGGGTGCTCCTGTCTTCTTTGTTAAGAAGAAGGATTGCTCCATGCGTTTATGTATTGATTATCGGGAGTTAAACAAGTTGACTGTGAAGAACCGATTATCCCCTTCCTCGTATTGATGACTTATTCGATCAACTTCAGGGTTCTTGTTATTTCTCTAAGATCGATCTTCGCTCTGGTTATCATCAGTCGAGAGTTCAGGAAGATGATATACCTAAGACTGCTTATCGTACTCGGTATGGTCATTATGAGTTCATGGTGATGCCGTTTGGTTTGACAAACGCCCCTGCAGCATTCATGGATCTAATGAACCGTATTTGTCGTCCGTATCTTGACAAATTCGTTATCGTATTCATCGACGACATTCTTATCTATTCCCGAAGTCGTAAGGAACATGAAGAGCATTTGCGTCTTGTTCTAGAAGTGCTTCGAAAGGAGAAGTTGTATGCGAAATTCTCTAAGTGCGAGTTCTGGTTATCCGAAGTTCAACTTCTTGGCCACGTGGTTAGCGCGAAGGGTATTCACGTTGATCCTGCTAAGATTGAAGCTGTTGAGAGTTGAGTTGCACCGAAGTCACCGACCGAAATCCGTTCATTTTGAGTCTTGCTGGGTATTATCGCCGATTCATCGAGAACTTCTCCAAGATCGCTTCGCCTATGTCAAAGTTGACACAGAAGAGTGAACCATTCGTTTGGGGTTCCGATCAGGAGAAAGCATTCAGATATTGAAGCAGCGGTTGTGTAACGCGCCTATTCTCAGTCTACCAGTTGGTCCCGAGAATTTTTGTTGTTTATTGCGACGCTTCGCACAAAGGTCTGGGTTGTGTGCTTATGCAGAATGGTAAAGTTATAGCTTACGCTTCGCGTTAGTTGAAAATCCATGAGCAGAATTACACGACACATGATCTAGAGTTGGGAGCTGTCGTCTTTGCACTGAAGATTTGGCGACACTATCTGTATGGGACCAAGTGTACTGTATTTACCGACCACAAGAGTCTTCAACACATATTCGATCAGAAGGTGCTGAACATGAGACAACGACGCTGGGTTGAGTTATCGAACGACTATGATTGCGACATTCGCTACCACCCCGGTAAGGCGAACGTTGTTGCTGATGCACTAAGTCGTAAGGAAACAGTCAAACCAGTCCGTATTCGTTCTATGGTGATATCTACTCAGACGAGCTTGAAGGCTCGGATTATTCAAGCACAGGAAGGTATTATGACTGAAGACCGTGTTAAAGATGAAAGATTGTATAAGTTGGCGTTGGAGTTAGAACCGAAGGAGGATGGAGTTCTGTATTTCCTCGAGCGTATTTGGGTTCCGGTTAGTATCCGTCAGTTGATTCTGGACGAAGCCCATAAGTCGAATTATTCCATTCATCCGGGTTCCGACAAGATGTATCATGACTTGAAAGATTTTTATTGGTGGCCGGGTATGAAACGCGAGATCGCCGAGTATGTTAGCCGATGTTTGACCTGTTCCAAGGTGAAGATTGAGTATCAGAAACCGTCTGGGCTACTCCAACAACCGAAGATTCCCGAGTGGAAATGGGAGCGCATTACTATGGATTTTGTTACGAAGCTTCCGAGATCTTCGAGTGGTTATGACAGTATCTGGGTTATTATTGATCGATTATCGAAGTCTGCTCTTTTCCTACCGATTCGTGAGAATTATCCAATAGAGAGATTCGTACGTTTGTATATCGCCGAGATTGTATCGAAACACGGTGTTCCTGTATCGATTATTTCCGATCGTGATGCTCGTTTCACTTCGCGATTTTGGAAGACATTTCAGACCGCTATGGGTACAAGGTTAGATATGAGTACCGCCTATCATCCTCAGACCGATGGTCAGAGTGAGAGAACTATTCAGACTATGGAAGATATGCTACGAGCTTGCGCTATTGATTTTGGTGGTAGTTGGGATATTCATTTGCCGTTGATCGAGTTCTCGTACAACAACAGCTATCACACGAGTATCAAGTGTGCACCGTTCGAAGCTCTATATGGCCGTAAGTGTCGATCACCTGTATGTTGGGCAGAAGTTGGAGATAGTCAGATTTCTGGTCCGGAGATTATACAAGAGACCACTGACAAGATCTTCAAGATCAAGGAACGATTGGTTACTGCCAGAGATCGACAGAAGAAGTATGCTGATAAGCGCAGGAAGCCTCTTGAGTTCAGTGTTGGAGATATAGTATTGTTGAAGGTATCTCCATAGAAAGGGGTTGTCCGATTTGTGAAGCGCAGCAAGCTGAGTCCGAGATACACGAGTCCGTTCAAGATTTTAGCCCGAGTCGGCCCAGCTGCTTATCGATTAGATTTGCCGGCAGAACTGAGCAGCGTACATGACGTATTTCATGTATCTCAGTTGAATAAATGCCTGGCTGACGAGACGTTATTAGTTCCGCTTGAGAAACTCCAGAGTGACGATAAGCTTCTTTTCGTTGAGGAACCGATCGAGATCACTGCAAGTGATGTTAAGCGTCCGCGACGAAGTAAGATTCCGACTGTCAAAGTTCGTTGGAATTCCCGTTTTGGAGCTGAGTTCACGTAGGAACGCGAAGATGAAATTCTGCGGAAGTGTCCTCACCTTTCTCCCGGAAGTAGTACCCAGTGATAATTTCGTGGACGAAATTCTTTTTACTTGGGGAGACTGTGACATTCGCGAATTTCACGGTATTATTCTATCGTCTTGTATTCGTTTTATTTATTTATGTTCGTGTTTTGACCCTATTGTATTTCTTTTATGATTTATCGTATTCGTATTTTATGAGTATCGTATTTGTATTTTATGCGTATTTGCGTTTATAGGGTATATAGTATGTGATTCGGATCTTTATGTCGGGAACGTATAGTCTTAAGTGCCTTTAGTATAAGTCTAGTATGCTCTTATGATAAGTTTAGGGGAATTATGCCTTAATTATATGATTAAGATTAACGTTTAAAAAGTATTTCATTTTTAGTCCTTTCGGAAATTTTATTACGAAACTAGTCCTACGAGAGATTTCTATTGCAATTTTAGTCCTCCACCAACTTTTGTCTTTATCCATATTCAGATTTGTCTTATCTACAACAACTATTTTGTCTCTATCCTCATTTTCCACCTACACACTCTCTCTCTAACTTCTCTCTCAAGAAACACCTACAAACCTCCACCTTCTCTCTAACTTTTCCGGCGATCCAACCATCCAATTTCAAATCCGAGACCGGATTATTGATCACCATCATCATCTTCATCTATCCTCCAAGTTTCATCACGATCGGGTAAGTATTTCTCCATTTTGGTTCTAAACTTTGTTATTTTGATTTAAACCCGAAAATACCACTTCTCACCGTCAAAACTTGGATTTTATTTAAGATTATTGTATGTAATCATATTCTGGACATAGGGTTCCAATTTGGGGTCATTTAGACATCTAGAACACTCAGAAATCGATTTCCGAATGTATTTTTCGTAAAAACTCAGTTACATGCACGTAACTGTAGTTACATGCACGTAACTGATCAGACAACAATTACGCTCACGAAATTAACACTTCCATTCACGAAACTCAACAATTACGCACGAAACTATGGAATTTCGTGACTTGTTCATCACGTAACTCCCACAGTTACGTGATTGGTCCCTGAAATTCAGAATTTATCGCGTAATTAGTCCTTTTGTCACGTAATTAGTCCCTTATGCACGTAATTGCTTCACGAGTCACGTAATTATGGTCCTAGATCACGTAATTGACTTGGAAGTCACGAAATTGATGCCTTTGTCACGTAATTATGCTTATGGGTCACGAAATTCTTGTTTTGTTCACGTAACTTCCTTGTTTGTCAAGTTACTATACCCGTAACTCTTGTATGTCCCGTAACTTGATACTTACGTGACTTGTAGTGCACGTAAGTATTAGGATCACGTACCTAGTCCGTTGACTTTCCGAAAACGTTTGTATTCCGTTATATCGATATTCCTATTGGTCATTCAAAATCCGTATAAAACGTTAATCATTAAGGCATAACCCTACTAGACTTAGAGATACTTAGACATGTTTTATTTACGTGATGTATAGGGCACTTAGACGTTGAAGCTTGACGGTATTGTAGTATTTCCCGACATATAGAGATTTGGATTGCTTTGCTATCAGTGAGTTATTCGTTGCCCTTTTTTACTTCTTTTACATTCTTGGGCATGATTAGCGTTAAACAAATATATTTTTATGGTATGTATGTATTATGGTTATGTATTATGGTATGTATTTTGGATATGGATGCCTTAGGTTAGCATTACCCAACTCGTTCCGCCTTTGTGGTAGAACGAGGCCCCGTATACACACCTGTTAGCTTTTGCCGCCGGAAGTATATATAGCGCTATATGGGTCTAACAAACCCTCATTCTAACACGTTATTATGATAAGGGAGGAGCCCTGTCCGTGTTAGTAATGTTATAACCGTATTATTGATTATCGAGGACAACCTAGCGTAATGCACTAGGTGGGGTTAGTTGCCAGTATGTATTGTTGAGGTTCAGGTGTATCGTATTTACCGAAGGCTATTATTCTATCCAGTATGGTATTATTTTATGAACTGAGTATGGTATTATTTTATGAACTGAGTATGGTATTATTTTACGAACTGAGTATGGTATTTTTATAAATTGATTATGGTATTTTATGTATCAAGTATGAGTATTTTATCAAAAGGTTTTGTATACTTCACGTGTATTTTTAAAACATCATTTTCAAATGACTTATCTAGAAACCGTATCACTTTTGGGTCGAAATGTATTGAAACCTTTCTACTATTATGTTTTCAACTACTATTGCGAATAATTCACCAACTTTATGTTGACGTCGTATTTTAACGCTTTTCAGGGATTTGAGGTTACACCTTTTTGATGCTATGCTTATTGGCTACGTGGATCTTATGCGTGGAATTTTATTTTGCTTTATTTAATTCCTTAGTATCCCAACTCTGTAGCCGTATTTTGGTATATTCGGATGACTGTAATAAGTATTCTCTTTCAAACCTTTATCTATGTTGATGATGTATGGATTATTTATGTTTGATGTAACCTTTGAATCTCTGATACCGTATACACTGCGCACCTCGGTTCCGCCATTTCTATGCGGGGTGTGACAGTTTGACAATATGATGGTGTTTTTTTTTTTTTTTTGCAGAAATGTACATGAAGAATACACTTCTCCCAAAACAATCAGTCGGCTGAATTTAACGTGTTCTTCTTTTCTCTTTCGTAAGTATTGTTTCATTTTACGTTTTCACAACTTACAAAAATCTTATTTTTGTTATTTACTCCGATTCACTTTTTTTATGTATCATTCTTGGGTACTATTCTTGCCGATTAACTCATGCATCCTATAACAATCACATTCACATGTTAGTCTATTTGAGCCATATGGTCTCTCTCATTCTTAAACATATATTTGTATGTTTTCAATTAAATAAGGTTTTTAATTCTTTTATTAGTATAGTTCAGACTAAGATAGTTCAGTAATTCTTTAATTACTCTATACAATCAGTTTAAAAGGACAATCCAACTCTGATGGTTCAGATGAAGATAGTTTGGATTGATTTTCATGATCGGAGAGGTACCAAATATTGTTTCCTTTCTTAACACTTGATGCATGTGATTCAATAAAGTTGTATTTCTTTGTCGTTCTTTTGATTATTTTTCTTCTTTTTCCAGAGTAAATTTGCATTAAAGATGCTATTTGGGCGACTATCGATCCATTTAACCATTGTATGTGAAGTTTTTTTTTCTTAATTTAAGTGTCTTTTATAGATCATTTTAACCTTTTTAGGATGCTAAGAATGGTTATTTAGATCTTATTTGTAGTGCTTAGGCTACTTATTTTGACAGTTTATTTGCAGCTTTTTGGTCCATCTTGAGATTACTTACTTGCAACTAGATAGGAAACGGGAAAAAATGCATTAACAAATCTAATTTCACTACTTTTATGGTTGATTTTTCGATTATGAAATTAAAAAAGATGTTTAAAATGTGTTTGTTAATCAAAATTTAAGCAAGGTTGGACTACGGAAGTTGTTTAGTTATAGGTCTAACTAAATTTGGTTTCATCACTGGATTTTTATTCCAGATTATTTTGCATATAATCTGAAGAAACTTTTCACATTATTTTTCAGCCATCCATTTAACGTGTTATTTAAACTTCTTTAGCCGAAAAGTTGTTAGTTACTACATTGAATTAAAGTTACGATAATTTTTATTCTACAAGTTTAATTAAAGTTGGTTTCTCTAATATATACTAGCGAAACAACCACCACCTATATGATTGGAAAATTATTTTTATTTATTTAATTCCATGATACTTATAGAAGTTTTCAGAATTCTCTTAAAATAAACTCCTACCTTTTTAACCCATTTGACCCGTTTTACCCAACATGCCCATTTTACCACTTCTTACACTATGTGTTTACAAGCTGTAATAGAACTAATTTCTTAAAGGTGCTAATATTTGAAGTTTTGATAGTCAGATAAATGAGTGTTCGGCACGAATGAGGAGAGAACGAAGCAAACGAGTCACAGAGAAAGAAAGGAATTTTTGATTATATAAGGAATTTATAGATAAAATGAACAAACAGATTAAGAAGGGGTAAATAGGTATTGTTCTACGCTTAGATAATCAGTTTTTTTTGTTATCCAACGCCGGTTAAATAAGCATTAAATAAAATCTGAAAATGATTGATATGAGATTTTATTGTTAGGTGGCTTTGGATAAAGACGTGATTCTTAAGGAAATTTGTAGCGGAGAGGGTTACATTGACATGTGAATTGTAGAGGTGGCATTCTTACGCATTTACGAAAGATATGTTGATTTCGGTTGTATTTTCCCACCAATGGGTCAAATGGGTAAATTTTTTGAAAAATGTTAAACAAGAACGTGGCTTGAATGGATATAAGTCAAAATGCATTAAACCCTTAGAAGCGTATTATTAGTTGGATTATTTTCCCATTTATGTTTCTGAATATCTCTATGTTTGAGAATTTAACCATTTGAATACAGTTTGAATGACTTTCATATGTTTCATATGTCGCCATTTTAATTTTACATTGAAACTTTTACATTTATAAATGATATCTTTTCACTATTTTATGTGTTTCTATACTGGAACAAGAAGTGTGCAACACTATTGAACAACCGAAGGTGGTGTTTAATTGAAAAAGAAGTAGTAATAGTAGTATTGTCAATTGTTGGATAAATACAAGTGTTTTGAAGTATAGTTAAGAGTTTACGGTTTTGTATACTTTATATTGTCAGTTGTTGGATAACCAACAAGTTATATGCAAACATACTTTATGATTGTGATTTTAAAATATGGCGGCAAGTAAGTTGTTTGGACTTTTTGTTTGTATTTATGGTATACTAGGTACAATACGACGCTCAAGTAGATGGTTTTTTGGTCTTTTGTTATTAAAATTTATGTAGCACAACTGTAATATATATATTTAAAAGTTATATAAAAGTTAAGCTTTCTATCTTTTTGCTAACTTTATGAAATCACATTAAACACCTGCAATAAGATTCGTGAATTTAATTTTATTGCTACTAAAACCTTTTATATACGTAACTTTCTTACACAGCTCCGTGTATCACACGGGTAATAAGCTAGTCAACTATATATATAAGAATTGAATTGAATGAGTCTGATATTACCTAACAACAAACAACTTATGATGTGGCAGTAGTTATATACACTGATATACATAAATTAATTTAAAATTATTTACACCCAAGAAATTTTACAAATATAAATTAGTTTCATTTTCTGGTTATGTTGTGAGGGTTTACCATCCAAAAGTAGTTATCTACACGTGCATGAACATTATTCAGTGTTGCTACTAATTTCTATTTAGGGTTGAACAACATTTGACATTAGAATTAGTAATACTAAAAAACCAATATATGTCATTTTAATTGCTATTGGGTTCAGATTAATTAAGAGTCATTATCATTGTGTCCTATCCATCCTACATCGTCACCGAACTTAGGGGTCCTTAAGGTCTGAGTGTTTGCTGATGGCGATGGCAATTCATGGTTTCTTGGAGGGAATACAGAGATATACAAATTTATTTGTACGTATATTAGACTTGGATTTATTCATATAGACTTTGTGTCGATGTAAGGAGATGATGGCTGCACCACCGAGCCATGATTTTGAAATTAGGAGAGTCGTACTCAGATCGAGAATAAGCCATAAATTCATATTAGGGAATTGAAGTTATAGTATCGCCGAACACTCTTCAGTCCCCTTGTCTCATTCACTGGATGGAGATGGCTAATTTGTTGTGCAAGGTCTTGGCGCTATGGTGCAGATTATTATGAATTTAATAAAAATAAAATATGACATGAATTCAGGATCTTCCACTTGTGAATATAGAAACTTATTTTTTAAAAGAACAAAAAAAAACTATAAAACCAAAAGATATTTACAGTTAACTGAAGTAGTAACAAAACGAATTACACAAAAAATGTTTTAGATTGATTACTAGTATCATTTTAGAATGGAAGCATTTTTGCAAGTCCTTTAGAACTTGCAAACAAGCCAACGAGATCTTGTCGATAAGGAAGATATGTTTTCCTCTTAACGATTTCATTTTCTTCTCTTCTTTGCACGTAAAATTGTTCATGAACAGGCTTTTTCCCCTTTAACCGGCTGGGTTCACCCGAAATTCGTTTTTGTTTAGGAGTTAATAACGACATCGGATCCTTTCCTTCGCTATTGCTCCTTCTAAGCAAATATTGGATTCCAATCCACTTCTTGGATCCAGATCCTCCGGTAGAACTGCTCTTTTTACATTTAGGTGATGATTTCCCGTTCGCCTTTGGCCTCCATACGCAGAATGTTCTAGAAGGTAGATTTTCCAATTCATCTTCATCTGATGATGAACATGAAAAAGAAGAAGATGATTCTTGTTCATCAAAAAACAGCTTAGGCTTTGATTTACTATCCCGATCTACCTTATGATCCTTTAGAGGAATATCTCGACTGAATATAGTCCAGCCTTGTGAATCAATCTCATTGAAAGAAATTTCTTCCTCGCTTGAAGTTAAAGAAAACTCAAATTCTTCTCCTTCGGCTTCGTGAAACACTTTGGAAATTGCCTTGGATGTTAAGCTATCAGATGTGTAACAACTGAAGCTAGGTGACAATCCAGAATCTTCGATTTTCGCCATTTTATGCCTTTCGTTTGTAGTTTTGTTTATGATTAGTTGAGAGAAAGGTAGTTAACCTGATAAATGAGATAGAGTTGAATTTGGTAGCAAAGGTTATTTATAGACAAAGAAGGAACGTGAATTGATTTTTCTTGGCACTGACCAACTGATTAATTGTTTATTATATAGTTTTTATTACAATCAAATCATGAATTATTTCAGCATACGTAATCGTTTACGTCACTAGTAAAATAAAGAAAGATTCAAGTATAAAGCAATATTGTATTTTAAAAAATAAAAATCGTATAAATGCATATGGTGGTTATATTCAACTAGCTTGTGAAAATGATTTTATAGTATAGTATATAGTTTGTTGATCATCTCTAGTAGGGTTAATCCATGACGTGAGTTGTGTGGAAAGGAAGGAAGTAATATTTTAGATGAGCTAGCTAGACTTAGGAGACAAGTTTAATCATTTCACTTCAAATATATCATATATTTTGATAAACAAATCATCATATTCATTTTAATAATTCTTGGTTATTAAAATTAGATTATAATATATAATAGATTTTGGTTAGAAACTTAACATTTTCACGGTTTAGTTTTGATGCGTGTCGTGTAGTCATTTAAGGTACACGGCACTACGCTGTTTAAATAGTTTGAAACTTTGTATTTGCTTAACTTTCACATAATTTGTGTTGGGAGCTTAGAGTGAGAGATTATGCAATATTGTGTTTTGATTCATATTAATATATATTTAGAAGCTTTCTTTTATATTATTGTGTGTTTGTTAATCTGATTGTTGCGTATTGCGTTCGTATTGTTCACCAAAATAGGACCTGATTGATTTCCACTCACTCACGAGTTAGGAATCCAAGTTAGATCGTTCTCTATGGACTAACAATTGGACAATATCAGAGCCTCTCTACTCTTTTATGGAGGTTGTGGATTCCATTTAGGTGAGGTTTTCGGGTTTTCGGGGGAGTTTTGGACTTTTTCATTTTGGAGGCATGTTTCACAAAACGTTTTCAACTTTATTGCTCGGGAGTGCTAAGTATACATGCGTGAAGATCTGTTGATGAAAAAGAATGGAATTCAACTGATTTTTATGTTCGTTTGATTTTGGTTTTCTTTACACGACACTAACTGATGTGTAAAATCTAGTTTAATAAACTTGACCTACTTACACTTAATTACACACTTATAGGCAGTAGACTTATTCGTATATAATATAGTTTTGAGTAAGTAAAGGTTCGTTCGCAGGGACTAATTTAGTTTTTAAAATCGAATTAATAATACTGGTTGTTTTTGGGGTTTTTGTAACTAAAGATTAATTAATATTGCAAAGTGATTGTAAAAAGTGATTATAAAAATCGATCGAGAATAAGTAATTAAGATTATCAAATATTGGAGAAATTACACTTTTTTGACACTTCACTTGTTTTCCATTTAAGTTTATGAAATTGATTGTATATTAAACTTCTAATATATAGTAAAACTCCTCTCGGATATTTTACTAACTTTAACTATCTATAATTATAATGTTCCTCTCGAATACAATTATAATTATTAGAGTTAATTACATGGTTCGTCCCTTTGGTTTGCACCATTTTCACCCGTCATCCCTATAACTTTTTTATTACACCACTAGTACCTAAGTTTGAAATTTGTTTCCTCCAGGGTCCCTATTTTGGATGTGCCGTTAAAGGTGCCGTTAAGTCAGTGACATGTGAATAACACGTGAGGGTATTTTCGTCAATTTAACTTTCTCTCTCCACTTTAATATCCCATACCCAAAACTCCCCAGAACCCTAAATTAATTTCCCCAAAATGTCCACCACCACCACCACCGTAACTCAACAATCCATAACCAACCAAGATTTCATCTTTTTGCAAAAAGAAAACCAACCCATTTCGGAAATCTTTCACCATGTTTAAAGAAACCCATAAAGAATCTTTCACCATGTTTAAAGAAACACTCCTCTTCCCGATCCCCCTTCCCCACGCGCTCTCTCCCCCGCACGCGCCACCTCCTCCTTCCTCACTAACCACTCCACCACCTACTCCACGACAGCAGCAGCAACACCGTCGCCACCACCAGCTGCTCCACGTCAGCAGCAGCAGCAGAAGCACCGTCGCAGCATTTGGGAGAGAATATGGTTAGGACTATTAATTTCCCCAAATTCCAATTAGTTCATTAATTTCCCCAAATTCCAATTAGTTCATTTTAATTAGTTTGACGACAATGAATTGATTCGATTTGTGTAAGTAAAACTCATAATCTGAAGTTAGAAATTGAATTTTGGGGAAATTAATTTAGGATTTGGGGATTTTTGGGGATGAATATGGGTTTAATTTGTAATTGAATCTGGGTTTAATTTGTAATTGAATCTTAATTTTGATTTGATATTTGGGTTTTGATTGTGCTTTGTTTAATTTAGGATCGAATGATTTGGATTTTGATTGTGTTTTTTTTATTGTGTTTTTTATTTTGATTGAATCTGGGTTTTAATGGAAGAGAAAGGTAAAATGACGAAATTACCCACACGTGAGGTCACTTAACGGACCTTTTAACGTCACGTCCAATTTAGGGACCCTGGAGGCAACAAATTTCAAACTTAGGTACTAGTGGTGTAATAAAAAAGTTATAGGGATGACGGGTGAAAATGGTGCAAACCATAGGGACGAACCATGTAATTAACTCTAATTATTAACAATTAAGCATTAATTAACAAGCCGGTATTTAGTGATTTAACCTTATAGAGTTTCCTCTCGAATAACTCGTCTAAATATTAAGTCCTCTCGAATCTTAACAATTAGACTTACTCATTTAAGTTTAATTACCTAAGTTGTTATTACTAGGTCCTCTCGAATCCTAACAATTTTAAACCAATTGAAGACCGATTGATTATTTTATATAAATTATTTAACCTATCTAGATTCCTCTCGAATACCTAGATGTTGATTAATTAATTTGTATATAAACAACTTTATGATAATATATTAAACTTAGACAAATAAGGATTTACGATTAAACACAAATACCTAAACAATCAATAACGAAAACATAAACTTCAAATAAGATCCATAAATCAAACAAGCGTAAAAAGTGTTTAGCTACGCATTATTGAGTTCAAAACAGCAAACAAAATAATAATAGAAAACATACTGGAAATAAGTCTGAAAAAGAGAAAGAAAAACAAACTAAGAACTTGCAAACTTGTCGTGACCGACGTTGAACGAAAACTCGAACTCCTAGCTTTTCTCCTTGCCCCCAAACTTGAACTCCAGCTCCAATACTCGAAAGTATTAATTGATGCTTTTTCTGGCCGAATTGAGGCTGTATTTATAGGCAAAAACCGTGAGAAAATCGTCTTCGACTCGAACTCGAAAACTGCTGAAACAGCTTGGAACGTCGCAGTAACTGGTCCAGGACGGCGCAGCGGGCGCTGTTTTTGCTAACTGCGTCGTTCTATTTGATGACTGCGGCGTTGTCTCTTTAAATTAGTGACTGCGTCGTCCTAAGTGATACATGGCGTCGTCGTGGAGTACTGATTTCACCATTTCTCGTCGTTTAAACTCGTTTCTTCCACCATTTCCACTTCCCGATCATGTAAACCTGTAAAATGGACAAAAACACTTTTCCACACAATTAAATGCAAAAATCCTATCCTATCCATCATGTTCACTATGAAAAATGACCGATTATCGCATATAAATAACTATATAAATATGCGATATCACTAACCCTGGCCCACCACTATACTATCAACGACACTTTTCACCTACGACATTGTTCCTTACGATATTGTTACCTTACACAACTATTACCCTACGAAACTATGCCTATGACATTGTTACCTTACGCCACTATTGCGTAGGACACTATACCTACGACACTTTTCACGGTCATTTATTTTCATTTCACAAGAAACTCACTCTAGGGAACACGGCACATCTTGATTAGCCACAACGCTTCCACTTTTTCCTTCTTTATTCGATTCCAGAATGACTGAATGTATGCTTCTCATGGAGCTAGAGTGAGGAATTCTTGCGTTCGTCTTACTAACATGATGCGAGCGGAGTTGCGATTCGATAAAAGTGACAACACAATTGCCTTACTCAATGGACGATGAGCGAATAAACTACTTTCTTATTGATGGTCACATTCTTGCAACGCTCCTAGGTTTTCTACGCCCTTACAGCTCACCCTCACATATACTATGATTTAGTCAATATATTCTGTCGCACGAAGGTGATGAGATGTGATACGAACCCAATAAGCATCATGTCTACAATAGGCGAGACGAACATTGTCACTACAGAGGATGCGATCACACGGGTATTATAGTTCAAGGATGGTGTACGAGACAAGATTGATTTTGATTTTGAGCTTCTACACGGATGCTTCATGCAAATGGGCTATATCGGCAATTTTCTTCATGAGGAATTTAATATTTCTAATCTTCCGCCAAGGTGCAGATTCATGGGGTATACCTTCATATCCTGCTTCGCATCATGAAAATCTGGCTTCCACTCTTGTAATTTTCTCATCCAGCCTGCAAGGGTTGTTTTGACCTTGAAAAAACCGTTTAACTTTACACAGTTTGTGTTCAACGCCTTGCGAGATAATATTGAGGAGGGTAACGGGTTGTTTATTCTGTCCCCCCCGTCATATTGAGCTAATACTAAACGATATCGCACCGGCTCTACTAAAGTCAGTGGAAACCAGAATATGATGCTGAAAAGAGCCTACGTAGATTGTCAAAGCTATAGAAATCATCTCGTTAGTGAGAATACGTCGTTGTTTGGGCATATACTCCATGTCGATTATAATGCCCGGAGAATGATAAATGGTTTCATCCTGACAAGCAGAAGGATCTCGTGTATCCACAATCACCTCAACCTAATCCTCCTCCACCGCCACCACAAGAAAAGCAACTCCCTCCACCCACTTCAACAGAATATTTTCCCACCAATGCACCCGACGATAACAAGTTTGAAGAAGAAATTCAGACACCTATTAAGCCTTAAAGTGACAATACCCCGAACACGGTCAACAAAACCAACCTCGAAAACGCCAAGAAAATGATCCAAAATGCCAACCTCTTGTTGTGCCACCTCCTAAAATTCGTCGAACAACAACCGCCACCGACGTTTCATCCTCCCGAAAAATACCATCTACATCTACAACTAAACCACACCAAGCTCGAACTAAACGTGCATCTTAATTCCAATCCACTCAACTTCGCCCAACCCAACCCGCAACAACTCAACCTCACCCTGTAACCGCTCAAATTATCCCAACGCTGCAAGCAACTACTCAACCATTCTCATTCACTCCATCTAACTTTGATCTGCTAGCTTGCATTATAAAACTTCAAAAGCAGGTCGATATAATGCAGACTACCATCTATGCTCAACAAAAGGAAATCTCCGATTAAAAATATAACATTGAAAAATATGAAACTCGTTTTGTATATGTTGAAAGTGAACTTAAAAAGTTACAAGGTAAAATCAGAAAGTCGCCTATTCTAGGGGAGAAACCGAAGGAAGCTGATAATAAATATATCGAACATGATGAGGAAACGAAAACGGAAGACGATATTGAAGATGGAGAAGGAGAAAAGGGATTATAAAGGGGATAATGATACCGATATGGAAGGAGCCAATATGACCAATGGGGGAGATTTTCATTACATAGGATGTTACTAGACAGGTATTATAGTTAAAAGATCGTGGCGAGACAAGCTTGATTTTGATTTCGAGCTTCTACAAGGATGCTTCACGCGGATGGGGTATATTGGCGATTTAGTCCATGAGGTATTCAATAAAACTAATCTTCCGCGAATATGGAGATTCATGGCGCATACCCTGTTATTCTGCTCCTCATCACGAAAATTTGGCTTCAACTCTTACAATTCTCTCATCCATGCCGCGATGGTTGCTTTGACGCTAAACAAAATGTTCAACTTTACACAGTTTGTGTTCAACGCTTTGCGAGATAATATCGAGGAGGATAATGGGCGGTTTATTCTTTTCCCTCGTTCTATTAAGCTAATACTAAACGATATCGCATCGGCTCTACCAAATTCGGGGGAAACCATCATGCAGAATATGATGTTGAAAAGGGCCTATGCATATTGTAGAAGCTACAAAATCGCCACCTTCCTAAGAATACGCCGTTGTTCAGGCATATACTCAATGTAGATTATATATCTCCGGAGAATGATAAATGTTTTTTTTTATGACAAGTAGGTGGATTTCTAGAATCGACAATCACCTCTAGTTAATCCTCCTCCACCACCACCAAAAGAAACACAAGTTAATCTCCTCCACCCCTTTCAACCGAAGATTTTCCCACCAATGCACACAATGATGACGAGTCTCTAGAAGAACTTTAGACACCTATTGAGCTTCAACAATAACAATATCCAGGCTGCCAACAACAACAACCTGGAAAACGGCAAGAAAATGATCCAGAATACCAACCGCTTGTTGAACCACCTCGTCAAATCTGCACAGCAAAAACCAACATCGACGTTTAATCTTCCAAAAAAATACCATCCACATCTACAACTAAACCATACCAAGCTTGAACTAAACATGCATCTTCATTCTAATCCACTCAACGTGTCCCTAATCCCCGCCCAACCCAACCCGCAGAAACTCAGTTTAGCCCCGCAACCGCTCCAATTATCCCAAGCCTGTTGGATTAAATAAGATTGATTCATGTTATTCAATTACCTCCTGAAGATCCTGGGATGTTGTTGAATAGGTTAGACATGATTCCCAGAATGAGATGATCGTATTAGGATAGTAATACGGTTATATTAGAACCGTTTAGAGAGAGTAACACTTGTAGGTGTTTGGGATAGCAAAAGGTGAAGAATGAACCAACCCTTCTAAGGGTTTATTATGTCCCTTTATATACACACTCAAATTAGGAGTGTGTAATATTTAGTCCCTGGTGTTTATTAAGTGTTTACATTAAGCTCTCATAGTTCCGATCACCTAATGGGAAATCTATAGTGTCGGTAAGGTAAATACGTCCATCGAATATTTACTAGACACAGATTTCAGTTAGCGTCAGTCATCATATCAGTAAGGATAAATGATCAATGAGGGTCACAAATAATATGGGTCCAACATTCTCCCACTTGACCGAGTAGATCATTTATCTATGAGTATTGATAAGTCCGTACGAGATAATACTCATTTTGTTTAAAACCGAAATCATAGTTGATAAGTACAGTCGTAGAGAAGAACATCTACTCAGGACCCCCACTAGTCAAACTATGACTCAAATTCAAAACTGAATAAGCAATGATAGACTAACTAAGACAAATTTTGTTATAATAATGTCCAACACAGTTATGCGCATAAGGTGTATATAATAGACAAACAAAATCTGAATAAGGAGGAAAATTTTCATTAATAAATAATAATGACCAATAAGTACAACAATGCTATTAAATTAAGTCTTTTGTAAGCCCCATATTCGACACGTGTCCTACGAATATATTAGGAGGAAGACCTTTGGTCATCGGATCCGCTAGCATGTCATGTGTACTTATGTACTCAACACAAAGAGCATTTTCCTCAACCCGTTCGCGTACAAACAGATACTTTGTGTCGAGATACAGCCCAGCGCCAGTCGAACTGTTACTGTTCGAGAAAGTTACAGCAGCTGAGTTATCACAGTAAAGCTTCAATGGTCTAGAGATTGAGTTGACGAGTTTGAGTCCACTGATCAGGTTCCTTAACAACATCCCATGACAGGTTGCATTATAAACGGCAACATATTCAGCCATCATAGTAGACGTTGTGGTCAGTTTCTGTTTATGACTCCGCCAAGAGATTGGTCCGCCAGCTAACATGAAAATATACCCAGAAGTAGATTTATGGTCTTCTTTGCATTTAGCAAAGTCAGAATCAGAATAACCTACTACTTCCAAGTTGTCACTTCTTCTATAAGTTAATTTGTAGTCTTTGGTCCCTTTCAGATATCGCAGAACCTTTTTAGCCGCTTTCCAGTGTGCTAATCCGGGGTTAGATAAGTAACGCCCCAGCATACCAGCGATGTAAGCGATATCCGGTCGAGTACAGACCTGAGCGTACATAATGCTCCCAACTACAGATGAGTAAGGTATCATCCTCATTTCAGCCTTCTCAGTTTCAGTGCTCGGAGTTTGATGAGGTCCAAATACGTCCCCTTTAACTACCGGAGCCACAGTGGGTGTGCAGTGCTGCATGTTATAGCGTTCTAGAATACGGTCAATATAAGCCCTTTGGGAAAGACCTAGAACACCATTGCGTCTATCTCGATTTATTTCGATACCTAAAACTAAGAGGCATCACCGAGATCTTTCATGTCGAAATTATGCGAAAGCATTCGCTTCGACTCATGTAGCAGATCCAAGTTGTTACTTGCAAGCAGAATATCATCCACATACAAAACAAGGATAATAAAGTTACTCCCACTGATCTTGAGATAGGTGCATTGATCCACTTGATTCTTTAGGAAGCCATCAGATTTTACGACTTCATCAAATTTAAGGTACCATTGTCGTGATGCTTGTTTCAACCCATATATCGATTTATTCAACTTGCAGACCATGTGCTCTTTACCTTCTGGAATAAATCCTTCAGGTTGCCGCATGTATACGTCTTCTTGCAAGTCACCATTTAGGAAAGCGGTCTTGACATCCATCTGATGTAACTCTAAATCATAATGAGCTACGAGTGCCATGACGATCCTTAGGGAATCTTTACGAGAGACAGGGGAAAAGGTCTCTTGATAATCAATTCCTTCCTTTTGAGTAAAGCCTTTTGCAACCAGTCTGGCCTTATAGCGTTCGACGTTTCCATTCGGGTCTAATTTGGTTTTAAACACCCATTTACATCCAATTACTTTGGATCCTTTAGTGAGTGGAACCAATACCCAAACGCCATTACGCTCCATGGATTTGAGCTCTTCAATCATGGCTTCAATCCATTTAGCGGCCTGATCACTATTCATAGCTTCTCGGTAAGAGGTTGGATCAGTAAGTTTCCCAATGTTTTCGACTTCAGCCAGATAAGTTTCGAAATCATCAAAATTAGTGTTTCTGCGAGCCCTTGATGATCTCCTGAGCTGAATTACGGGTTCTTCAGGAACAAGCGGTTCTTCGGCGTTTAGATTAGGAGGCATAGGAGGTTCAACCGGTTCATTAGGAGATCCAGGTATATCGGGAGCAGCGTTGGGTACAAGAGGAGTTATCGGAGGAATCATAATAACCGACGAGTGGTTTCCCCCCGCTTCTTGTACTTCTTGCAAATCTAAATCAGGATTTGTCGTGCTCCCACTGATCTCTGAATTTTCGAGGAAAGTGGCATGTTGCGTATCTATGATGCGGGTAGAGTGAGAAGGACAGTAAAACCGATAACCTTTTGAGTTCTCGGGATAACCAATAAAGAAACATGTAAGGGTTTTAGAATCCAGTTTCTTTAAGTTAGCGTTATAGACTTTTGCTTCGGCAGGACAGCCCCATACTTTCATATATTTTAGACTCGGTTTCCTACCTGTCCAGATCTCATAAGGAGTTTTAGGGACAGATTTTGATGGAACCCTATTGAGTATATGAACAGCTGTTTTTAAGGCCTCAGTCCAAAGAAATTTTGGTAGGTTAGTGTTGGCGAGCATACTTCTCACCATGTCCATTAAAGTTCGGTTTCTCCTTTCAGCAACACCATTCTGTTGAGGAGAACCTGGCATGGTGTATTGGTTAATTATGCCCTGTTCCTTGCAAAAATTATAGAAAGGACCAGGAGCTTGACCAATATCAGTATGTTTACCGTAATATTCACCTCCCCTATCTGATCGGACAACTTTTATCTTATGATCAAGTTGGTTTTCAACCAAAGTTTTATAATCGACAAAAGTTTGTAAGGATTCAGATTTTTCTTTAATCAGATAAAGGTGCATATAACGTGAATAATCGTCAATGAATGTAATAAATGATGTATGTCCTGTTATTGATGCGGGATAGGGGCCACTAATATCAGTATGAATTATTTCCAACAAGTTGGAACATCTGGTGGCTCCTTTCTTATTCCCTTTAGCCATTTTTGCCTTTGAGGCATTGAATACATGTTTCGAAATCACTAAAATCAAGAGAGGGTAAGATTCCTTCTTTTACGAGTCGTGTCATGCGATCTCGTGAGATGTGGCCGAGACGTTTATGCCACAATGTGGAGGAATTCTCTGCTTGTTTAGGTGATTTTGTCTTTGTTTTAGTTATGTCATCAATATTAAGAGACAACAAAGACTGTGAGAAATTATGATCTAGTTCTAATTTATACAGTAATCCATCCAAAAAACCACAACCAAACAATTCATTATTAAGAGTAAAAGTGATCCTGCCACAACCATGAGTAATTACATAACCTTCAAGATCAAGTCTAGATATAGATACAAGGTTCCGAGTAATTCTCGGTACATATAAGGTATCTATTAATCTAATACACTTTCCGGTATTCATATGTAAATTTAAGGTCCCCATGGCTTCGACATCTAAGAGATCACCATTTCCAACTCTAAGCTTTCTTTGGTCCTTTTGTAGCTTCTGGATTGTAAGGAATCCCTGTAAGGATTTGGTCACATGGACCATAGAACCAGAGTCACCCCACCATGTATTAAATGGAACATCAGTAGTAAAGGAATCAAATATTACGTAAAGAATGTTACCTTTCTTAGCTAGCCATTCCTTGAATTTAGAGCAATCTTTCTGTCCGTGCCCTTTGGAGCGACAGAATTTGCAGTTATTATTGCTTGTCGAGGATTTAGGGCCAGAGGTAGAAGCACCATGATTTTGGACTTTGTTTTCAGTCTTGTTACTGTAGTTACCTTTCCTCTTCTTGAAGTTTGAAGTGGTAGTAAGGTGAACAGCAGCTTCAGGTTGAATGTGCTTGAGACGATCTTCCTCTTGAACGCACATAGCAATCAGTTCACTTATCGACCATTTATCTTTCATAGCGTTATAATTCACTTTGAAAGTGTCGAACCGAGCAGGCAAGGAAGTCATTATGAAATGCACAAGAAAGCCATCTGAGACTTCCATTTCCAAATTCTTAAGCTTATGAGACATATCAACCATCTTCATTATGTGTTCACGGACACCATTAGAACCTTCATACTTAAGGGTTAGCATCTGTAGCATTAAACTACTTGCAGTTGCCTTAGACGATCCCTTAAAGTGATCCTCAACAGATTTGAGGTAAGTTTTCACTTTTTCGTTATCAGGGATAGCTCCTCGAATGCTGGGATGAATTGAGTTCTTGACCATCATTAGGGACAGCCGATTCGCCCTTTCCCACTTATCAAAGTCCGCTTTCTGAGTCGCAGTAGATTCAGCAGTAATAGCGGCGGGTTCATCATGGCGAATAGCATAGTCCATGTCGAGCATTCCCAGAGTTAAGTTAAGTTGCTCCTTCCAAGAAGTGAAATTAGCACCAGTAAGTGCCTCAATGCCGAAGTTTGGTACTGTAGTGGAGAATAAGGAGGATATAAGATTATGATACGAATTATAGAAGATTTTAGAGTGACAGAGTTAGCTATATAAGGCAGACTAAGTAATGTCCCTTAAAGTAATAGAACTTGAGTAATGTCTAAAATAAGTAGACCTAATAGTAATGTTCCTGAGACTAAGACCATATAAGTAATGAAGCTAGTGATAGGTAAGCCTATTAAAAAACACCAAAATAATAAGCTAAAGTAAGGCTCTACTTAGATGTTACATCACCTTTGGGCAGAAATAACTAATATCTAAGTAAAATTATGAGCATAAGGTTTATGCAACACAACGTTTGTCTTTTGACCTTTGGGCAACAAAATAGAACATCGTGTTTTAAGGCATAATAAGAATCCTTTAAAGCACACAAGTATATTAAATCACCTTTGGGCAGAATTAATATCCTACGTGTTTATTAGGCTAAAGGAAAAATGCAATCATAGGAATCACCTTTGACCTTTGGGCAACAAAGATGAAAACATGAATATTAGTGCATAAGTATAATAAGGTCACATATAAATAAGGTGACTAAATAAGGTGACCACGACAAATAAGGCAGGGGTCAAGGGGGCTGCGCCCCCTTGCGGGGTTAAGGGGCAGCGCCCCTTACGGGGTCAAGGGGTTGAGCCCCTTGCTGGGATCCCGCTGCCAGGTCAGCGGGCGGGGGTCGAGGGGAGCCCCTTGCTGGGATCCCGCTGCCAGGTAAACGATTTTATAAATAAGGCAACCAGTAAGACTTTAAAAAAACCGACCAAATTAGGGTCTGTAGTCATCCGTACGGATGAGATTATATTCGTACGGATGAGTATTGATTCGTACGGATGTAAGTCCAGGTTCGTGCGGATGTAAGCCTAGGTTCGTACGAATGTAAGGTTTAAGTTCGTACGAATGTAAGCCTAGGTTCGCACGCATTAGCCCAGATTCGTACGGATCAACAGTTACGTTCGTGCGTATGAACAAATCAGATTCGTACTAATGAACAAATCAGGTTCGTACGAATAGGGCTTCATCCGTACGAACGAACAAATCAGGTTCGTACGAATGAGCCAATCAGATTCGTACTAATGAACAATTTAGGTTCGTACGTATAGGGCTTCATCCGTACGAACGAACAAATCAGGTTCGTACGGATGAGCCTTCATTCGCACGAACGAAGTTCGTCGAAATTAGGGTTGCAGCAGCCGCCACCAGCTCCGAAAAATCCCAATTTTCACCCAAAAAACATAATCCGCCGGCCAAATAAGTTGCAGAATCAATAATAGCAATAGCCAAGCGATAAATAAACATGAACCAATGGATAATCACGAGCCATTGGCTCTGATACCACATGTTGGATTAAATAAGATTGATTCATGTTATTCAATTACCTCCTGAAGATCCTGGGATGTTGTTGAATAGGTTAGACATGATTCCCAGAATGAGATGATCGTATTAGGATGGTAATACGGTTATATTAGAACCGTTTAGAGAGAGTAACACTTGTAGGTGTTTGGGATAGCAAAAGGTGAAGAATGAACCAACCCTTCTAAGGGTTTATTATGTCCCTTTATATACACACTCAAATTAGGAGTGTGTAATATTTAGTCCCTGGTGTTTATTAAGTGTTTACATTAAGCTCTCATAGTTCCGATCACCTAATGGGAAATCTATAGTGTCGGTAAGGTAAATACGTCCATCGAATATTTACTAGACACAGATTTCAGTTAGCGTCAGTCATCATATCAGTAAGGATAAATGATCAATGAGGGTCACAAATAATATGGGTCCAACAAAGCCTGCAAACAGCTACTCAACCATCCTCATCCACTCCATCGAATATCATTTTGCTCGTTGTCATAGAAAAACTTCAAAATCATGTCGATGTTATGTAAACTACCATCGATGCTCAACAAAACAAAATCACAGACTTAAAATATAAGGTTGACAAATATGAAACTCGTTTTGTATATGTTGAAAGTGAACTCGAAGTGTTACAAAGTGAAATCTGAAAGTCGTATGTTCGGGGGAGAAACCCAAGGAAGCAGATAATAAATATTTTCGAACATGATGAAGAAACAAAAACGGAAGACGATGTCGAAGGTCGGGAGAATGAGAAAAGGGACGATACAGGTGATAATGATACTGATATGGGGGAGGGGGGGAGTCGGATGAGCACTTGGGGGAGCCGGTACGAGTTCCGGATGAGATGAAATAGAGAAACATGTTGAAGATAAAGAGGAGAGGCAATAAAAAGAAACAAAAGAAAAGGATAAAGGAAAAGAGAAAATGGATTCAGAAGCTTCGGTCGAACATGCCGACACTAGTATGTAAATAATCACATACGGCTACCGAACGCTTTTTACAGAAGATTATGTGCGAGCTAAAAAGGTATATCTAAAAGCAAAACAAGCGTATGAAGAGAAATGCTTAAGACGATGAATGAGACATTATCGGTAGCGGAAATTGATAAAGACGGTTCCTATGAAGATGATATGCCCGACTAGGAAGATCATATGGACTACAACGATGTTATTTTTGATAACTCTGAGGAACCTGAAGTTGATATGGAAGACTTGTTTATAGATAAAGATTAAGAATTACTAACTCTAGTTCCTGAAGAGAATGTTGCATATGATGTGGTTTTTTTACTGGTTGTTGAAGAAACCAAGATAAGACCTTAACATCGAACCATGAGGCTCGTCGCTCGAGCATAAACGAGCTCAGGAACCTAAATTGTGCACTCATTGCAGGTCAAAAAACTACTTCAAAGGAAAAATCATGAGTTAGCACTAGGGGTGGAAAAAAACCTGGCCGACCCGGAATACCCGAACCCGAAAAATCAAGGTAGGGTCTGGTCTCAACGGGTTTAATGCTTAAATCGGGTCTAGCGGATCAACCCAAAACCACCCGCACATGTAATAGGTTCGGGTTAAGGTCTGCAATTTTAATTATATTTTGGTTTTGTTAGACCCGTTTAACCTGATAATCCCATCAAAGGGCTACAATGGTAAATCTTTAGGTCCAATGAACATGGGTAATTTCCTTGCTCTTGTGGAGAAAGAAAGGAAGAAAGACAATAAGATGAAAGTACAGTTGACTAAGAAGGAAGATCAAGATAGATATGAAGTGGAGAGGGTACTGAAGAGAGCTCAAGAGACTGGAAGAGTTATGTATACCTCTCAAGGAGAAGAAATTCCTAATCCTCTTCATCCAAAGAAAATTAGTCAGACTGAGCAATTAAAGAGAAAGAAATCCTTTGTTGTTAGGGTACCAAGTAAGAAGTCTAGAACATGTAATTTCGCTACTGCTTCCACAACTAATGTTGAAAGAGGTTCATCTGTATCTATGCCTGTCAACACATAGCCAGTCAGAGCATCTATTGAAGAGAAGGAAGGAGATATTGAAATCTCTGAAAATGACTGCTCTGCCCTCATAGTACATGAAAAAAGTTTGCATGTTGAATCTCTAGCTGTGGAGCTTCCTGAAATCATAGATTGGGAATATGTTGGAGGACCAAATAAGACAACCTACTTGGTGACTAGAGCTGATAAGAAAAAGTATGTGATGCCTGCTTTCTACAGGATGGTAAAAGAGTTTTCAAGGGATGACATTTAGAGATTGTATGATATTGGTGTTAGAAAGTATTCTCATTATAGAGGTGCTTGTTCAAGCACTGATATTGCACTTGATTGGTTGAATGGCATGTTTAATCTTGAAGAAAAGATGGTCAGCAAAGTCTTTAAGAAGGGAAGGGTTCAAAATCCAGTAACTAAATGGTTCATGTATGAAAGGAGTGGAGTACATTCAATAGTTAGAAAGCATGGAGCTATGCAGTTCTATCTAGTTGACAGGAGATATAATCTGGGTCTAAGAACTCTTCAAGAGCTGGTCACACTTAGGTTGTATGCTACAAGAACTTCCCGGATGGCGCATGATTTAGTGTGGACAATAGTTTTGCAAAGGAATGAAGAACAAGTAAAACAGAATGAAGAAAGAGAGGCCAAACAGGGAGAAGAGTGAATGTATTTTGTAATCAATAGTAGTAAAGCTTGTTACTTTGATTTGTAATAAAAGTTCAAGTTAGGGGAAAATTATTGGGATTAAAACTGTTATTTAAAATAGTTTTAGTTTCATTAATACTGCTTCATTAGTACTGCTTGGTTAATATTGTTCTTATTGATACTGCATGAAAACAGTTACTATTGCTAAAGACAAACTGATGGTTACTACTGCTGGTTACTACTGCACTTGCTCATTACTACGGCCCGCTACATGTTCCTACTGCTTGAACATGTTTCTACTGCTTGAAGATAATTATGGAATTATCTTTATCCGCAAGTTTCGCAATTATAATTAGAATAGAATTGTAATTGTTTTAGATGTTTCCTATTGTAGACAGGTTTAGCCTCAAGGTCTATATATACATAGATCCTTGTAGAGAGAAAAACATGTGTATTGATTCATTCATTATTATCAATATATTGAGGCTTAACATTCGACAAACATTATTGTTATTGTTCATTGTTCATACATATTCATATATACAATATTTGTTTGATCGTTAAACTTGTACTATCAAGGTGTTTATCCGCTGCTAAACTTCCTTGATAGATCAAGATCTTTCATTAACGTGCTTTGGGTTTATATAACCTAAACGATCCTGACAGATGGCAAACATCTCCTACCTGCTCCCTTTTCTCCACCCACGTTTGGTGAAACACAAACTCAAGACATAACATAGAGTCGGAAATTCTTTACAGAGAGTGTGATTTAAGCAGGATTAATCGTATTTATTCGAAGACTAACTACTTACACAAACCCTTTTACACAAACATACATAGGAGGTTATGTTGGTAAACTGTAATTCCATAAATATACCGAAACCAAACCAAAAACACACTTTTATCGAACATGTTTTAGGTCCAAGTAAATTATAGAGTAAGTAGTTATGAAGTTTATAGTTAAAACTCAGAGGTATATACAATTGATTGAAGTAACAGACTGAATGAAATAAATTGCGTACATTTGATTTTATAATTTAGAATGGAAGCATTTTTCGGATTCCATTAACATTTGCGAACCCTACCAGATCCCGTCTATAAGGCAAATACGATTTCCTCTTACCAGCTTCATTTTCTGCTCTTCTTTGAATGTAAAGTTGTTCGTGAGCAGTAGTAGTTTTCCCCTTCAACATGCCCACAACTTTGGAAACTTTACCAGAATTGTGTTTTTGTTTAGGAGTTAACAACGCAAGCGGATCCTTACCTTCACTATTGCTCCGTCTGAGCAAATAACGGATTCCTAGCCACTTATTCGATCCAGATCCGCCAGTTGAACTACTCTTCTTGCATTTAGGAGAGAAACTACCCTCCTCCGCCTTTGGTCTCCACAAACAAAATGTTCTAGAATGTGGATTTTCCAATTCATCGGTTTCTGATGAAGATGAACACGAAGAATAATTAGATGATTCTTCTCGTTGTTCATTGATAAATAACTTCCTTGACGAAATATCAATCTGGTCATCGTTTGCTTTAAACTCGTTGTTTACTAGAAGATCTCGATTGAAAACAGGAAAAACAATCCCGCCACCTGAATCGATCTCTTCATCATCCCTTAACGTCACTGAAAACTCAAAATCCAGAATTTGAGCTGCTGCTGCTGCTTCCGGTTCTTCACGGATTACTTTGGCAACCGCCTTAGATGTTAAACTATCAGAAGAGTAACAATTGAAACTTGGACAAAATTTGGAATCTTCTATTTTCACTTGTTCTTGCATTTTGATTATAAAGAAACTTGGACAAAATTTGGAATCTTCTATTCTACTTGGTGGAACTTGCATGTGAAAATGGTATTGTTTTGTTGAGCATTTATAACAAGAAATCATGTAAATCGATTTTCATGGTATTATTAATATTAAAATATTAGATTCTATAATTATAAGAATGTGACTAAGTAAATGTATATCTAAAATAAGGCTGACTTTCTAGAAGAGTATAATTAACCAGCGAAACCATTACGTGCATATGACTTTTGTGGAATGCAAGAAAGCCGGCTACGAGATATTAGAATTTAGAAACAAGTTAAATTTTCTTTTACTTTTGTGATGTTTTGTCACGTATATGATATATGTTTAAAGTTAGGAAAATTGTATAAAAAATCAAACAAATTTTAAAACAATTGTTATTGTGTGTAATCAAATTTAACCGGTAGTTATTGAGACTAAATGTTATAAAAAATAAATAACAATGCCAGCTAGCTTGTTGTTCGATCACAAACACTTTATTTAATATTGTATGTTAAATTTTTTATCAGATTGCTTATTTACGTGTATTTTCAAATATAAATCTTAATTACAAACATTATGGCTACGAATTGGTTTGAGACTTCAATTCCAAAGATATGATTTGCTCTTATTTAGTTTTTACTTGGGTGCTGTTCTTTTGAACCAAATGTTTTTTCTCTAAATCTAGAAACCAGCTCTGAATAATCAGAGGTGGTCCAAAACTCTGAATCTGAATCAATATACTATGTTCTTTTTTCCTTCGTAACATCTGTTTTACTATATTAGTACTAAACTGTTGTATTTATAAACCGTCTTAAATAAAAACATTCATAAAAATTATGAATCTGAATCAATATACTATGTTCTTTTTTCCTTCATAACATCTGTTTTACTATATTAGTACTAAACTGTTGTACTTCACCTCGATCATATTCGGAGAAAAATTCATCACTTAATCCCTCTTTTCGTATAAAATCATGAATAGCAAAGCATGCAATAGTAATATCATCCATACATATTAATAAATATATTGTTACAGCAATCCCAATCCATACATATTCATATTACTTATTTGAACAAATTAATAAACTAATTGTCTAACATCAATTTCAAGATATAAAAATAATTAACAAAAGAAAAGTTCACATAAAAGTCAATGTAATAGTAGGAGTTTATATGCAATCGAAAACAAATACATATTAAAAAAAAATTATATCACCTAAATCTAACAAACAATCATCAATATCAATTTATATAACGAAATCAAGTGACAAACCATTGAAAAAAAATCAAAAATTACTTGAATTTAAGGATGGAAAACTTACTGGTGAAGAGAAAGAGGTAATCCCCGTGAAAATCTTGGGCGTCCGAGAAGATTTGATCTCCGGTGGCTGCCACCAAAATGGCGAGAAGAACAGAGAGAACAGGGAAGGGATGTTAGGGTTGGATTTTTTGAGTGGGTGGCTGGAATTAAATTAAAAAAAAAAGACCTAACCAGAGATGAAAAAGAGATATTTTATGTAGGGTTGTATCAGAGGTAAAAAGAGGTTTTTTGTCTCTGGTTGAAAAAAAAAAGAACAACAAAATTTTTAAAACCTTTGACCGGGTCAGAGGTCAGAGCCTATTCAGACTTTTTTTCAAAAAAGAACAGCACCTTGATTTAATTTGATTTAATTTGATCACGAATCTTTGACTTGAACCTTAAAAAAAGATATAATTACGATTTTGACATACCAATATCACATCATTTTGACATAAGAAGGCATTACACAGAAAAAAGATGTGTGTAAAATCTTAAGATATCATTTATTATATGTGTATAATGAATAACCATAAGGGCGTTTTAGAGATCATCCCTTATTTTAATAGAAATGCAATCAATTTTGCGTATGATCTTACTATCTAATAAAAGGGACTTTAAGCTTATGTCATTAAGCTGACTTGTCCTTATCTTAGACTATCCACATAAGATTGTTTATAACAACAGTGATGTCATAAATCATAAATCAAATATATAATAATTTATTATTTTAATTAATCCAAATAAAAAGAAATACAGGAGACGTATTATGTTCCACCGATTTATCTATCCAATAAGCTTCGATGATTTTGAATCCATTCATCTGATCTTCTGTCTCGAAATTCTAAAAACTTCTTCGATACTCTTTGCTTTCTTTTTTGTCGAATCAATCCATCTTCATCTTTCTTCTTTTCATTAGATCCGGGTAGTTTTTTTTTTCTTTTTCTGTTCTTTGATCTTTCTAATCAACAAAACGGTGATTTGGGTTTAAGTTCCTTGGATTTAAATATTTAAAATTAATATCTTTGATTATGATATATCACTCTTTGTTCGTTCGTTTTATATTAATTTTTAATTGTTTGTTTTTATGTGTTTGACAAATGTGATATCGACAACATGTAAGTATTGCTTTGATCACCATCTCTGCCTTAGCTGTCCCAACTGAGGTAATGTTTATTTTTCTCTTTAAGTTAATTGTGTTTTGGGGTTTAAGATTTTTGGATTCAAATATTAATTGTGTTTTCTCCTTAACACGTCTCTTCAAGTTTCATGATTTTTCTATGATGCAATTGATGTTTTTGTAAAATGTATCTATGTAAGCTTCTATTAGCTATTTGTTCCTGTTCTCCCCAAGAATTGACTTTAGAGTCCCTATTTTCAAAACGTTTTAGATAATGAAATATCACATGCAACCTTATAGCTTTTTTATATTGATTTGATAGATAATATAGGTAAAACTCTTCTTTTTAATCTACCTAACAACCAAGTGAAGCTAATTAGATAGTAAGATTTTTTGATTATGTTAGAATAGATTGTTACTAACATTTTACTAGGTTGACCCATTAGAGAAACCATAACCCATATCAACCCTTTCACAAGTAAATGGGTCAAATTTGCTAATTTTAAATCTAAATGCTTGTAGCATGATTCAATATCTTTGATCAACTTGCTCTAAATATTTTGGATCTTACCGTAGTTCATGCAAGACCGGGAGTTCAGTCAGTAAAAGGTGGTTATCCTCTAGGCCAATAATATAACACTCTAGATCTTTTTTCTTCTTTTTCTTAAAACGCTACTTATATTTTACTATTATCAAATGCTTGATTTTACTACATGTTGTAAAGGGCCTTGGAGAGACTTTTTGTAGGACCTTATATTTTCGAGTCACAACAATATTTCTAAAGTGATTGAAGATCACAAAATGGCCCTTAAGAAAGAAGGTTAAGAACAGTTGTGTGACAATCCGTCTTTTCGAGGTATATTTCAATTATTGATTATTACTCTTTTTATTCGCAATGATTTGGACCCTTGCATTTCGCTTTATCTTTACTCACGTTTTATGCATTTGAGTCGGGTTTATGTGTTTTATCACTTTGTCTCTCGAGACGGAAGCTTTAGAATCACCTAAGTGCCTAATAGTTAGTATACTCACGTTATGTAAGTAGTGTGTTTACGCCATGAACGTCGGTTAAGAAAATCATATTTCGAAAATTCTTTACAAAGTTAGTCCTCTAACTTATTCTATTACAAAATTAGTCCTTTAACGGAATCTGTTACAAATCTGGTCCTTCTAACGGAGATGTTAACGAAGGACAGTTAAATGGAGCGGACTGCGCCGTTCTAACCCTTAGGACGACGTCCTAAAGGGAAAAAGAACTCGCTGCGTCGTTGTAACCATCACAACGGCGCACACCCTCTATTTTCAGCTTGTTTACAAATCGACTTTTGGGTCAAATTGCTTGAAATGTTACCACCTTTTACCACGTGAAAAGCTCTGTAAATTGCCCCATTTGGGTGTGATTAGTAAGTTTGTGGATCTAGAGGAGGTTTACACTTCCTATGCTTCCATAATTTCAATTTTAACATCAAATTACTTTATCACTTTTCTTTCATTCTCACTTCCTCCAAAACACTTGTTCTCCCTCAACAAATTCCATAGAAATAAAGAGGTATTACATCATATTTGAAGTGAGAATCCAAGGGAGAAAGTTAGAGAAATTATCTCTTGCAAACACCCTTCAATTCTACACATTTCGGTAAGTAAGTTCTTAAGATTTTCCTTCTTTTTCCTACTCTTTCTTTCATTATGATAGAAGTTTCTTAACACAAACCTCATTTCCTTTGTCTTACCAAGTTTTACTTCCGGTGACATCCTTGAAGATGGAGAGTTTCGGTGATTTTCTTTGAAGAAAACGTCGTGTTGATTTTGGTAAGAAAAACTCTCCATATTTCCTCTATTCCATTTCCATTTTTGGAAACCTCTAACACATTTCTTGTTTATGTGTGAATGGAGGTCTATTCTCCACTAATACCTTGCAAGTTTGGCTACTTTTCGGAAGAAACTTCATCCTACATTTTGGTAAGCAAATCTCTCCGAAAAGAAACTTTCTTTTCCTTTCTTTTGAGGCTTTATGCTAATGGTGGTTGTTTTACATTTTTGGAGCCAAATACCTCCTCACCAACACCATCAAAGTCTCCTCTCCAAAATCCTTGCAAGCATCAAGTATCTACTCGTCTTGCGGGTGAAATCGGTAAAATCGTTATATTCTCTAAACTACTTCCTTTCATTTTTATCTATTTCGGTTAAGCCTTGTGAAATGGTTAGGTTAACATATTAGACCAACACCTCTTTACTCTTGAAAGATTGGACTTAAAATGTGTACAAATGTTAAGATATGAAATTAACCGAAAATAACTTGTTTACGATAATAATAGGTAAAACGACACATATAAGTATATATGACACTTGGTAAATACTAAATGAACCTAAAATAACATTTGGTCAGTTTACACTTTTACTCTAAAACGCCAAACGAAACGGTTTACGGCTAAAACGCAAAAATCCCAAATCTGAACAGGCCTGTGCGCCGTTCCTTGCACCAGGACGGCGCAGCGGGCTGTTTTTCCGAAAATTCCGAAATTTAAAAAAAACTCACAGCGGCGTCCTACCCTCTGGAACGCCGCAGTGAAGCTTAAAATCCAACATTTTGACTTTTTCCAAACTTTAAACACTTGTACAAATAAGCTATTAAGAATAAAAGTATTACATAACGTCAAATTAACGTTTTTGGACTCAAAGACACCACCGCAATCTTAAACGTTATCAAATTTATTTAAAACAAACGTTTTACTTAGGGGCCGCTTGGTTGGGGTTATAGGTGGTAATGAATGATAATGATAATGAATAAACAAGGTTGGTTCATATAATTTAATCATTCATTACCCACCATTACCCCCAATTACCCAATAATCCATTACCCACTAAATTGAGGTTAATAACCTTTCATTATCCATTATCATTCCTTTCCCATTAACCAACACAAACCAAGCACACCCTTACTTTTTACGTCAAAATCATTTAAAACCGTTCTAAATTATTTTACTTCATTATTTTGAAATAAAAAGTCTTTTTACTCTTAAATTGTCAAAGTTGACTTCCATATTAAAAATCGTTGACTTTTACTCTTTCTTCAAAATTGTTGAACTTTTGACTTATCTACATCAACATCTTTAATTTTGACATTTCCTTCAAATTGTTGACTTTGACTTTGACCAGGTCAACATCTTTGACTTTGACCAAGTCAACATCTTTGACTTTGACCAAGTCAACATCTTTGACTTTGACCAAGTCAACATCTTTGACTTTGACCAAGTCAACATTTTGACGTTGACTTTGCTCGATCTCAATAAACTTTGGTAACAGTATTCCTTTCAACTGATGTTCCTGGTAGTCATTCTTTGGGGCTCGGAATATTATTCCTTTCTAATAGTCATTATGACGTGAAATTATCGATATTTTCCTATCGTCTCTATCGGCGCGGAACATCGTCACCTGGATCCGTCATCACGACACGACTTGGAAAATCGTTGGAATACTTTAATAAATCTTAAACATTAAACTTAACCGACAAGGCTAAACCGTACTATATTATTGAGATACTTAGACTATGTTATATTGTTTTAGGGCACTTAGGCGGCAGAGTATTAGCTCCCTATTGATTATTTACCCGATATCTTGTCGAGCTTATTTTGTGAGTTATTCGTAGCCCCTTTTCTCTTACTATATTGGGCTGGAAAGCGTATTTGAAACTATTATATGTTGTATATCTTGTTGCCTAGTGTATTAGTATCACCTTAGATTAAGATGTTCCTTAGGCTTTGGTAAGCCCCCCTTATACACTTGTTAAGCTTTTGCCCACGGTTGCATATATATAGATCTATATGGGTTTTAACCTAGCCCTCATTGCTCGATAGGACGTCCCTATGAGTGGATGATATGGCCGTATGATTGTTTGTTGCCTTTGGTTTAACATCGCCTTAGGTTAGGGGATTTGGTGGTCAGGTTCAGTGTATGTTTGATCTTTGGTATCTATACTCACACTATGGTTATAATACAAGATATGCTTTTGAAACTTAATATGTTTATTAAATCTTTTATTGGGTCAATCTTTACTTAAATATTGCGAATAATTCACCAACATGTGTTGATGTCGTTTTAACGCTTTTTCAGGAGTTTGAGGATTTTAGTTGATCATGCCATGCTATTTTGGGATCATTTACTTATTGTATTTGGAATTCGTTTGATTAATGTAATTCCTTTATGATCCACGTATTTGACATTTGTTATGTATTTGTATTCGACATTTGGTACACTTTTGACCTTGTATTGTATTTGTAAACTTTATGGCATGATTAATATGATTCGATGTTTTGGTTTATGGTTGTATTGTTGTAATCCTTGACTCTTGATATCATTAACTGGAACGCTCTGTGTTTCCGCTTTAAGCGGGGTGTGACAGAAATTGGTATCAGAGCCAATGGTTATAGCGAACCGAGTGATTTTATGAAGGAAATCACTTGGACTATGACCGGAGGCTTTACAATCGATTTTTCTCTGATTTGCTAAGTGTGCATTATTTGCTTTGCGTGTTTATTTTCTCGCTTTTGCTTTAATCATCTAACTCTATTTTGTCGCCTATCTTGCTTAACACGTTTCTATTTTTAGGACGATGTCGCCTAGGAAGTCAGCACGACGTGGTCGTCAGAGTGCGAGAGCTAGAGATGCGAGCACGAGCACGAGATCCAGCGGTCCTACTCCAGTCACGAGGACTACTCCAGTCACGAGGACTACACCAGTCACGAGGACTACTCCAGTCACGAGGACTAGCGGTCCTACTCCTGTTACGAGGAATGATGATTCGGGTCCATAGACTACACCAGACTTGGCTCAGCTTGTAGCCCAACAGATAGCGGAGATGCTACCTACTATTGTTGCTCAGATTAGGGAGAGTACGGTGCATAGCAGTGACGGTACGGGTAATGGTGGATCAGATCATGGTGGTCCTGAGCCGATTGTTGGAGGTGGAGGTCCCGATGGTACGGGCGGTGGATCAGGAGGTTCTGGATCAGGCGGAGCAGATAACTCCACTCGTCGTACTATCATCATTGATGACACACCACGGAGGGGATGTTCACTGAAGACATTCATGGGATGCAAGGTTCCCGAGTTCAGGGGTACTGAGGGCGCGATTGGGACACTTCAGTGGATGGAGAAATTGGAGTCTATTTTCAGTACAGTTGGTTGCGCGGAAGAGGATAAGGTCCGATATGCTACGTTTGTGTTTCAGAGTACGGAATTCCGTTGTGAGTGTTCGAGGTCGTGCGGAGACCGATGTGATGGTTTGGGAACAGTTGAAGGAGTTGATTATTACGGAGTATGAGCCTGAGGCGGAGCTCGAGAGACTAGAGCAGGAGTTGTGGGGTTTGGAGATGATTGGGTCAGATATTTTGGGATACACCACTCGGTTTTATGCTTTGTCACAGTTGGTTCCTCACTTGGTTCGCCCGGAGTCTAAGAGGATTAGTCGCTATGTTCGGGGATTATCTCAGGAGATTCGAGATAATGTTATGTCTTCGAAGCCATGTACTTTTCAGAGCGCTGTAGAGCTCGCGACTACGTTGACCCATAATGCGGTCCGTGATGGTAGATTACCTCCTATGATAGCTAGGCAGAGCACCGGAGGGAAACGGACTGGTGGATTCCGTCATGGAGACTCGAGGAAGAAGCCTAGGAGGCACGATGCTCCTCATGTTGTACAGTCTTATGCTGCGGTGACCCCGGGTACTCAGAGTAAGTATCCGAAATGTGGACGGTGTGGTAATCATCATGCTCAGGAGGTGAAATGATGGGAGTGCGGGAAATGTAAGAAGCTAGGACACACTGATAGGTTTTGTCGTGCCCAGAGGGGTAAGTGTTTTGAGTGTGGTTCTGCTGATCATCACCGAGACAAGTGTCCCAAGTTAGCTTCGGCTGGTACTGGTACTTCATCTGGTTCGGGTTCTCGTGGTAGAACTTTTGTTATTGGGGCCCAGGAGGCACAGTAGGATCCTCGCGTTGTCACGGGTACTTTTCTTATTTGTGATCATCCTGCATTTATTTTATTTGACTCTGGTGCCGATAGAAGCTTTATATCTACTGAGTTTAGGACCATGATTAGTTGTACTTCTAGACCTTTAGTGCCTTCCTTTGAGATAGAGCTAGCTGATGGTGAGTATTTGCATGCTACTGAGATACTTAGTGATTGTAGTGTTAGCTTTTATGATCACTCTTTTCCTATCGACTTGATTCCGATTACACTGGGTAGCTTCGACGTTATTATCGGTATGGATTGGTTAGCGGCACACCGGGCAGAGATCGTATGTTTTAAGAAGATGATTCGTATTCCGTTACCAGTTGGTGGTCCGTTGTTAGTTCAGGGGAATAAGGCGGGAAAGCGCCTTAAGATCGTTTCGTGTTTGAAGGTTCGGGAGTACATCAAACGGGATTGCACACTCTTTCTTGCACACCTTGTGAAGAAAGACTCCGCGGAGAAGATTGAGGAGAAGCCGGTGGTTCGTGACTTTCCCGATGTATTTCCGGAGGACTTAGCTGGTTTACCCCCTAGTAGACAGGTAGAGTTTCGTATAGACTTGGTTCCCGGAGCAGCGCCGGTGGCGAAGGCTCCTTATCGGTTAGCACCTTCGGAGATGTTAGAATTATCGAAGCAGATTCAGGAGTTGGTGGATAAAGGCTTTGTTAGACCGAGTTTCTCTCCTTGGGGCGCGCCGGTACTCTTCGTGAAGAAGAAGGATGGATCTATGAGGTTGTACTACAGGGAGCTGAATAAGCTGACAGTGAAGAATCGGTATCCCTTGCCACGTATAGATGACTTATTCGACCAGCTTCAGGGTTCATGTTTCTTTTCGAAGATTGACTTACGATCCGGATATCATCAGTTGAGAGTGCAGGAGGAGGACATTCCGAAGACCGCCTTCAGAACGCGTTATGGCCACTTCGAGTTTTTGGTTATGCCTTTCGGTCTTACGAATGCGCCTGCAGCTTTCATGGACATGATGAACCGTATATGTCGTCCTTACCTCGACAAGTTCGTGATCGTTTTCATCGACGACATTCTGATATATTCTCGTAGCCGGGAAGAGCACGAGGAGCATTTGAGACTAGTGTTGGAGTTGCTTAGACAGGAGAAGCTTTACGCTAAGTTCTTGAAATGCGAGTTTTGGTTATCTGCGGTTCAGTTTCTTGGCCACGTGGTTAGCGGGGAGGGTATTCACGTTGATCCTGCCAAGATTGAAGCCGTTAGAGATTGGGTCGCTCCGAAGACACCCACTTAGATCCGTTCATTCTTGGGTTTGGCAGGATACTATCGTCGTTTCATCGAGAATTTCTCGAAGATAGCCTCGCCTATGACGAAATTGACCCAGAAGAGCGAGGAGTTTGTTTGGGGTGAAGAACAGGAGGAAGCCTTTCAGTTACTGAAGAAGCGGTTGTGTAATGCTCCTATATTGAGTCTCCCCGAGGGTACCGAGAATTTTGTAGTGTATTACGACGCTTCGCATAAGGGACTCGGTTGCGTACTGATGCAGAATGGGAAAGTGATTGCCTATGCTTCTCGTCAGTTGAAGATTCATGAGCAGAATTACACGACACATGATCTAGAGTTGGGCGCAGTAGTTTTCGCATTGAAGATCTGGCGCCACTATCTTTACGGTACTAAGTGTACTGTATTCACCGATCATAAGTCGTTACAGCACATCTTTGATCAAAAGATGTTGAATATGAGGCAACGTCGATGGGTTGAGTTGCTCAACGATTATGATTGTGAGATTCGCTACCACCCAGGTAACGCGAATGTTGTAGCCGATGCGTTGAGTCGCAAGGAGTCGGTTAAGCCAGTGAGGATTCGCGCTATGATGGTTTCTATTCAGTCGAGCTTGAAGGCTCGTATTATTCAGGCTCAACAGGAGGCTCTCACCGAGGATCGCCTCAAGGATGAGGGACTATTCAGTTTAGCGCGACAGTTAGAGCCGAAGGACGACGGGGTATTGTATTTCTTGGATCGTATTTGGGTTCCCGCTAGTCTTAGGCAGTTAATTTTGGATGAGGGTCATAAGTCCAATTATTCCGTTCATCCTGGAGCGGATAAAATGTACCATGACCTGAAGGAGTTCTACTGGTGGCCTGGCATGAAGCGGGCGATTGCCGAGTATGTGGGCAAGTGTTTGACATGTTCGAAGGTCAAGGCTCAGAACCAGAAGCCTTCCGGCCTTCTTCAGCAGCCCGAGATCCCACAGTGGAAGTGGGAAAGGATCACGATGGACTTTGTTACGAAACTTCCTAGGTCTACAGGAGGTTATGATACTATCTGGGTTATTGTCGATCGGTTGACTAAATCAGCGCACTTTCTTCCTATTCGTGAAGATTACCGGGTAGAGAAGTTGTCTAGATTGTACATCGACGAGATTGTGGCCAGGCATGGCATTCCAGTATCAGTTATTTCAGACCGTGATGCACGATTTACTTCGAGGTTTTGGCAGTCGTTACAGCGAGCTTTGGGTACCAGGTTAGATATGAGTACGGCTTATCATCCTCAGACAGATGGTCAGAGTGAGCGCACTATTCAGACATTGGAGGATATGCTTCGGGCATGTGCGTTAGATTTTGGTGGGAGTTGGGATCGACACTTACCATTAGTCGAGTTTTCGTATAATAATAGTTACCACTCCAGCATCAACTGCGCTCCTTTTGAGGCTCTTTACGGTAGGAAGTGTAGATCTCCAATTTGTTGGGCCGAGGTAGGAGATAGCCAGATTACCGGTCCCGAGTTGATTCAGGAGACCACCGATAAAATCTTCAGAATCAAGGATCGTCTGATAGCCGCTAGAGACCGTCAGAAGAAGTATGCAGATTTGCGTCGGAGACCTTTGGAGTTCGAGGTCGGGGATATGGTGTTATTGAAAGTTTCTCCGTGGAAGGGTGTGTTCCGATTCGAGAAGCGCAGCAAGTTGAGCCCACGTTTTACAGGCCCTTTCAGAGTATTGGCTCGTGTTGGTCCAGTGGCTTACCGTCTTGAGTTGCCACCTGAGTTGTGCGGTGTGCACAACGTATTTCACTTATCGCATCTCAAGAAGTGCCTTGCTGACGAGACTTTGATCGTACCACTGGAGAAACTACGTTTGGATGACTCGCTTCATGCGATAGAGGAGCCGGTGGAGATTGTTGACCGAGATGTCAAACGGTTACGGCGGAGTCGGATTCCGATAGTGAAGGTCCGATGGAACTCGAAGATTGGAGCTGAGTTTACTTGGGAGCGAGAGGACGAGATGCAGAAGAAGTATCCCCATCTATTTGCTAGTAGCAGTGATCAGTAGTCATTTCGAGGACGAAATTCTTTTTACTGGGGGAGGCTGTGACAATCCGTCTTTTCGAGGTATATTTCAATTATTGATTATTACTCTTTTTATTCGCAATGATTTGGACCCTTGCATTTCGCTTTATCTTTACTCACGTTTTATGCATTTGAGTCGGGTTTATGTGTTTTATCACTTTGTCTCTCGAGACGGAAGCTTTAGAATCACCTAAGTGCCTAATAGTTAGTATACTCACGTTATGTAAGTAGTGTGTTTACGCCATGAACGTCGGTTAAGAAAATCATATTTCGAAAATTCTTTACAAAGTTAGTCCTCTAACTTATTCTATTACAAAATTAGTCCTTTAACGGAATCTGTTACAAAGCTGGTCCTTCTAACGGAGATGTTAATGAAGGACAGTTAAATGGAGCGGACTGCGCCGTTCTAACCCTTAGGACGACGTCCTAAAGGGAAAAAGAACTCGCTGCGTCGTTGTAACCATCACAACGACGCACACCCTCTATTTTCAGCTTGTTTAAAATCGACTTTTGGGTCAAATTGCTTGAAATGTTACCACCTTTTACCACGTGAAAAGCTCTGTAAATTGCCCCATTTGGGTGTGATTAGTAAGTTTGTGGATCTAGAGGAGGTTTACACTTCCTATGCTTCCATAATTTCAATTTTAACATCAAATTACTTTATCACTTTTCTTTCATTCTCACTTCCTCCAAAACACTTGTTCTCTCTCAACAAATTCCAGAGAAATAAAGAGGTATTACATCATATTTGAAGTGAGAATCTAAGGGAGAAAGTTAGAGAAATTATCTCTTGCAAACACCCTTCAATTCTACACATTTCGATAAGTAAGTTCTTAAGATTTTCCTTCTTTTTCCTACTCTTTCTTTCATTATGATAGAAGTTTCTTAACACAAACCTCATTTCCTTTGTCTTACCAAGTTTTACTTCCGGTGACATCCTTGAAGATGGAGAGTTTCGGTGATTTTCTTTGAAGAAAACGTCGTGTTGATTTTGGTAAGAAAAACTCTCCATATTTCCTCTATTCCATTTCCATTTTTGGAAACCTCTAACACATTTCTTGTTTATGTGTGAATGGAGGTCTATTCTCCACTAATACCTTGCAAGTTTGGCTACTTTTCGGAAGAAACTTCATCCTACATTTTGGTAAGCAAATCTCTCCGAAAAGAAACTTTCTTTTCCTTTCTTTTGAGGCTTTATGCTAATGGTGGTTGTTTTACATTTTTGGAGCCAAATACCTCCTCACCAACACCATCAAAGTCTCCTCTCCAAAATCCTTGCCAGCATCAAGTATCTACTCGTCTTGCGGGTGAAATCGGTAAAATCGTTATATTCTCTAAACTACTTCCTTTCATTTTTATCTATTTCGGTTAAGCCTTGTGAAATGGTTAGGTTAACATATTAGACCAACACCTCTTTACTCTTGAAAGATTGGACTTAAAATGTGTAAAAATGTTAAGATATGAAATTAACCGAAAATAACTTGTTTACGATAATAATAGGTAAAACGACACATATAAGTATATATGACACTTGGTAAATACTAAATGAACCTAAAATAACATTTGGTCAGTTTACACTTTTACTCTAAAACGCCAAACGAAACGGTTTACGGCTAAAACGCAAAAATCCCAAATCTGAACAGGCATGTGCGCCGTTCCTTGCACCAGGACGGCGCAGCGGGCTGTTTTTCCGAAAATTCCGAAATTTAAAAAAAAACTCACAGCGGCGTCCTACCCTCTGGAACGCCGCAGTGAAGCTTAAAATCCAACATTTTGACTTTTTCTAAACTTTAAACACTAGTACAAATAATCTATTAAGTATAAAAGTATTACATAACGTCAAATTAACGTCTTTAGACTCAAAGACACCACCGCAATCTTAAACGTTATCAAATTTATTTAAAACAAACGTTTTACTTACTTTTTACGTCAAAATCATTTAAAACCGTTCATAATTATTTTACTTCATTATTTTGAATTAAAAAGTCTTTTTACTCTTAAATTGTCAAAGTTGACTTCCATATTAAAAATCGTTGACTTTGACTCTTTATTCAAAATTGTTGAAATTTTGACCTATCTACATCAACATCTTTAATTTTGACATTTCCTTCAAATTGTTGACTTTGACTTTGACCAAGTCAACATCTTTGACTTTGACCAAGTCAACATCTTTGACTTTGACCAAGTCAACATTTTGACGTTGACTTTGGTCGATCTCAATAAACTTTGGTAACAGTATTTCTTTCAACTGATGTTCCTGGTAGTCATTCTTTGGGGCTCGGAATATTATTTCTTTCTAATAGTCATTATGACGTGAAATTATCGATATTTTCCTATCGTCTCTATCGGCGCGGAACATCGTCACCTGGATCCATCATCACGACACGACTTGGAAAATCGTTGGAATACTTTAATAAATCTTAAACATTAAACTTAACCGACAAGGCTAAACCGTACTATATTATTGAGATACTTAGACTATGTTATATTGTTTTAGGGCACTTAGGCGGCGGAGTATTAGCTCCCTATTGATTATTTACCCGATATCTTGCCGAGCTTATTTTGTGAGTTATTCGTAGCCCCTTTTCTCTTACTATTTTGGGCTGGAAAGCGTATTTGAAACTATTATATGTTGTATATCTTGTTGCCTAGTGTATTAGTATCACCTTAGATTAAGATGTTCCTTAGGCTTTGGTAAGCCCCCCTTATACACTTGTTAAGATTTTGCCCACGGTTGCATATATATAGATCTATATGGGTTTTGACCTAGCCCTCATTGCTCGATAGGACGTCCCTATGAGTGGATGATATGGCCGTATGATTGTTTGTTGCCTTTGGTTTAACATCGCCTTAGGTTAGGGGATTTGGTGGTCAGGTTCAGTGTATGTTTGATCTTTGGTATCTATACTCACACTATGGTTATAATACAAGATATGCTTTTGAAACTTAATATGTTTATTAAATCTTTTATTGGGTCAATCTTAACTTAAATATTGCGAATAATTCACCAACATGTGTTGATGTCGTTTTAACGCTTTTTCAGGAGTTTGAGGATTTTAGTTGATCATGCCATGCTATTTTGGGATCATTTACTTATTGTATTTGGAATTCGTTTGATTAATGTAATTCCTTTATGATCCACGTATTTGACATTTGTTATGTATTTGTATTCGACATTTGGTACACTTTTGACCTTGTATTGTATTTGTAAACTTTATGGCATGATTAATATGATTCGATGTTTTGGTTTATGGTTGTATTGTTGTAATCCTTGACTCTTGATATCATTAACTGGAACGCTCCGTGTTTCCGCTTTAAGCGAGGTGTGACAAGTTGAAGAAAGAAAGATGGTCTCAAGAAAGCATGTTAAGACCGACAATTCTTCAAATCATTCTAAAATGTTGTTTATTCAAGATTTTCATATACTAATTATCTGTAGAATTGTGTTGTAGTTTTCATTTAAAGTTAGATGTATGGATATCCCCAATGCTATTAATTTTGTTTTTTCAAGTATATGTTTCTGCATATATTGAGCATTTTATCGGGTTATATGTTTAGCTCGAATAATATTTAAATCTGAAACTCTTCCAAAAGGTGATTTTTAAGAGTGTTTCGGGCTTTCAGCTCTGTAGTTATTAGTATTATTTATGTTGAATTTAATATGGTCACTTGGATAGGTCGTTGGCTGATCCATGTAAAGATCCGTTCAAACGGGTTGATATGTTGCATCATATCCTACCTTTAGACCCATTCGAGTCACAACATTATTTCTGAATGATGTGATCAAACGGCTTATTGTAGCTTAAGTTTAAGAAATTTTAAACAATATCGTGTATCACACGAATACTAAGCTACTAACATATAAATCATAGTCCATACCATTAGTTCAATAGAGATAAGTATATAATAATAAATGTTAAAACAATGTAGCTAGTTGGTTGCATGCATGATACACATGAAGGCTCAAGGATTATCATGTGTGTCATAATAATACGTTTCATCATATCGTGTCCACCAAAAAGCCTTCATTAATATTTTATTGGTTTAGGATTTTAAAAAATTGTTTATTTAATTTGTTGTACAACGAACTTTGAACACGAAAAAATAAATTATTAATTGCTTAATTATGTTGATAAACTAAATTTTGAGAAAAGTTATATTAAGAAACCATTTTTGTGTATTTAAGTTTATGAATATTGCATTGACTTGAAAATATGATAAAATTCATGTATAAACACCATACACAAACACAAGACTATCTAGAAGAATTCTCGATTGCGAAACTGAAGTAGTAAAATACACTTTAAAATTTATATCATGTTCAATGAATATGTCAAATTTAATTATAATTGTAAGATATTTTACAACCATTGATAAGGTTTTCGATAGGTAATTTACACATTTAATAACAAAAAAACCCTTTCTATCAGGGTGTTTAAATCTATATGTCCGGATTTCGATAAATCTGAATCTTCGGATATCCTGAAGCTCATAATTCGAATTCGGAATTTCAGATATTCAATAATTTTTGAATATTTGGAAATTAGAAAACGTAAAAAGAAAATATTTTCTAGTAGTTGTTTTTGTCAAATTTATCATACATTTTCCTAATCTAAGTATTGTATATCTACATATAAACTAGATTATTGTCCCGCGATAGCGCGATATATATAAAAATCGAATTGTAAACATTATATTTATGTAGATTTTAAAGTTATTATGAAAAAACAATGTTATACGTATAATAACATATTATACCTCTACGTTTATACACATTTTGTTTAGAATTATAATAACATATACACCTTTACGTTTATACACATGCTTTGATATTTTTTATTAGGAGATTTTAAAAGGGTTAATTGTTGGGAAAACCATCGAACTTTACACTCAAAACTATTGTATGCATCCATCTTCTAAATCATCTATTGTATTCATTTATCTTCCTAATATGTCTAATGTCAGCACAATTTAACCTTTAACCGGCTCCATGATGACGTGTATCAGGTTTTGTAATTTATTTGCCAGGTGGAATAAATAAAATAAAACTTTTAAATCATTTGCAGAATTTTATTCTTTTTCTTAACAATTTTCACATCTCTTAAATCAACCAATCCGGTTTCGCAGGATCAATTTTCACATCTCCTAAGCGACGAATACTGCGAAGTAGACGCAGACTTCACATGCGACTCCGGATCCGAAAGCTCAACAGGTACCGCCATAGCCGTAAGCACATCAACCGCTTTCATCGACGCTTTATGAAGCGAATCCGATATCACAATCGGATGAATACCGGAATGAAGCAACGTCTGACATTGTTTCAATAACGCACTTGCGATAACTTCGCCGGAAGCGGTGGAGATCATTTTGTCCTTTCTTTTTGGACCGAGACTTGTATGGACAGCGTCGGCGACGGCTCGTGCGGATCTGATGTTGGCCATACGGATGTCGTCTTTGCGTTTTTTGTTGACGTAGCTTTCGGTTTTGGAGGATCAAGGTGCAACTGCCATGGCTGCCATTGATTTGGGGATTTGAATAAAACCCTAAAAATTGATTGGAAATGGGAACTGAAAGAGGAACGATGAAGATGGGTGGTTTTGTTTTATTTTAGTGTTTGTCAATTTTAACTTTTAGTGGGTGGTTTCAATTTGTTGAGAAAATGTAAAAATAAAAATAAAGATTTACCGGCTACCTTTTGTTCAAGTAACCGACTTCCTACAATAGAGGTGTACAGAAACTTAACGTATACAATAGTTGTTTCAAAATTTGAATGTTCACAATAGTTTTTGATTTAAAATTCGATGTATTTTCAAACAATTAACCCGATTTTAAAATAACAATAAGGTAAATCATAGTCCAAATTGAGTGATTTTATAAGTAAATTAGAATTTTGTTTTTATTTTAGTTGAGATGGGAATTAAATAGAGAATGTTATTATGTATTGTAAGAGGGTGTAAAATGAAAGTAGTATTTGATGACATCATCAATTTGATCTAACGGTTGAAATCAAAAAAGTTAATCCATCTAAGGGTCATTATTTCGTCATGTGACATTTAAGGCTTCTCTTTTATTATATATTAAAGATTTGAAAATATGTAACTAAATAATCAAATAATCTAAAGATACATATTTTTTTAGATTTTCGGATATGAGTAATTTTTGCATATTGCTATTCACATTCGAAATTCGGACCTCCAAAATTTGGGAAAGTTTCACATCGGAATTCGGATAGTTAATTTTTGATATTCGGATAAGGATAATTTTAAACTCCTCTACTTTTTATATTGTCTAAAATATGATTTTAATAGATTGGTAACATCTTACTAATATTAAATTACAGAACATTGGGTGGAAATAAGGGCAAGTAATAAAAAAAAAACTATGAAACTCTTCATTCACCAAATGAGTATCTGGAAAAAATTATGTTAATCACTTGTATGTTTTTATTTTCTTGAAATTTTAAATTTGACAAGGTTGAGGTGCGTATTAGTTGAATGAAGAGTTTTAGAGTATCTTTTTACGCAATTTGACGACGATGAAAATAATGATATCCTCTTAATTTTTTTTTTTATTAGTTGTTTTATGTCTAACATGATTATTATCGACTAGGCCCTTTTCCACCAAATGATTTATACTAGTATAATTTCTTTTTTATTGAATTTCTCCGTGATTCACATTTGCTGATGAAGAGATGTCAAATGGGTTTCTTACTCAAACAATTCCATCTACATCTTTATATAAACGTCGGTTTATCAAGAAGATGCAAAAAAAAGCACTTTGAATTGTTAATTAATCGCCATAGATGGCTTAGAACCAATCGTTCACTATCTAACGGATCTTTCTGTTCTACTTTGATTTCTATATTTGTGGTAACATGATCATACAACTTGGCAAGCATGCTAATTTGAATATATTTATTCAAATTCTAATTTCTATGATACTACTACGTATTACTTATTCAACAAATTTAACTGATTATGATTTTTAGCTTAGTTTGGTTTTGGCCTTTGGTGTGTTCTTTGGTCAACTTTATTCTTTGTTTTTTAAAATTTATCTCTGAGTTTGTTTATTTTGACATTGGTTTATATTGAGAATATAAAGTCCTATTAGTATATATTAGCATGGCAATTTGCTCGGAGTCATGGTAATGCATCAGATTTTGCTTTTAGATTACGCTCTCGATATCAACGAGACACTTTGAAAGTCTCGTATACATTGGACTGGAACTCCGTCTAGTATTGAGTTCTCCATTTCGCACACCCTGTCTTTCATTTTCCGTTTTGCACATTCATTTTGAAGTTTGTTTGACAAATTCTCAATATAGCACTTTAAGTTTGAGGGAGTGTAATGGAAGTTTATCTCTTAATTATTAGAGGATATGTTATGATCTAACATAATAGTATAAATGAGCTAGGATCAATTACAAATGTGTTTCGCTTAGCAAGTGCCATAAGCTTCATTAAATGCTCGAATATTTCTTTTTCTTAAATGGTAGTAATATCTTTTTAACAAATTTAAAGTATTGTTAATATTGTTCTTAAAAATATAAATTTATGTTACATTACAATTTTTCAACTGAAATATATACATATATCACTATTTATTCTATTTATGTTTCATCGATACCAGTAATACCTTTTATAGGTTCATTATCTTCGTTAATTAACTTAGACCCAATTTAGTTTAGCTTAAATTTTATATGTTTAATCTTTAGGGTTTCATTTATTTTATAATCTAAAATGTTTTTATATTTTGTTTTCTATAAACTCTTTAATTGGAACTCACGTTTTTTTGTATTGGTTATTTGTATCCTCTCATTTCAATAATTTCAACTCACATTCAATCCATATCATTAAATAAAAAAGAATATGAATTGTATAAATTGGTAATGTTGTGAGGTGTACCGGCCAAAAAAATCAGTTAATCAGTTGCATGGACACGTGTAAGAACATAATTTGCTCTTGTTTGTAGTGCCCAACTAAACACATTTATATCAAGAATCCCAACGGTTTACCAACTTATTTGACATTGGAAGTGACAAATAACTAAACTCAAATATTATCATCTTTGCCTTCGTGTCCAAACAAACATTAAAACTCGTTATCTTCATAACATCATATCAATGACTTCATAGGACAGGAACCGATTGCATTCATCGGTGAAAGGTAGTTGTTTGGTGTTGCAGTCGGTAAAAGATAGTTCATCCGTTCTATAATAATTGGCTACCGATAGAAAATACTCCGTTCAAGAAAATATGTATTACTGTTTTTTCTTTATTTATCTTTTGTAAAATGACAATTTTACCTTTAAGTAATTAATTAATATGTTTTTAACTTCAACCAAGTGTAACATATAATCAATCAAATTTTTTTATCTACTTTTAGTAGTAGACAATTAATTTGAAACAACCTGAAAAGAAAAATTGGATAAATAATATGGGACGAAGGGAATAGTTGTTTGGTGTAAATTAGAGTATTTGTGTCAACATTGAAGATGTTCGGGATAAATTGTCCGTATCTAAATTTATTGAGTGTATATTACCGTCTTAAATTAGTCATTTATTCAAATTTTGGAATTGATTCAATTTCGCAAGTTTCGGACGTAATATATATATATATATATATATATATATATATATATATATATATATATATATATATATATATATATATATATTGGGAAAAGTGAATATGGGGCTGTTACACATGTAAACTTACATGCAAAACTCATCAAAAAATATGTCGTTTTGTTAAAAAAATTTCAAATCTATATAATTTAAATCATATTTATTAAACTAACTTTACAAATTTTTATCTATTCACATCTTTTTCTTCATTAATCGTGTCTTTCAAAAATATAAGTTTTTTTGTCATCACTGGGCATCTATCGAAGTCACTTTTTATAACTTCTTCATAATAAACAATGACCCCCTGCATTTTGGGGATCACCTCTCCCTTGATGAATATAGGACAAATCAAGAGTTGAAAAACATTTAAACCACAAAACGACATAGTTTTTAATGAGTTTCGCATGTAAGCTTACATGTGTAACAGCCCTATATTCACTTCCCCCTATATATATATATATATATATATATATATATATATATATATATATATATATATAGAGTTGGTTTCATTTAAGAACCATGTAATTATTTAGGAACCATTAGGAACCATTTTTAGGCAAGGTGGCAATTTTGTAATTAAACTCAAGGTGGCAATTTTGTAATTAAGTCAAAATTGAGAGCCAAATTGGAAATCAATTAAAACCACTTTAAATCCTAATTAACTTTAAATTAACATATCTAGAGTATAACTAGGTTTTAGGAAAAACTAAATACACCATTAGAACAAGCATTTAATTATCTTTCCAACGAGCACCCACTTGATATACTTTTGACGACTTTTTTTTTTTTTTTTTTACAGTGAGTTTCGGTATATACACTAGTGTATATACTAAATATTCACCAGTGTATATACTAATTCACAAAAAACACATCTGAACCATATATACTATACACTAGTGTATACACTATATTCACTAATGTATAGTTATACACTAGTGTATTTATACACTACAGTAGTGTATTTATACACTAGTGTATACACTATATTCACTAATGTATAGTTATACACTAGTGTATTTATACAATATACACTAGTGTATACACTATATTCACTAATGTATAAGATGTATTCTCTATTGAATACATGGTATTCACTGGTGTATATTGTATATTCACTTGTGTATATTGCGTATTCACTGGTGTATATTGTATATTCACTTGTGTATATATATTGTATATTCACTTTTGTATATTGCGTATTCACAATTAAAAGGAAATTAATATAAAGATTCGTATACATTAGTGAATATAGTGTATACACTAGTGTATAGTGTATATGGTTTAGATGTGTTTTTGGTGAATTAGTATATACACTGGTGAATATTTAGTATATACACTAGTGTATATACCGAAACTCACTAAAAAAAAAAAAAAAAAAAAGTCGTTAAAAGTATATCAAGTGGGTGCTCGTTGGAAAGATAATTAGATGCTTGTTTTAATGGTGTATTTAGATTTTCCTAAAACCTAGTTATACTCTAGATATGTTAATTTAAAGTTAATTAGTATTTTAAAGTGGGTTTTAATTGATTTCCAATTTGGGGATTTGACTTAATTACAAAATTGCCACCTTGCCTAAAAATGGTTCCTAATGGTTCCTAAATAATTGATGGTTCCTAAATGAACCCACCTCTATATATATATATATATATATATATATATATATATATATATATATATATATATATATATATATATATATATATATATATAATATATATATATATAGAGTTGGTTTCATTTAAGATCCATGTAAATATTTAGGAACCATTAGGAACCAATATTCACCAGTGTATATATATGATATTCACCAGTGTATATTTAATATGATATTCACCAGTGTATATACATATAATATTCACCAGTGTATATACATATAATATTCACCAGTGTATATATATATATATATACATATGCTTTATATACACTGGTGAATATCATATATATACACTGGTGAATATTGGTTCCTAATGGTTCCTAAATATTTAGTGGTTCCTAAATAAACCCACCTCTATATATATATATATATATATATATATATATATATATATATATATATATATATATATATATATATATATATATATATATATATATATATATATATATAGTTGGTTTCAAATAAGAACCTTATAATTATTTAGGAACCAAAGGAACCACCTTTAAGCCCTTAGATCACATTTAAATTATATGGCTTAAGATTTAGGGAAATTGATAACTAAAAGGGCATAATAGACATTTTGCTTAAATTAAATATATGTCCAGATTCATATCCCCAATTCATGTTCTTTATTTCTTGATTTCTTTTATGTGTGACTTTTTTATTTCGATTCCTTCTATGTAAATTCGTTTTTCTTTGTATGATTCTTCAGATCCAGCTATGGAGGAACCGTTTTCAACCAGCAGAAACGGAAATAAACCTCGGCGGCGAACAGGAACGGCGAAATGGTTAATATGATCGGGATTAGTAGCGGAGAACATAATAGAAGGATTACGTAGCGTAATCGGTTACCGTTGAGCCATGATTTGATGATTGGAGTCATTGATTTCGTCGGAGTGATTTGTTTGTTGTAGTCGCCGTCGCCGGCGGTGGTTGTCTATTAATATATTAATGTTAGTTTTTGATTTTATATTTTAAACTCGCAATAAGACGCGAATATAAAAAACATATTTTTGAAGAAATCATCCAGAACTCCTAAATTAAAATTGATATAATTGGTTTAGTTTGTTTGATTGGAATAAAATTTAAAAAAGCTTAAATCAGCAGCACATGGCATTAGGACTTAGGAGGAACGTGTTGCCAATAAGGAGGCGCGTGCCACGCCTATGCTAAACACCAACCGATTAAAATAAATTATAATTATTTCAATTTCAATAACGAAATAATTGATTTTATTTTGTTTTGGGTTAACGATTTTAATTTGATGAGAACAAATGAAGCTGGCCATGAGTATTAAACGAAGTTCAATGATAAATTTTTACATATATACACAAGTGAATATACAATATACACCAGTGAATACGCAATATACACAAGTGAATACACAATATATATACACAAGTGAATATACAATATACACACCAGTGAATACGCAATATACATTGTATATACACTTCGATACATTAGTGTATAAAATACTATTGTATACAATGTACTCTCTGGTGAAAACATTTGAATAGATTAGTGTGTCTACTAGTGAATATATAATATACACCAGTGAATACGCAATATACACCAGTGAATACGCAATATACACAAGTGAATATACAATGTATATACACAAGTGAATATACAATATACACCAGTGAATACGCAATATACACAAGTGAATATACAATATACACCAGTGAATACCATGTATTCAATAGAGAATACATCTTATACATTAGTGAATATAGTGTATACACTAGTGTATATTGTATAAATACACTAGTGTATAACTATACATTAGTGAATATAGTGTATACACTAGTGTATAAATAGACTACTGTATAGTGTATAAATACACTAGTGTATAACTATATATTAGTGAATATAGTGTATAAATACACTAGTGTATAACTATACATTAGTGAATATAGTGTATACACTAGTGTATAGTATATATGGTTCAGATGTGTTTTTTGTGAATTAGTATATACACTGGTGAATATTTAGTATATACACTAGTGTATATACCGAAACTCACTCTAAAAAAAAAAAAAAAAAAAGTCGTCAAAAGTATATCAAGTGGGTGCTTGTTGGAAAGATAATTAAATGCTTGTTCTAATGGTGTATTTAGTTTTTCCTAAAACCTAGTTATACTCTAGATATGTTAATTTAAAGTTAATTAGGATTTTAAAGTGGTTTTAATTGATTTCCAATTTGGCTCTCAATTTTGACTTAATTACAAAATTGCCACCTTGAGTTTAATTTTTGATCTAAATGATCTAATGCTGATTAAATGGTTCCTAAATAATTGATGGTTCCTAAATGAACCCACCTCTATATATATATATATATATATATATATATATATATATATAGAGTTGGTTTCATTTAAGAACCATGTAATTATTTAGGAACCATTAGGAACCATTTTTAGGCAAGTTGGCAATTTTGTAATTAAACTCAAGGTGGCAATTTTGTAATTAAGTCAAAATTGAGAGCCAAATTGGAAATCAATTAAAACCACTTTAAAATCCTAATTAACTTTAAATTAACATATCTAGAGTATAACTAGGTTTTAGGAAAAACTAAATACACCATTAGAACAAGCATTTAATTATCTTTCCAACGAGCACCCACTTGATATACTTTTGACGACTTTTTTTTTTTTACAGTGAGTTTCGGTATATACACTAGTGTATATACTAAATATTCACCAGTGTATATACTAATTCACAAAAAACACATCTGAACCATATATACTATACACTAGTGTATACACTATATTCACTAATGTATAGTTATACACTAGTGTATTTATACACTACAGTAGTGTATTTATACACTAGTGTATACACTATATTCACTAATGTATAGTTATACACTAGTGTATTTATACAATATACACTAGTGTATACACTATATTCACTAATGTATAAGATGTATTCTCTATTGAATACATGGTATTCACTGGTGTATATTGTATATTCACTTGTGTATATTGCGTATTCACTGGTGTATATTGTATATTCACTTGTGTATATATATATTGTATATTCACTTTTGTATATTGCGTATTCACAATTAAAAGGAAATTAATATAAAGATTCGTATACATTAATGAATATAGTGTATACACTAGTGTATAGTGTATATGGTTTAGATGTGTTTTTGGTGAATTAGTATATACACTGGTGAATATTTAGTATATACACTAGTGTATATACCGAAACTCACTAAAAAAAAAAAAAAAAAAAAAGTCGTCAAAAGTATATCAAGTGGGTGCTCGTTGGAAAGATAATTAAATGCTTGTTTTAATGGTGTATTTAGTTTTTCCTAAAACCTAGTTATACTCTAGATATGTTAATTTAAAGTTAATTAGTATTTTAAAGTGGGTTTTAATTGATTTCCAATTTGGGGATTTGACTTAATTACAAAATTGCCACCTTGCCTAAAAATGGTTCCTAATGGTTCCTAAATAATTGATGGTTCCTAAATGAACCCACCACTATATATATATATATATATATATATATATATATATATATATATATATATATATATATATATATATATATATATATATATATATATATATATATATATATGAAATATGAAAGCGATACTATGAATAGTGAACCAGACAGGCAACCTGCCTGTCTGTCTGCTGAACCAGGCTGGTAACCTGTTCCGACCTGCTTGCCTGTTTGCTTAAATAATAATTTTTTTTTATATATTTATTACTAACCTGCCCCGACCTGCTTATATGTCTGATTAAATAATATTTTTTTATTTTTATTACTACGCTAATAAATCTATACACATGAAATATATATAATAGATATATACATATAGATGATGTTCAACATGTATAAAATATGAAAAATTTATTAATTTTAATTTTTTTTTCAGGAACAATAAGTTTGACCCCCCTTCTAATTTTTCTTATATTTATTTGGATTTTGGGAACGTATATTGAATGTGAATGTGTCTCACAACCAAGAATAATTCAGAGGGTCATTTTGGTTTTTGATCTCGGACAATAGGTTCAAGAGATAAGAGAATTAAGGATACCTACCAAAAAGACTAATCCAATCCATATGATGAATCCGAAAATACAACATTTTTGTTACTTGACCAACCATCCGGAGAAGCAAATACAACGGATACGCCAATCAATAAGATTGATGAAGTGGCAATTAATGCAAAAACAGCCAATTGGAAAGCAAGAGTCATGCTTTTAATCCTCCAAGCTACCAACAAATGAACTATACCATTTGATCCCTATATCAGTCAAAAATTCTACTAAAATACATCATACAGGGATTTTACCACGAATCCATTGATTCTATATGATTTATTATGTTACTGCCCCTTTACCACTTTATTCGTACATGGAGTCGGGAACTATCAACTTTTACATAAAATATATAGATATTAACACCCGCAGCAACACGCGAGCACCCTCACACTAGTTGTATCTATTTATGCACTATGACACAAAATTCATTGCAAGATATTTCTTTACTTTCATGGGTTTTTTTTTCTTTAGAAATGTAATTTATTAGATCCACACTATTTGCATTTTGTCTTCAAATATACTCGATACTTACATTCTAACTAATACCGTTATACTACTATGTCCGAAGTTTTTCTATACCATTGCTTCTACCACTATGTATCATCGGCCTGTGGGACAACAATGCATCTTTCGTTATAAAAACTGGACTCAACCGAATAGTGTGAAATCAAATATAAAAGAAGTGTTGTGATCCATGATGCCTTTTTTAGGTATGTTATAGATGGATTGTCATTCTCTGATTTAAGTTTATTGTTTGATGTTTGTTATCGGTCAAGCGAGTTCAGTTCTCTCTCGGGCATTCTTGCCTCTCAAGTTCCGCCTAGCTTCTTGTGGCTTGGGGAATATGTTGCCTGTGTTTGGCTACTTATCGTTTGAACTGGTAATCTTATCTAGCACACTTGGTACACATATATTGAGATAATAGCTTGAATCCATGACCACTGGTTATAGTGAAAAACATGGATCACAATAATTACATATACTAACTAATATATATACCCTATCATTTACATTACAACTTACACAAAGCCTTCTACCCGAACATACATAGCGATAGCAGGCTAAGTTTGGTAATTTCACAAGTATACAAACAAAAAAACGACTCTATATCTCCCGGTGACTGTGGCTGTGTTTCATCCTCTCACTCAAATGATCCATTTTGTCCTTCACCCTACCCGGCAACTCACCAGGAGTCACCACCTCAAACCCTTCTGACCGTCTCCTTTGGATTTCGTCATGATACATTGGATGAAACCGTGTTTGAAAAGCTCTATAAAGAAAATAAGGTAATAGTGTGGAAACAACCACCAAGACAGTGGCCATCCAATAGAAAGGGCTTGGAGCACACGCTTCTACAAATACGCGATAAGCTGTTGTGGACCATTTGGGTTCTAAGTACCCGTACATTACTAAAAATACATACCAAAAGAATATACTTCCCCAAATGAAGAAGTGTTGAATCCAAGTGAAGTAGTTGATGGATAACGCCATCTGGCAGTTGACGGCCCATACTACACAAGTGTACATTACGACTCCAAGAATTTCGTAGTCGATGACGAAGCCATCTTCACGAAACGCTTGGTGTATTGTTGAGTTTTTGCAGATGAAGAAAATGATCATGGAACTGAGAACACCATTGAACATCCACCCGAGTATTCTTGGCCAATTGAAAAGAATGTTTTGCACTCCCTCTTGATATAGCAACGGGAACTGCCAAGTTAAAATTTGTCGGTTAACAAGGGTTTACGAATACATTCAGGTACGCTTATCTTTTTTTTTTTTAAACATTGACCCCACCCTCCCATTTATAATCATGTAGCACGAACATTTAACGATATGATTCCTTATAATGTAAACATGCTAAGAAGATGGATAAAAAATATTACCTTTAGACAGAGCCGTGCAGAGACATCTTGATCGAAAACACCAAGAGCGATGACAGGAAGTGAAGTGAAGAAAACATTGTAGAACGACATGTACCAATCATTGTAAGCAGGTTGCCCAGAAAAAGAAGCATGTGCCTCAAACCAAAAAAGTGTGAATCCGAAAGCGATATTTTTGTAAAAGAAGTAGCATATCTGGCATTCAAAAACAAACAATGAGTTTAATTTCTAGTTAGCTTAGATAGTCATAAAACTGGAATTAATATACTATTATTTTTAGAAAAGAAACAAAATAAGATAATAAATTTTGTTTTTACCATCATAGCTATTCGCCTGTAGCACCAATGTCCGTGTACCAATAACAGTCGTTCAAGAAAACGGAATTGAGCTATTGCAAAATCACTTGCCATCACAGCCTGCAGTTGGAACTCTTTTATTTATTATTTTGGTTCGGAATTAATCCCATAATTTGTTACTGAAACGAAAAATATGAAATGGAAAGAAGAAGAAAGCATGCAGACCTGCATTCCTTCTGCACCGCTAATTCCAACTCCAATATCAGCCTCTTGAAGCATTCCAACATCATTTGCCCCGTCACCAATTGCTAATGTCGTTTTTCTTGTTCCTTCTTTTACCATCTTAGTAACCTGTATGTGTTTAAAAAATTATTTACGGTCACATTATAAGGAGAGAACAATAATTAGAAATTAGTTACAAAAATACTTACAAGAGCTTTCTGTTTAGGGGAGGAGCGGCAGCAAATGACAGATGAGCAATCAACTGCAACTTCTAAAAATAAACTTTCCAGATCTTTCTCGAGAGCAAAAGTTAAAGATCTCCCGTCAATTATCAAAGCAAACAAGACGGAGCTATTTTTAGCTAAATCAAGTTGTGATCTTCCTTCTTCCAATTGCTTCTTTATGCTTTCCCTAGATGCCTACAAAGGAAACGATCAAACCTCTAAGCATGCATCAAGTGAATCTGACTAAAATTCAGGTACGGTGGGTTGACCCAAAACACGTTTTGCCAAAAAATATAAAAAAAAAATTATAAATATATCGAATGTGTTTTCAAAAAGTATATGTTATTTAAATAGTAATCAAACTTTATGAACACAAAAATTTAAAAGGTTTTGCAATAAAAATACACTTGGGACGCATTTTCAACCCATTTGACATGTTTTCTTAGTAAATAATTAGAATTATCTATATAAATAATCAGCGTCTAATATGTTCACAAAAAGTACATATTATTTCAATAACAATTTAATTATTTGACTAAAACAATTGAGGGGGATTTACACGATGAAAGACAATTTGGATGACTTTCAACCCATTCAGCTCATTTGACCCGTTTACTTGATATGTATATTTTTTATTTTAAGTTTGACAAGTCAGAGATATAACATAACCGAATCGACCCATTGATAAATAAATGGGTCAAAACTGCAACCACTAAATCTTTCGTGTACCGATCAACTTTTTATTATGGAACCCATAAAGAAACTTTACCTTGGTGGTGGCCTCCCTGTCATTTAGCTTTTCCAAGGAAATAATATCAGGAGAATCCAATGTGATCACAATTTGCGTCATTCCTTGGACGAGCAAACTACAAGCGTAACCTATATTTATTGCCGTCTCCATCTTATCGCCGGTTAAGACCCAAATCTTGATACCAGCATTAGCAAGTTTCTCTATGCATTCCGGAACCTTAAACCAACATAAACATTGTTGTGTAAGATATGGTCATAATAGGGAAGTATTAGAGAGAAGAATGACGGTGTATGCTCACCCCTTTTTGAAGTTTGTCCTCAACTGCTGTAGCACCAAGTAGAATCAAGTCTTGTTCAATCTTCTCGGCAGCAGCATCTACCAAATCGCCCCGATCGAGTGAGACTGAAGTTTTGGCTTGTAAGAACTCTTGTTCCCATGTTTTATACTCTTCTTCATCAAGAGGACGATATGCAATTACCAAAGTACGTAAACCTGCTTCGGCATACTTGTTGATATGATTCTTTGTTTGATTCTCAAACGGTTGATCTTTAGCAAGTCTTTCAAACATGACACTGGATGCATGCAAAAAACAACGAAAATGAAGAGATTTTTATTTAATCGTGAATACTCGCAGTTAAAATACTTGTCGAAAAGAGAGCAACCTGTCAGCTCCCTTGCAAAGTAAGAACAGCTGATTTTCTGCATTTCTAACAATCACGGACATCCTCTTACGAGCACTGCTGAATTCTATCATATTAAGTAGCTCATATGATCTGCAAATAGCAAAAATATTAAGAACGAAGAACCAGCAAACACACACACACAAAATATATCATGAATATGCAAAAAGTTGAATCTCACCTGTCAACCTTTTTGCCATTCTCGCATTCATGCAAAGTGATACTTGTTTGTGTCCTTTGAAAGAATTCAAAACCAAGTTCTCTCGCAGCTATGACGAAAGCAGCTTCATCTGGTGACTCGGCCTCATACGACAGTTCACCAGTGTCCTTGTTAACCTCAGGGATAGCTGTATGGCAAATAGCCAACACTCGAAAAAACTTCTGTATGATATCCGAGTTAGGTTCATTTACCCATTCCCCATCCATAATCCGTTCATCACTAAAGTTGAAACCTTTAATCAACTTTCCTGATTTGACAGTATCACCATCCGATATATTTGAGGTATTACCAACATCTGAATACTCGACATTTTTCCTCTTTAACAAAGCCAATTCGACCTCTGTCATACCACGACCATAAGGAACACCTGCTATGGAGCATTTAACAAACTCCATTGAGTTACATGTTAAAGTTCCGGTTTTGTCTGACAAAATCGTATCAACTTGACCTAATTCTTCGTTCAAATTTGATGTTCGAGCACGAGCGGGTCGGTTCGTTTCTTCATGGTACATGTCTTGATCTTGATTTATGAATATGCTTTGCAACACCTTTACCATCTCAATGGAAACATACAATGATATTGGAATTAAATAGCCATACAACATAAGGCCTGTTAAGAAATGAAGAAATGCAGCTAGAAACGGTCTTTCGGGGTCATAAAGAGCAGTCGTACGACTTGGTTCGAGATACCATCTTCCATAACTTCCATGGTTTAAGTCTCTATTAGTTCTTACCCCAAAAAAAATAGACCCAATAAAAGATATCGAAATCAAAGTGCTGAAAAGGATGTAAATTATCTTGTCCATTCTCCTCTCTATCTTACTTCTTTTGGAAGGCGGATCAGTCGCATTCTGCATGACTTTTGTATCATGCCCTGTGAAAACGACTATTCCGTAAATATACTCTGTGTTTCTTAGTTTTGAATCTCGTAAAAGAATCTGTTGAAGAGAAAGTGGATGCTGCTGCCCATTGTAGCTCAAGTTTCCCACAAATGAGTACAGATCTTCATTTGGATCCTCGCACTTGACCACCGCCTTAAATTGATGAAACGAGGCGTCATCTTGTAAGGAAGATGTGACATCAAATGCTTGCTTTAATTTCAAATTAGTTTCTCCGTCGAGATTCATGGTTTCAACATAGCAAATCCCATCTGGGTAGCTTGATGAAATTAGAAGAAGATCTGAGGGAAAATAATCGTCTTTGTTGACCTTAACAAGATCACCAACACGCAAATCTTTCCATTTGCTTTCTGAAAATGAATGACCTCTGTAAACTTGTATCTTTCGATTGTTGGCCTTTACGTCCTGAAACCAATTAAACTCGGAATGACCACATGCGACTTTGAGAAGTTATCTAAACCACTATGCAAGAAACCAAGCATTAAAATTATAATAAGTCCACTAGAAGTAAATATTTATAAGACTTTGACATGAAAACGTGTAGATGTTAGATATTATCTTGAACATATGTACCCCTGTCTCAGCGCCCTGGACCAAGGACTGAGCCCGGATTCGAACTCATGACCATTTTCAACCAAGGTTCTCCTTGACCCGGTCAACTGGTATTTACGAGGGGTGGATATGTGTCCTAAAAACAGAAAGCTCCAGGCGGGATATGAACCTGGACTAGGCTAGAGCTTATCTAATTCAGAAAAAAGCACTTGGAAAACATACTAAGTATGTATGGTAGTCCTAAGCAAATACATTTTATCAAGCAAATACATTTTATCAAATTTACGAACTTAAGAGACAAAAAACAAAGAAAAAGAAACTATATACCTGTTTTCGACGCCTCCAATCTTCAATGCCTTCCTTTGCCATAGTCACCCCGATAACCATAATCAAAGGAAAAAGAATACTAGAAGCTCTAAAAGGCGCTAACGGACTAAACGAAACAAAAGCTACAACAAGAAAGTAAATATTCGCAACTCGTCTAAACTGCTCAAACAAAGACTTTGGAAGGAAATTAACTGCGGTATACTTAGTAGTCGAAACATAATTACCCCGATAATTAAGCTCAAGTGCCTCCGAATTATCAGGATCATTACAATACACAATTCTAGAATAACCTTCTTTCCCTATTTGACCATGTTCATCACTAGTTGAAGGCCGAAAACACGAAAACGAATAAATTTTACTAAAATGCACCCTTTCGTGCCTACCAAACACCATTTCCCCAAATTATAACCTAATTTCTTTATAAACTAATCTCCTTTCCAAATTCAAATTTACACACATTTACTCCAAAAAACACACATACACATAATCAACCAGTAATCAAGGACTAAAAATCAACAAGACACAATGATTTCAGATCTCTTGAGTTTGATTTGTTTGAAAAGAAGTTGAAATCTAAAAAAGGAAAGTTAGTTGAAATGAGGTTTGAAAATGGAGTTTGAAGTTGAAATTGAGGTGGAGAAGGTTCGAAACCCTAGAAGAAGATTAAATTCTTTACTTTGGAAAGAAGTTGCAGAGATCTCTTACTTCCGCCATTAATTCACAGCTTAAATGTTTCTTGTAGTAGTAGATATATGTATGGATGATATATATTATATGCACATGACTATGTATAAATCATTATAATATTCTATATATACATAATATGTATCTATATCTATTTATGTAAGAGGAGTAGTTGGCTTCCTGACCTATTGCCATTTCTACAACCAAACAAACACAAAATGATAGAATAAATATTTTTTTTTACTTTATTTTTGTATTATTTTATTCATACATGTCGATAAACATAGCTCGATAATTATGTTTAAAAGGTTAAGATATTTTAAAAAGATTTTATTCGATAACAACCGTTCTTATATTTTAAAGAATTGACACTGCATTTCCGGTATTCAATATTATTATGCATACCCTAATTTCTTAAAAATCGCATCATCATTGTAGTTTTTAACAAAAGTTTTTATTTATATAGATTTAATATTAAAAAGTCAGAAATTTAAATGAAGAATTAGTAAGAGATTAATCATTTAAGCAAGGTGTTTGTACTTAAATAATTGATTATTTTGATCTTAATAAAGACATGATAACCACATCCAAGTTTATTCAATATTTTATTTATAGTTATATTGTCATAAAAACCTAATTTATAAAATATTACAAAGTGTGATTATTATTTTGATGATAAAAAAGACATGGTCACCATGACCAGGTTCTTATATAATATTTAGAACAAAATTTTGTCATGGAATCAAATGTGTAAAATATTACAAATTGATTGATTGTTGTAATAAAGAATAAGAATCATGGTTTATTATAATTATATGTTAGTTAGCGCCACATCTATACATATCTCTCTCTCTCAACAATTTTTATCATTTACTAAAATACAAACTTGAATAAAAATAAACAAAAATAAAAAATAAAAATAAGGATAGGATGAAGGATGAAACACATGGTGACCTCTATGAGTTCGTTGAGGTCAGTGGTGGCATGTTCCCGGGCTAGTTTGTCCTACATGACGGAAGGTGTGTCCCATGGTGGTAAGGATCTAGTTAAAAGATTAAGACACCTTTTAGTTTTTGGGTTTTCTTTTATTTTAAGTAGAAATTATTTTTAATTAAGTTGATATTAATATAGAGAAATTATGTTTAAATCGTAGAAAAAAAAACTGTAAATATTTTCTAGAGTACCACTTTGTTGCATACTTGTATGTAGTAATTTTTTAATGACAACTATAAAATATATATTTGTTAAAATATCTTTAAATATACTTCAAATAGAGTAAAAAAGTTCTAAGTTGGTTGAGAAACTTCAACACAAAAAAACACACACATAAGTACTTATTAGACATGTAATCATTGAAAATATGGTACATACATAGATATTTTATTCAGAAGTTTGTTCTCTAACTAATTTTCTAAAATCAAAAGTAAAATTCGATTATTTAATAAAAGAAATTTTGATAATTATAATTTCGTGACTATGGGAAGAAAATTTACATTAATAAAAGTATTATATTTAAAAATAATTATCATTAAATGTATGAACGATTATTTAAATAAAATCGACTATTGTTGATATATTAGATCATATAATATAATTATATAACGTATATGTATGCATTTAGTAAAAATAGTAAAAATCTTTTTAAAAAATGAGTTTAAAACTTTTGATATCTTTATAATAGAAAACAAAATCCTTAGTTTCAATATTTACATTTGAAGGGCATAAATTTAGTACAAAAAATAAAAAACATGGGAAGAGGGTAGGGGTGAGCATGAGTCGGTTTGGGTCGGTTCTGACCTCAACCCGAACTCAAACCGAAATTTCGGTTCCTGAAAGTTCCAAACCGTTTGGTTCGGTTTCTACATTGGTTCGGTTCCTCTCGGTTTTAGTTTTTTTCGGTTCGGTTTGGTTTTTTATTTCGGTTTTGGACATGGGCAATTCATAGATCTGTCAAGAAAAACTTGTTAAATAAATCTCAAATGGAAGCCTATGTTACACAATAATTTGCGGAACAGTTCACAACTTATAACATTAAGTTGTGCATATTACTAGAACATAATGATATGAGTCGGAAAACTTTAAACACAAAATTAAGAAGAAAAAAAAATACTATATGTGGCTTAGTAAACTATAGCCTACATGGCAACAAAAAAAATAATCAAAATTGAAGAAATAAACCTATATGTTGCTGAGTAATGTGGCCTATATGACACCAAAATATTACATATTGATAAGTATGAGATTGACAATTTAGAAAATAAAACTTTGAGTCTTCACTATTAGCATCGAGAGTTTGTGTGTTTAGGGAGTAATTAACTAGGATGATTTAGAATTTTGGACAAAGGAAAAAAATAAAAAAAATAAAACTTAAAATATCTACTAAAAGTGAACATATTAAAATTGACATACGTATAATGGTTCGGTTCGGTTTTTTTCGGTTTGGTTTTACCCTCCGACCTAAACCGAACCGTCTTTTTCGGTTTCTCAAAAATCGAAACCCAAACCATCGGTTTTTGTATTCGGACCGGTTTTACGGTTCGGTTTTTATCGGTTTTTTCAGGTTTTGGGTTTTCGGTTCGGTTTTTGCCCACGCCTAGAAGAGGGTACTTTCAATAAAATAAAAACATGAGTGGTGTGTTGTGTGTGTAAGGCCGTACAGATTCGTTCATGCGTTTGAAGAAAGAAAAAAAAAAGTGTTTTTTTTTTAGTTTAGACAGATATCGTCGGCTTTCCATTTCTCGAAGTCTTCGTCAGCAATTGAATCATAGCCGTACACGTGTCACAAATCTTTCCGTAACTAAAGGAAATATGTCGCTTTCCTCAAATAATTGTGTTTATCTATGTAAGGTGTCGTCCTTGTTGTGTTAGACTATCGCCAACTGCCAATATTTTCATTTTATCAAATTTACAAATACTTCAAGTTTAATTTTACTATAGAATTTTTAATAAATGTATTAGGGTTTAAATTTAAATTTAATTTGAAAACACATTATTTTCTATTTTTCTGTTTATAAATTTCTGATATTTTATATTTTCTGTTTTTTAATAAGAAATAGTAAAATGCACTTTTGTATTTGAATACCTATCGATTATTACTAGCAACGAACTCGCACTACGTAGCGCGATAACAATATCAAATATAGAGAACCCGTGCTTATCGACCTCGACAACAAGTGGTGGTAAGAGTTACAAATTTTACGTTCATATATCAAAAATCATTTGATCACCGTAGTGAACAACTCCTATCGTCACAAACACCACCAATCATATTCCACAACTTAGATACTAAACTAGCTAATGTAAATATCTTTATCGTATCTAAAGTATTAAAGTTATTCTTGAAATCATATTATAGAAATAAAGTTTGCTTTTATGTTGTCTATTTATCACTTAATGATCATTTAAACCGTTACTATTACAACAAAAAAAATGTGTTTAATAATTTATAAGTTTTTTATTCTACGGTCTAGATTAATCTTATTGAAATAAACGATCAAGATCTTATCTTCTTAAACTTAATCTCTTAAAATCAAAATAGGTCAAATACATTATATAGTAGTATAGTTATTAATATTATTAATTATTAATATTTTGAGTTTTGCTAACTCTTGGAGGATGGTTTTCAGTAACCGTCTTTTCTGTGGACGAAGAAGCTCATTTAACCGGTTTGTGTTTAAAGAACCTTCATCTTTATGTATGGCTGAAGAACCTTCATTCTCTTACACATTTATATTATACGTGACTGAAACACCTTCATTCATATGTAGTTGAACCACCTTCATCATGTATGTGGCATAAGCATCTTCATCTGGCACGTGCCTGAAGCACCTTTATCCTCCATGCCCCGAAGCACCTAAATCTTGTAAGTGCTCAAAGTACATTCATCTCGTATGTAGCTAATGCACCTTCCTCCCATATGAGGTTGAAGCACTTCTCGATTTGTTGCACCATGCTTTGGTATCTTATAATGAGTTCTTTAATTATTTTAGCGATTAATGCTCTGGATGTCGAGGAACGACACCTATTTGTAGTCTACCTAACCTGACGAAGTTTTGCTTCAACACTAACCATTGCCCATAGGGATATAGTTAAGAGGTTCCGACATGCTTTAATGTATTGTATATTCAAAATGTAGGAGGTGGTTACCCTAAATGTAGTGGCGGGTTTATAAACGTTCAATTCATTTATGCTATATTAAACATATCCATATGACTATGTTTAGCAAAATCTTTAACTTTTTCAGAAATAATTTTGTTTGTTTTTAAATGATAACTTGAATAATCATTATCCATGCTATAAACTCTAAAACAAAAATCTCAAAAGGTTTTCTTTTTTAGCGATGAAATGATCCACTAATTAAAATATTATAAGTCCAGGTCGTGTAAATGACAAATATAAGATTTTTGTGTGATTGTATCTACTTTTCTCAAATAAAATAAAATAACTTACCTAATTACAAAAGATGACTAATATTTATAAGAGCACCGGGAGTGGGCCGTTGTCACGCTCGTTGTCGCCCTCACAGCGAGCGTTGAGCTCGTTATGATACCGGGAGCCGTCGTTGTGGCTTCGTTGTCAGCCGGCCGTTGTGCCAACAACGGCTCATTCTCGAGTTATTTGTTTTTTTTTTTTTTTATTTCAAACGGTAATAATACCGTTTAAATATATATATATTATTATTTTTTTATTTTTTTTTCCAAATTCACCTATAAATACCCCCACAATTTAACCAAAAAATCACACCAATTCTCAATCTCTTTCTATCTCAATATTTTCCTATAAACCATATATACAAAAAATGAGTTCGAATTCGTCAACCGATCACGATGTTTCCGATTCGTCATCTTCCGACTCCGAATTGTTACAAGTTCTAGCCATGTCGGTACAAGCTTTGGAGATGGAAGAAAATGAGGCGCAAAGTTCTCGGCGTACGGTGAAAAAGAAAAGGCGTTATATCAACCGCGATCGCGCCGAAGCAAACGAAAACGTGGTACGACATTACTTCTCCGACAAAAGCGTATACCCGGATGAATATTTCCGTAGACGGTTTCGTATGAGAAGACCTCTTTTCCTCCGAATAGTCGAAGGTATATCTAATTACTCTGTAGAACCTATACCCGACTATTTTAAATATTTCAAACAACGCCCCGATGCAACGGGTAAAATGGGTTTTAGTTGTTTGCATAAATGCACGTCGGCTATTCGTGCGATGGCGTATGGGATTACTCCGGACGCCTTCGACGAATATTTACAAATGTCTGAAAGAACATCAACTGAATCCTTAGATAATTTTTTAAAATGTGTAATCCATCTATATACAAACGTTTATCTAAGAGCCCCCACACAAGATGATGTTTATCGTTTATATCAAAAACACGATGAGGTTCACGGTTTTCCGGGTATGCTTGGTAGCATAGACTGTATGCATTGGAAATGGGATCAATGTACAAATGCATACAAGGGGAAATACACACGAGGTGACCATGGTTATCCAACGGTTATGTTGGAAGTTGTTGCCTCGTACGATCTATGGATATGGCATGCTTACTTCGGTGTCGCCGGGTCGAACAACGACATCAACGTGCTTAAACAATCGCCGTTGTTTCATGATATGCTCAACGAATCATCCCCGGACTACACATTCACCGTCAACGGCCACCAGTACACTAAAGGATATTACCTTGCAGACGGTATATATCCGGAGTGGTCGACATTTGTTAAAGCTTTCTCGTACCCATTTGAAGAACCTCGCCAAAAATTCAAACGTTTTCAAAAGAGTGCGAGAAAGGATATCGAACGGGCATTCGGTGTTCTTCAAGGTCGTTGGGGTATTATAAAACATGCCGCTAGATTTTACAAGATGAACAAACTTAGAAGAGTTATGTATGGGGCTATTATATTACACAACATGATCGTTGAAGACAACGGACGGTCGATATGCGATGCCGATGAATGGTATGCTCCTCCGGTACCCATTCCGAGAACTTTTAACGAGAGAATCAACGAACGTATCCGGATTAACCGAGAGGTTAGAGACAGACCCACACACCACGCACTCCGGGAGGATCTCGTGGCCTACATTTCGACACTTCCGGATAACTATCGACAACGTTAGCTTTTTTTAATTATTGTATTGTAATTTTTTTTTAATTATTGTATTGTGTTTTTTTTTTAATTATTGTATTGTGTTTTTTTTTTAATTATTGTATTCTAATTTTTTTTTAATTATTGTATTGTGTTTTTTTTTTAATTATTGTATTGTATTTTTTTTTTAATAATTGTATTGTGTTTTTTTTTTTAATTATTGTATTGTATTTTTTTTAATAAAATGTATTATTTATTTTATTTAAATCTTTTAAGAAAAAAAAAAAAAAAAATTAAACTGGGTCCCACAACTCCCACAACCTCCACAACCCTCCTTATCATACCAACCCAACAATCCACAACCCACATTCTCACTGCCACGTCATCACCTTTTTCCCCACAACCTCCACAACCCACATTGTGGCTCATTATCACTCCGGGTGCTCTAAGTAGAGATGGCAAAAAAAACCGTATCCGATGGAGACCCGAAAACCGAATCCGAGTTGACCGGGTAAATCCCCGAGTTGACCGGGGACGGGGACGGGGACGGATAATAACCGAATTCAAAAATCGGGGATGGATGCGGGGATGGTATTACCTATCGGGTATCCATAACCGTACCCGAAACCGCCCCCGATGGATACCCGAATATATATATATATATATATATATATATATATATATATATATATATATATATATATATATATATATATATATATATATATATATATATATATCCGTATGAATTTTGCTATTTTGGCGATTGAAGTGTTTGCTTATTATTATTCTTATGTTTTGTTTTTTTTGGTAGTTACAAAGTGTGAAGTTATTTATAATAAAAGTTCAAAAACTTGTAATGGGGAAAATTCCCCGATTACCCGCTGGGGATCCTCGTTACCCGATGGGGATGGGGATGGGGCCAAAATTTTAATACCCGACGGGGATGGTTACGGTTATGGATATGGGGGCGGGGATCTGGTTATGGGGATGGGAAATGCAATACCCGGCATAACCGTCCCCGTTGCCATCTCTAGCTCTAAGAGCTAATTACATCCTTGTGCTTGTCTCAATTTAACGGGTTCAGTCCCTGTCTCGCAATTCCATCGAGTCCAGTCCCTCTTACACTTGTTTGGATTCATAGTTGGTCCTTCATACTAACTTTTGTTAAATTTTATCGTTAAGTAATACCTCATGCTCCTCACGTGAGGAACATTATAGTCATTTACACCAAAATAATTACTTGTGTAATTAACACTGATTCTTTGTCTTCTCTCTCTGGTCTCTCTCTTTACCATCTTTCTTTTCAAACTATTTTTCACTACAATTTCACACCACCTCCCATTCCCCCATCGTTATTTTTGAAACCTCCACCAACCATTTGAAAACCAAGATCATCAAAAACCATGTACACCCAACTATCACAAAAATCATAGACGAAACCCTAAATTAAACCCAAACCCTAGATTTTGAAACCTAAAATCGAGATCTGGAATTTAACTTGAATCGACCGAAGATTCAGCCTAAATCGGCGAAGATGGCGAAATCTAGCGCCGATGATCTGGACCTCCGGCGAGCTTATGAAGCAGCAATGGATGGAAGTAAACATAAAGTAGTTTTGTCGATTCGAGTTGCCAAAAGCCGCGGTGTTTGGGGTAAATCTGCTAAAATAGGAAAGGTCAGATGGCTAAACCTAGGGTTCTTGCTATCTCAAGTAAGTTTCTTTTTTTCGATTTTCGAGTTTTGAGTTTTGGTTTGAAATCTTGTTTTTTGAGATTGTTTGGTTGTGTTATTTGTGTTGGGTGGAGTTTTCCAAATGGAGATAAAGAGCTTACAAATAGTTATATAGTGTGAAAAGACCTCAATATCTCTTACATGATGTCACTTAATGATAAAAGTTAACAAAAGTTAGTGGAAGGGACCAATCATGCAGCCAAACATGTGTGAGAGGTACTGGACCCAATAGAATTACGACCCAAGAATTGAATCCATTAATTGATACAAGTAGAAGGACCATTTATATAATTAACTCTATTCATAATCTTTATTTATCTTTGCAATTGGTTTTGTTTCAGCTTTTATTTATTCAATAACATTTTATTTATTACAAAATGATGAGATTAACCATAATAATTGTTAAATATATGTATATATATTTTTTTATATGCGAATATTCAAAAAGAAACTATAATATAAAGACTGTCGTTTGTCACACTTTTGTTCAATCACTCGAGAAGCACAAAGAAAAATTTACTATTTTGTCATAACATTAGTTTTCAACTTAAGAACACGAAAAAGAAATAATCAAATCACATATTTCATTATTTTTTTTCTCTTCTACTTTTGTTAAACATATTGATATAATATTTTTTAATTAATTTATTTAAAATAAAAAAAAGTCTGAATATGCATTCGATTAGAAATAGTTAATGGTGGAACACGGTTGTAGTCTCTTAAAAGGTAGTGTCGGTTGTTTGGCATTTGTGATTTGGTGAACTCATTTTCAGAAACTTGGACCATTACATTTGTTACAATACATCTTGATTGAATGTTTCAGTGTATCAATTTTTGTTGGGACATAATTTTTTAAGTATGCTTTGCTACTGATCAGCAGATAGTCTTTATCTACTGATCAGCAGTAAAACATATACTTTGGTCTCAAGGTACTGATCAGTATCTAGTTTATAAGAACTGATTATTATCTGGCCTTTTTGAAGATCTGATCAGTAGTCACATACTGATCAGCAGAAACCCATCATCATCAACTGATCAGTAGAGGTGGGTAATCACCAGCGATGACTGCTGATGAAGATCCTCAATTACTGAAGCTTCTCAACAACTAAAGTACTTTTCACGTGCTGTTGCAGAGCGCTTTACTGGGAGTTGTTGTTTTCAGTTGATTGGACAGGTTGATTAGAGATTAACCATGTTTATAGAGTATGGCTATAGATTATAGTATTAGTTTACTCAAGTGTAATTGTACTTGATCGTAGCTTAGTAGCCTCAATGATTTGTATTTAGTAATTCCTTTATCATATTGAGACGATAACGTTGACTGTGTAATTTTGTAATTCTCTCGAAATTAATACAAGTCAATTGAGGTGTTGTTGATAATTGTGTTATTTGTTCTTATCGTTTATTCTTACAAATTAACTCAATTAATCATAACCTTGTTAAATACAAATTGTGTTTATCCGCTGCAACACATTTGTGTTTTTTAGATCTTAATCATTGAATCAATTAATCTCATTTTCTAATTGATTCGATCCTCACAATTGGTATCAGAGCATTCAGGTGCTCTAGATCTAATTTAAAACAAGGGTTAAACAATTGTGTTTTAAATTTTCAAAAACTTTAATTTTTTTTTGAAAATGGCAGACTTGAATGATGGTGTTCAAGCAAACAGAGTCCCTGTTCTATCTTCATCAAATTATAGATTATGGAAAATCAAAATTCACCAATATATGCTGCAAACCAACTACCTTCTGTGGGAAGTGGTTGAAAATGGTAACAAATCCATAACCACTCCAGCTGGAAGCACAGAAGCTGCTTCACCCACAGATCAAGAAAAGAAACAAAGACATATAGAGAGTCAAGCTTTAAGCAGCTTGCTGTTGGCTATTCCAAATGACTACCAACACAAGTTCTGCAAGTATACAGATGCAAAGACTCTCTGGGAAGCTCTAGAGAAAAGGTTTGGTGGAAATGCAAGCACTAGAAGAAACTATAAGGAGGTCCTGAATCAACGATTTGAAGCCTTCAAAGCAGGAAGAGGAGAGCTACTAACCCAGATCTTTGACAGATTTAACAGACTGTCAAGTGAAATAGAGATAGTAGGTATTGACATTTCCAAACACACTCTCAACAGGAAGTTCTTAAGGTCTCTTCCTGAAGAATGGATTCCATATACCATCAACTATAGGCAAGGAGATGCCTTGGAATATATGGAACTTGATGATGTCTTCAATGAGTTAAGAGTGTTTGAAGGGGAAGTAAACTCAAAGAATGGTCAAACAAGCAGCAGTCCACAGAATATTGCTTTTGTGTCTACAAAAGCTCCTGAAGTAAATGCAACTCCTTGTGACCAAGGTTTTGTAGCTGGTGGAAGTGGTAATTCAAAAGGACCAAGATATGAGAACCTGGATGACACAGCTAGAGAAGCCTTCTTTTCTAGCCATGTGAACTCAGGTTTGATTATTGAGGACCTGGAACAACTCAATGCTGATGATCTTGAAGAAATGGACCTTAAATGGCAAATGGCCATGTTAAGTGTTAGAACAAGAAGGTTCATTCAAAGGAGTGGAAGAAGAAATTTTGCTGTCAAGAGAAATAACAATGCTGGTTTTGACAAAAGCAAGGTAAAATGCTATGATTGTCAAGAACCAGCTCACTTTGCTAGAGAATGTCCAAACAAGGATATTACTCAAAAACGTGCACAAAATCCACACCATGAAGGAAGACATGGAGGATTTCAAAGAAATCAAAGCAACCAAGAGAAACCTTCCACAGCTCTCACAACAACAACTGATGAAGAAGGAGGGTATGATTGGAGCTTTGAAGCTGGTGATGCTGTGACTAATCAAGCCCTGATGGCTAATGTGAATGACTCCATTCCAAATGAGGTACTTTCAAAACTTTGTACTCTAAACTACATTAAACAACTGAAAGAGTACAGAAATCACAACCAAACGGTTTGTGATGAACTGAAATTAGCCAATCAAAGTAGAAATGAGTATAGACACATCATAATTAGTTTTGAAAACCAAGTCAAGGCATACCAACAAAATGAACTAAAATATGAAGAAAAAATTGAGTATTTGTCAAGGGAAAGAAACAGTGCATTAAAAAAGGTAGATGCCATAGAGATCAAAATGGCTGAGACCAAGCTAGAATGTGATCAAATCAAGCTGTCAATAACTATATATGAAAAATCTTCAAAAACAGTGGATGAAATCCTAAAGAGTCAAATTCATGGGAAGTCAAAAGAAGGAATTGGGTACAACAATGTGTCACCACCATTTAACCAAAATTGCATTCCTCCAATCCCTGATTATGACA
>CAJVGC010000001.1:57925215-57960556 GCA_910822075.1 Senecio squalidus | reverse complement strand
CATACTGAGCTCAGGACAGTATCAACATCTTTAAGACCCAAACCACGGCAACACTAACCTTTGATGATGACTGGTTCTCATCATTGGAAGGTGGTCCCTGGCGCCAAGAGACCATGGGAGAGATACCTGTTCCTGCTAGGCAGGAGAGTTTCTCTACACCCTATGATCAACCACCTGTTGGTACCCAACAGGAAAGGGGTGAGGGTAGCTCTACTTTAACAAATGAATTGATGGTTATGTACCAAAACGTCATAGCAAGGGTGGATAAACAAGAGACAACTCTTGCCACCCTCACAGGTTTGGTGCAACAGTTGCTGGCTCAGCAGGCACTTCTTTCTGCTCAACTATTGCCCAAAAGAACCACCACACGCAACATTGGAACTTCCCCTAGCCCTTCCAGTTCTTCATCCTTTGATGATTCTCCTCCAGCTGACAAAAAGGGGGAGAAAGAACAAGCACACATTTTATCATCTGAGGAGAGTAGGGGAGAAGAAAGAAAGAGTGAAGAAACTGTCATTACTGCAACCTCCCAACAAAATGAAGACATGGACATGGAGATTGATAGTACTCTTCAGGGGGAGACAGAAAGAGAGGACATGATGGTGGATGAAGAAGGAGAAAGAATGGTGGTAGATGAACCCACTGAAAAGGATCAATTGCTTGAGGGGGAGCAAAGGGTTGAAGAAACAGTAGACGAAGAGCATACAAGGTAAATGGAAATGGAATACACAGCAATTTCTACCAACCCTACTGAATTCATGGTTTCTACTGAAGAAATGGTTACTACTGCTCCTCAGTCAGTTGCTGTTACTGCGGACCCAGTTGCTACTGACCCCGTTACTACGGATGTTGAGATGGTTTCTACGGATACCATTGAAACTGTCAACATTCCATTGTTCACAACAACTCCTCCAACTTTTGATCAAGCTTCTCACACATTTCAAGCTATTTCTTCTGAAGCTGCAACACTTACTACCACAACATCTGACGCTACTGCTCCTACCCTTGACCAACAAGTTGCTGCAGATGAGCTAATTCATCAATAAATGACAAGAACAACTGTTATGGCTGATGAAGATACATTGGCATCACAACTTGACAAGATTAAGGAAGACAAATTGAAACAAGAAAGGGAAAGAGCTGAAGCTGAAAGAAAGAAAGTGATAGCTGCAGCAGTTGCTAGACAAAAAGCTAAAGAAGCAGCTGCTGTTTCTCAATCCAATGAAGGTCAACTTACTTTACCTGAAAAACAAGTTGATACATCTGTGCCTGCAGGTAGATTTGGATACATCACAGTGAATGGAAAGCTTGTCAAAGTCAACCTTGATGATCCAGAACACAAAGTTAAAGGCAAGGTGTTGGATACATCACAGTGAATGGAGAGCTTGTCAAAGTCAACCTTGATGATCCAGAACACAAAGTTAAAGGCAAGGTGATAGTTGTGGAGAAATCAAAGGAAGAGAAGAAGGAATAGGAAAGTCTTGAAAGAGAAAAGGCTGCAGCAGAAAGGGATGCTAAAAATCTGCTAGCAGAGTTGGAGATGGAAAGGCTTGAGCAAGAAAGAGCTTCTTTTGAGTTCTTGCAAAATCTGGTTGCTGAAGAAGAACAGGCTGAAAGAGAAAGGCTAAGGAAATTAGCTGAGGAGGATGAAAACTCCAATCTCCTACTCAGTCTGAAAAAGAAAACCTAAGAAAGATTGCCGAGGAGGATGCAATCCGTGCTCAAGAAATGGCTAATGAAGAGATTCTGGAAGATCTTTTCCTTAAAGGTCAAGAAAAAGCTGATGCTGAGCTTGCCAGAAAGATGCTTGAAGAAGATGAACTTCTGCTTAAAAAGCAAGCCAAAGCCAAAGCTAAGCCTGGGAAGAAGAAAGTGCCTGAAAAGAAAGAGTCCACAAAGGCCAAGCTAGCTGAAGATAGGCAGAAATTTACCTCCTATCTTAAGACAAAAGGTTACAGTGGTAGGTCTTTAAGACCTATGAAGATGGCTAGCATTTTGGAATTGGTGGAAAAAGAAAAGAAAAGTGATGCTCATAGGAAAATTGCTCTTGCCAGAATTCAAGAGAAGAAGAAGCAAGAAAGGGAGAAGGCAATGAAAGCTGCTCTTGAAAGTGGAAGAAAGATCTTTACTGAGCAAGAACCTGTTAGTACTGCTCCTTGAGAAGACAAAGAGGAAGAAGCTAGCATCCAAAAGAGTTCATGGTCTAGCTAAGAAACAAAGAGTAGAAACTTCTACTACTTCAAGTGTCTCTCAAGAAAGTCCTAATATTCCTTTTGTGAATGTTAAACAAGAACCTGGTGTGGAAGAACAAACTTCTAAAGCTACTCAAGAAGATTGTTCAGCATACATTAATCATGTAGAAGGACTAAGGTTTACTCCTTTAGCAGTGAAGCCTCCTATGATCATTGATTGGAAATTTCTTGGTGGGCAACTGGGAACTGAATATGAAGTTACTCGACAAGACAAGTCAAAAACAGTAATTCCAGCCTTTTACCGAGTGATAAGAGATTTCGAAAAAGATGACTTAGAGAGAATGTACCAAATTGGCAAAGTCAAATATTCTCATCGAAGAAGAGAATGCTCATGTACTGATCTTGCAATGGATTGCTTATGTGGTTTGTTTGAACCAGGATATGAGAAGAAGAGTTCAGTATTCAAGAAGGGAGGTCCATCAAATCCAGTAGTCAAGTGGTTCGTTTATGAACGAAGTGGTGTCTACTCTCTAGTAAGGAAGAAGGGAGCCATGGAGTTTTATTTGGTGGATAAACGATATCCACATGGGTTGAAGACTTTGGAAGAAATGATACAAGGCAAGTTATATGGACTTCTTGATTCAAGAATAGCACATGAACTGGTTTGGAGAATTCTGGAACAAATCATAGATGAAAAAGCAAAAGGAAAGGATGTTGATTGGCAAGACAAGGACGAACCAAGAAATATGTAATTAACTTAAGGTAGTTAAACTTGTTTTGTAATGAAGTAATTAATACGGTTGAAGCATTGAAACTTGTACTTTTGATCAAATATAAAAGTTCAAGGTTAGGGGGAGATTGTTGGGTTATAACTTAGTCAAACTAGTTTAACTCATAAACAATACGCTTAACAAAGGATAAAGTAGCTTACAAGATTAATGCGGAAGACATTAAGAAGTTACTGCGGAAGACAAGTTAATGCGGCTGTTCAACCAAGTTACTACTGACACTAGAGTTGCTACGGAAGAAGTCAAGTTACTGCGGTCATATCAAGTTACTACGGAAGACCAACTTGCCGTGCAAGAATAATCTAATTAATAGAGTTATAATTAGATTATGTTTCCTTTTGTAATTAAATAAAGTTTACCTTATTTAGATAAAGATAGATTTAGAATTCTAGTTTATCTAGAACTAGCCTCAAGGTCTATAAATATAGATCCTTGTAGAATAGAAAAACACGTTGTATTGATATTCTGAGTTAATACAATTGAGGCTTACAATTCGACAATATTATTGTTTGTTCTTATTATTATTCTTACGATATTCTATTGTTCGATAACTCGTAAATATTGAAGTGCTCATCCGCTGCCAAACTTCTTCAATAGATCAAGATCTTAACGAAGGGAAACTTAATAAGTTGTATTAGCTTATTCGATCCTGACAATAACGTAATGGATACAAGAGGGGATTAAATTAACTAATTTCCCGAGGTTTACCCCCCCCCCCCCCCCCCCCACATATTTAACTAACACATTGTCCCTAATGTGTTCCATTAAAACTAAAAATAAAACAAAATTTAAACCTAACGGAAATAACTAAACTAAAAAAACAAAAATAAATAAAAGAAAAGAAAAGAAAAGAAAAGAAAACCGTGCGTCGTCGAGATGATTTTTTTTCTTGATTTCCGACTATTCCACACGTGCTGAACTTAATGCCAGTCTTTTTGCTAAAATTCACACAAGAACACAACAAAAATTAAGTCAATAAAAATAAAAATAAAAATAAACCACACAAATAAAGTTCATCGTTCACGTCAAGACACAAAATAAAAAGTTCAACAAAATAAACAACATCACAAATATCCCAAATTCTACTTCCAAATGCGGCGCATTTGATGAGTCATGCGGCGCATTTGGGCCACAGAATGTGTCTTCTCAATCCTCTTCGTCTTCAGGTGGTGGTGGTGGGAATAGTGAAGGCGGGTTATAGTCAGTCCATCCACTCGATGCTCCGGGAACGTTTTGATGGTACTGTTGGGTCAAGTATTCCCAAGTCGGTTGGTACCGTTCCGTATGATATTGCATGTATTCCCCGACCCTATTGACCTCTCTTCTCGTCCTATCAACTTCCCTCCTAATATGGTAAACATCACCCCTCGTTTCATCCATTTGTCTTCCGATCCTGAAGACCTCATCCATCATCCGCTGATGATCAAAACTAGTAGCGGGTGGGGGTTGTGGTTGTGATGATGTACCCCCGATGTCCCTCTCCCGTTGGTCCGTTTCTACCCCCTCTTCGTCTCCTTCTTCTTCTTCACTTTCTTCTTCACTTCCAGCATCTTCTTCTGTTGCAAAAGCCCCTGATTTTGTGATCACTTTAAGTCCGGTTTAGTAATCAGCTTCCAAACTACTCCCTTACTAAAAGTCCTCAAATTCCTTGCTGTCAAAAGATTCAGATTTCGGGCGATTCTTGTGATAAAATGCCCACACAACATCTGCCCGTTCTTCTTTATACTCGACCCTTTCTCGGTCATGTATTGTACCAATGCCCATGGCGCAAGAACAAAATCTTCGGGGTTTCGTTTGGAGAAGTGGTGTAACAACCACAGATCATCTAGGTAGACTTTATCTTGATGGGTTGCCCTTTGGAAAAAAGAATGTGAAATCGCTTTATGAATCAAGCCAAGCATCGGACTTTTTATGTCTTTCGCCTTACTCCCAATTTTGTGAGTTCTTTTCCCAGAAAGTTCAAACCAGATTGCATTCCTATTCTCACTGACACGATTTGAGAACCAGCTTCCTTTTAATTCATACCCCCACATTTTATTAGCCCTCTCCGCCTCCGGAGGAGTCAACAAACCCGTTAATACCCAAAATTATGATATCGTCATTCGGTGCTCTTTTCCCCCAACCTAAATTTAATCAATGGGGCATGATGGATTTGGTGGCTTATCTCTGATGGTTTGTCTACTTCTAAACTAGAGTAGAACTCTAGGCACAATTCCCTATAAACCCGTTCTCTGATATCGAACGCTCTACGCCAAATAGGTATAACAAACGGCTCCCGCTCTTCTACACAGCTCGTTACTAAATATGTTTCTAGCTCCTTAGTAATCCCCGATTTTTCGATTACATCCCAGTCTAAAAACCTAGGGGGACAAATACTCTTCCCTTGAATGCCCGCTAGGTTGTTGTTCAACTGTACCTTGCGGTTTGCACTACACCCCTGCCATTTCAGCCAAGAATGGGTTTCAGCTTTCATTATCTGCGATTCAGTTGAAGGTTTATAAACCCTCCTTGTTTCATACACTACTTCTTCTTCTTCGGGCTCTTCTACTGCCCAACGTTTTTCCTACACACATGCAACAACAATAACAGTATACAAACAAAACTGTTACAACAAAAGGAAAAACAAAACAATTTTTTTTTTTTTTTTTTTTTTTTTTTTTTTTTGAAATGTCATCTACTGTATTGAGAATGCGCCGCATAAGCTATAGAATGCGGTTTTCTGGTTTTTGTGTTTGTAGGTGCTTAGGTAATTGATGAACACAAGGGATTCGGGATTACCACTCCTAAGTCTTAGATGAAATCCAGGAGTATCAAAGAAGCGAGGCAAGAAGAAAGGAAACACATTAATTTCGACTCCACCAGGGTTTGGACCTCTCTCACCCGTAAAATTTGAAGATATTACGTCTTAAGAAGGAGGGGGAAGCACTACAGAGTTTACGGTTGAAGAATTGATTTTTGAAGATAAACCGGAACCACAAGCAACTATGGATCCATTAGACATGTCGATGCACCGACGGGCTGCAGCCGTTGCAGTACCAGCCACCAGAGGTTCATCTATTACCACCCCGGACTTGGGTGAAGATTTCGTTGTCAAGGGTCATCATCTCAAACTGATCCAAGACAACACTTTCGATAGAAGATACCATGCTGATCCACATAAGCATGTAGCCAAATTCGACAAGCTATGCGAGATGTTAAAGTACAGAGAAGGAAAAATCAATAGTGTCAAGCTGAGGTTGTTCCCTTCGTCTCTAACCGGAGATGCGAAGGTTTGGTTTGAATAATTGGAAGAGAACTCAACTACAACATGGACACAAATGCGAGAATCTTTCATCAAAATATTTTTCCCACCCGCCTTGGGTAGGAAATTGCTACGAGACATTCGAGGATTTCGACAAGAAGATGGTGAGACATGTACTAAAGCATGGGCAAGATTGAAAGAGATGATTAGGAGTTTCTATGGTCATGGATTGGGCAAAGATAATATAATTGAGATTTTCTTTTACGGTTTAACCAAGGAGTCATAAAACGAGCTGGATTTAGCCGGAGCAGAAGATTTTATGTATAAGTCCACAAATGAAGCATACAACTTGATGTAGGATAAACTGGTAATAAGTTTATCGAGGGAGTATCGAGACGATGGAAGAGGTCGAAGAGCAAGAGGACTTGTTGCTCAAGTGGAATGTAATAATGATACTTCCATTATTCTGAAAGAGATCAAGACGATGGCAGACAAGCTCGATAAAAGAATGAATTATCTGGAGAATGAGGTACATGTGATAAAGCATGGTTGTGAAAATTGTGGAGGACCGCATTATGCGAGTGATTGTCGAGTGGAGGATGCCAATTACGCAAATTATGGCTATCCTAATCGGGGAGCAAATTGGCAAAACCGCGAACGTAACTACAGCCGTGGTGATAATCGGGATAATGGCTGGCAAAGAAACAACACGAGATCGCCACCAAGACCAAGATATGATCCACCGAAGAACGAAGACGAAGATAAAAGCTTGAAGGATCTAATGAAGACTTGCATTCATACTCAAAATGCAAAGAATGACGCAGTGACAAATCAATTGAAGGTATTAAACGATCTCATCGAGCAAGGACAATGAAATCAGCAAGCAGCGATGCAAGACTTGGAACGAAGATTTGATCGCATGAACGATCGGTTTTCGAGCAGGCCACCGGGCCAGTTACCGAGTAACACGCAACCGAACCTGAGAACACAAAATGTTCAAAATAATCGGGGCCCGAAATATCAACCTCCTGGAATGAGAGAAGAACACGTGAACGCAATCATGACACGTTCACAAACGAAATTTGGGGGAAAAATGGAGACGAAAACGAAGATTTTTCGGAGAAACTGTCAGACAGTGCGACGCTCCCATTTCGAGAAAATCTCGGTGCGCCGCACCCATCAGCAGAACCCGGTTTGGACGATTTTGAGATCGAGGACGACGAGGAAGAGGCACCACAGGTTCCACCTAAAGAAAAAACACCATAACCAGTGGAGGAAGTCCCAATAAAAGCTTACACGCCACGTATCCCATATCCTCAACGTTTGAGAAAGGAAAATATGAAGGATCATTACGGTAAATTTTGTGATATGATTAAATCCATAAATATTAATGTTCCACTTGTTGATTTGATTGCAGGGATGCCATTGGAAGTACAGTCCGCTTTCTTGAACGCAGAGTGCTCGGCTGTGGTGAAGAACACAACACCGCCAAAGTTGGACGATCCAGGGAGTTTCCTTATTACTTGTAATTATAGTAAGACCTATATTTGTAAGGCATTGGCCGACTTAGGAGTTAGCATAAATTTAATGCCACATTCATTATATGCTAAACTTGCTTTAGGAGAGTTAAAACCTACTAGAATGGGTATCCGCCTAGCCGACCAATCATTTCAATACCCAATAGGAATTGCCGAAAATATGCTAGTCAATGTAGGAAAATTCACTTTCCCCCTTGATTTTGTCATCTAGATATGGAGGAGGATTGTACTGTGCCACTTATTTTAGGTCGACCATTTTTAAACACCGTGGATGCTATAATTCGTGTCAAGGACAGGGAGATTTCATTGGGGGTTGGGGACGAGCGTATTAAATTTTCTTTTGATAAATCCCAAAAACATTCATACTCAACTGGTGAAACCTGTTTTCGTATTGATGTTATTAATGACATGTTTGACCTAGATGTGCAGGAAATGCTTGAAGCGGAGGTTTCGGTTGACGATGAGGAAGATTAGGAGCTCGAGGATTTTGAACCCATCTTGAAAATGGAGTTGGAGGAATTTGAGAAGAATTCTACAAGCATGACATTTGAGAAATCCGACCCGGATTTAGACTTACTAGAGATCGAATACTTAACAAATAATCTGGTATCATCTATGGCGGAAAACTGTCACGGTATCTATGAAGATCCTTTTAATTTATTTTCTTTAACTTTTCGAGGAAAGAGAAATATTTTGCAGGAATTTGAGGATATTAAGAATGATGCATCATGGAGTGAGTTTACGAAAAAGGAGTTCGACGTAAATAGATGTGATGACGGATGCAAACTCATGAACCGAGGAGATGACGGTTTAGTATTTTCCGAGGCTCGAGAGTGGCATGATACTTGGGTGAAGCGAAATAAGATTCTCGATGTTGGAAAGGAAGCATTTAATTTTGGCGATAATTTTGGACATGATTCGGAGAAAGAATTCGTACGATTGAAAAAACACGTGGGAAAGAAAGGCGAGAGAAATCTCGATCTTTACATTAAGGCATAAGTCGGGGAATATCGAGTCAAGCTAACGACTCGTTCGAAAAATATTAGCACTTCTCGGGAGGCAACCCGGGTTTTATTTTTACTTTTTCATAGTTTAATTTTACCCTTTCTTTTTCTTTTTTATTTCTTATTTAGAATTAGGTATTTTTAACATTCTCTTTTGCAGTTTTAGTTTTTAGGTACCAAGAAAACCAACGAAAAACCAAAAAAAAAAAAAAAATTATAAAAACGAAAAAAAAAAAAAGAGTATCAGATGGTGCGCCGTAGTGAAGCTTTCCCCAGGATTTTGTATTTTTGCAATGTTATTGTGTACACTTTTTCTCTATTAGAAAAATAGTAGACAATTTTTATCCGTCGTAATTTATAATTTTTATTTTTATTTTTTATTTTTCTAATAATGTGTTTAGTTTTTCTTTTTAGTTTCTCATAGATGTGAAGTAAGTTCAGCAACCGGTTTTTAAGCCTGACATTTAGTTCTATCTTTCTATCTTTCTTCCTTTCCCTACTCGATTAAATAGTGAGAATTTTGAGCCTTTGAAAGTATTCATTTTAATGCTACTTTTTTTATTCTTGAGTGTGCCGATGGTTGATGACTTTAGAACTTCACATTGTTATACATTTCGAGACCACATATGAGCATTGCATTAGGGTAAATTAGTGTAATTTGGTACAACGGTAGGGCCAATTAGGATTAAGCCATTTGATTAGCCTTTTTTGTTTCTTTTATATATTTTGTATAGTTTATCACATTGATTTACTCTTTTCCGCCTAACCTTGTAACACTTATTTATAGTGTTAGAAACTCTAGTAAAACTACTTTGCGCCTAAACCTTTTCGTTTCTTTTAAACACTACTATATATTTATACACTCGCCTTATTTTCGTTTCATTATTAGATTAGATCCGAACTTAGATTTACGATTTCTATTATATGTGAAGTGAAGATTAGAAGTTATTAAGGCATGAAAAAAGTTATATTATATTGAAGCCTTTGTATTATTTTTGTATTTGAAAAACAAAATAGAGAAAAAAGTAGCCTTTTGAGCATGTTATCTTACCAAAAGAAAAATTATATTGTAAGACATGTACTAGGCTGAAAAAAAAGTGAGTCGAGAAAAAAAATCGAAAAAACAGAAAAGCGAAAAAAAATTAGTTGAATAAATAAAAGAGTTAGTGTTTATTGAGTTTTGTACGATATGTGTACAATTGTAGAAAAGTTGAAGTTAAAGAAAATTAAGCAATCTGGTTCGTTAACGAATTTATGAGTTCGGATTTAATCTAGTTTAGTTGTATACTACATTTTATTTTATTACCCTTTTACACTCCATTATATATTTCTCACATGCCTATGCCTGTATATTACAACCCGAATAAAAGTCCCCGATTAGTTGTACCTAGAATCTAGTGGTGGAGTTTTGATTCTTTATCAAGCCTATGATAGAAAACTCACCATGACCGAGCAATTGAGCGATTCTACATAATACGTTACACACCTTTTAGACTAGTTTGAGAGATTGTGTGATTTACTTCCCATATATTTCGTGAGATGTTTGGTTATGTAATTTAAATCATATTTTGATAATTTGTTTGAAAACAGTTTTTGCTTGAGGGAAAGCAAAAGGGTAAGTTTGGGGGATTTGATATCGCATATTTATACGTTTATTTATATGCGATATTTGGTCATTTTCGTATTTAATCATGATGGATAGGATAGGATTTTTACATTTACTTGAGTGAAAGTGTTTGATTCAAGTGATAGGTTGAATATGACCGTTAAGTGGGCTTTTAGACGAAGAAATGACGAATAATACGTTAAAATATGGTTTGGAACATGTACGGAACGGATTAAACAAGAAAACGCGAAAAATGTTGAAGAGCTAATTTCAATGCGGGGCACTGGGTTTCCAGTGCGACGCACAGGGTGACCCAGTCCATATACAATTGCAATCAATGACTGCGACGCACAACATTGTTAGTGCGACGCCCCGACGACGTTTCCAGCTTTTTAAGAACTTGTTTTTCACCTATAAATAGAGGAGTTAACCCCAAATTAAACTACAACTTCTGGAGATCGAATTAAAGGTTAGAAAGTCGTCTGGAAGGCTGCAAGAGGAGTTTGAAGTCGAGTTCGAGTAATATTCGGTCACGAATTCGAGTTTCGAAGATCTTCTTTGTTTCTTTCTTTTCAAGAACCTTTTTAGTATGTTTTCTTATTTCTTTTATGCTATTTCAATTCAGATTATGAGTAGCTGAACACTTTTAATGCTTGTTTGATTATGGATCTTGTTTGACGGTTTTGTTTCGTTATTGAATGTTTAGGTGTTTATGTTTAATCGTTGATCCTTAATTGTTTATGCTTTGACATGTTATTTTTAGTTGTTTATGTGCAATTTGTTAATCAATATTCTAGGTATTCGGGAGGAATCTAGATAGATTAATTAGGTTATATGAAATAATCCATCGGTCTATAATCGGTCTAAAATTGTTAGGATTCGAGAGGACCTAATAATAACAACTTAGGTAATAAAACGTTAACGAGTAAGTCTAATTAATAAGATTCGAGAGGACCTAGTAATTAGAGAAGTTATTCGAGAGGAAACTTTATAAGATTAAATCATAGAACACCGGTTTGTTGATTAATGCTTGATTAATTAAAATTGTAACTGTATTCGAGAGAAACATTATAATTCGAAGTAGTTAAAGTTAGTAAGGTATTTGAGAGGAATTTTACTATACATTAGAAGTTAAATATACATTCAATTTCGTAAACTTAATTAGATAACAAGTGAAGTGTCAAACGAGTGTTTTTCTCTAATATTTGATAAACAACAATTACTTTTCTCAAATCGATTCGTTTTCAATAAAAACCCAAAAAAAATTAGTATTATTAATTCGTAAGTTAAAAACTAAATTAGTCTCTGTGTTCGAACCTTTGCTTGCTTTTACTGTATTACGTAAGAATAGGTCCACTGCCTATAGTGTGTAATTAAGTCAAATAGTAGGTCGAGTTTTTAAAAATAGATTTTACACATCAATATCTCTATTTGGGTTGCCAAACAGGTCTTGTGAACCGTAAAAGGATGGAAAATGGGTAGAAATCGATTAAAGGGAAGAAAAACATTTGTATGCAATGTGTTATTATAATTAGTATAATGTAGATAATAGTTTAAAAAATCTTATTTGTGTATTAAAATGTTTAACGGGCCAAAAGACCAAAAAAGTGGCAAGATGGGTAGAAGTTGCCAAACAGGTTGAGATTAAGAATTTATAATTTACAAATATTTGCAATGAAGTTTTTAAATGTGTTTTTGTGTTTATAAGAGTTATTGAAAGACAAAGTTGTGTTTGGTTGTAAAAACTCAGATTAGAAGGATAAAGGAAAAGGGAAAGAAACGAGAGAGAAGTAACCGTATTCCGATGTCAAGGTCAGTATACAAAGCTTATTTTATATATGTTACATGTTTATAATTGTGTGTTAAATTCTTTGAGAGTTGAGTAAAATACTAGAAGTACTATAATCTAACGTGTAAGTGCAGGATTTCAGCAAACGGAAATCAGGGTCCCCTCTGGGGCACCACAACGCCGCACTGGAGCCCCAGTGTGCCGCAGTGGGCACTCAGAGGTGGTGCGCTGTTTTCCTTTGTTGCTGACCAGTTTTTTAATAGTTTCTAATGTAGTTTAGGTGTGTGAACCATATCCTAAACCATTAGTAAGTTAGAGAAGAGTAGAAATGACATTTATTTGCAGAAAGAAGTAGAGTCGACTTTCATTAGTCGAGAAGAAGTAGAATTAACTTTACATTCCGCGAGGGTATGTATATGACTTTTAATAGTCGGAAAGAAGTAAGAACCAACTCTATATAGTTGGAAGAACAGAAAGATAAGACTTTAATTAGTCTCGAAAGATTTACTTAATCTCTAATTAAGTATACTCACTAGCTTAACGCTAACGTACCTTGTTGATTGTATGTTTGTAGGTAAAGGAAACTCTTAATGCAAGGCAAGCACAAGAAGAAGGGAAGGGGACCTTGATGTGAAAAGTTAAAATGTTTTGGAATGAGCTTCCGCTCAAGATATATATAAACACTCTTTTGGATTATGTATAAAATGTACTTTTAATTACCGTTAAGCTATGTAAAGAATTAGTAACAATGTTTGACGTTGTTGTAAGATATTATATATTATAAATTTTTTTTTTTTTAAAAAAAAAAAAATGGGTTTGTTTTAGTTCGAGTGTTACAATAGCGGTGTCGGGATGACAAACCAGGGGAGATCACTCCAACGCCTAAGTGCCCTAGAACAACAACAACACATAAGTCTAAGTACCTATATAAGTCTAGTATAGTTTAGCCTTAATAATTAACGTTATATTACATTATATATTCATAGTGTAACGACCCAAAAACATTTAAGGATTATATTTGTAATAAGTTTTATGTAAAAAGAACTTAAGTGGGTAAGTTTGTGGTCAAAAAGGACTAATTTGGTTAAGATTTTTGGTATTAATAGCAAAATTGTCATTATGACAAAGTTGGAGGTTATATATGAAAATTTCAAATTAAATACCTTTCTCAAGTGTGAAGAAAGGAAAGAAAAATATGTATGGGTGTATATGTGTGTTACGGGAGATAAAGAGAAAGAAAGAAGGAATAAGATATATAAGTCGGCTAATAGTTTCGACGACGATTCGATATTCATTTCTGCCCGGAAAACTAAATGGAAAACATATATGTGCTCCTGGTGTCGAGGGGATCATTTCGGTATAATCGAAAGTAGGTTTCGTGAAGTTTTGTTTCGGACCGTATCGAAAATCGGAGTATAATCGAGGTATAACGTGTTTCTTTCGTTTATATATTATGTGTTATTGTTTTGCTAGTTTTTTATAAGAGTTTTGTAGAGACTAGTTAAGTTATGAAAACCTACAAGTATGGAGGTGTTGTTTGAGGTTGAAGATGATTCGGTTGGTGTAGTTACGCTAGAGTGTAACTGTAGTTACACTAGAACGTAACTGTAGTTACACTAGAACGTAACTATAGTTACGCTAGAACGTAACTGTAGTTACGCTAGAGTGTAACTGTAGTTACACTAGAACGTAATTGTAGTTACACTAGAACGTAACTGGCTAGAACGTAACTATATTTACGTTAACGTAACTGTGATCAGTTCCTCAAGTATGTAAAAAAATCATTTTCGTGTTGGAATTTCATCTTTTGGTGGTAGATTTCGATATGTATTTATAGAGACATCAAAATACATTATAAAAGACAATTTCGTTGAGGTGTTGCGCTAGTTTAGTGTTGCGCAAGTTGCGTATTTACTGCCCCGGCTGGTGCTCCTCAACCGGCGGTTGAGTGGTCGAAAGGAAGTTCTTAGTTTACCGTTAAACTAGTTAAGCGCTGATCGTTGTGAGTTTTTACGGTTTATTAACGGGCATCTTATGATCTAACTAGGTTGATCATGACAAGTGTGGCGAGGACGTTGCTTATTGATTGGAAACTTAAGGTGAGTACAATACGATTTTCAAAACCGAGCATAAAGATAAATTAAAGTTTTTGAAATATGTATAACGTTTTTAAAAGATGTGTTGAAAGTTATGTTTGTTAGTAAACGATGTCGTTTACTTATTAAGATGTTTTGATTTTATAAAGATGAACCAGAACAGAATAACGGAATTACGTGGTATGGGCAACTCGTGGTTGCCCATACATGATAATTACGGGTGGTTGTACCTACCCGTATGTTTGGATGACACGTAGTAATTAACTACATGTATCCTTATTGTTATTATAATTTATTTTTGTCGTGTAAAATAAATTATGTAAAAGTTGTTGGTAAAGGCCTCAGGCATGAGTGGTTGTAACCACTCATGTTTAGTGGTGTGCAATGCGATAAGGTACACATCTATATTTTAATTATATATGATTATATAATTGTTGTTTTGTTATTTATGCATTATAAGGAGTATGCCTTAGTTGTGCATACGGGGACTTGATTACGGGTAGTCGTAACTGCTCGTAGATTTATGTTGACACCTAGTACCATTAACTAGGTGATAAGTGCTAGCCATTGTGTTTTGTTCTGATCGTTGGATCTGGATAGTTGCGGGGAATTTTAGACCTCCTTTGCAACACGTGGTCTTGAGTGTTGGCTCATACTGGAGTGATGTCTTGATCCCGTGAGGTCAACCGCAACCATCACGTGGGAATGGGGAGGTGCAGTATTTGACTCATCGTAGATCCTTTCCTTAACGACAAGGCATATTTATATGCTAAGTCGGAGTAGTGAAAGCCTGCATTTCGGGGTATTATAAAGATAGGGAGTCGCGCCCCAAAATTTATAATAGTATGCGAAATGTGCGAGTAGCGAACGGGGTAGTAGCCCCTAGGGCATATGTGGGACCCTACTGGATTGAATAGTTAGGGCTTGAGATGGACCCTAGTAAAATGATAAGTGCATTAAAATGTGAAATTAACTTTATGATGATAATTAATTTCGTATGCATTGTTTATTATATCTTTGATTATTATTGATCTTCTCTGCTTGTGAGATTGTGGGTAGGTTTGAGAATTTGTAAAGAAGAAGTTTGTTTGTATTAAATGTTTTAATAGTCTTTACTATTTATTGTCTCACCAGTTTTAGCTGATACTCTTTTCCCAAATGTGTCTTTTGCTCGTAGGTAGCTTCAGTCGTGCTTGGTGAGGCGGGATTACTTGGGGTAGCTCGATGTCCCCAACTGTTTTTCATTGCCAAATAATTAATGATTAATATTTTTATTAATATGAGTTTTACGTAACGAATGGTTTAATTAATGAAATAGTTTTATGAACCGCTAATCACGTTTTAGTAACGATTTTCGTTGTGTTACTTATGGATGCATAAAAAGTTTTTGTTAAACGTGATTTTTGAAAACCAGGTCGTTACACAAAGGGTCCGAAAGAATAACTTTTTGAGTCATTACCGACGAATAGGGCAGAAGATTGAATATTGAAAACCGAAGTTTAGTCGAAATTAACCAAAATCAACGAAATAAGATAGTTGACTCCGGTCAAAGTCAATGATTATAATAAGGAGTCAAAGTAAACTAAAATGCCAACATTTTAAGAATTAAATATTTTGAGTAAAATAGATTGAAAAACAATTTTTATATAATGTTAGCGAAAAAGTGTAATTTATTATTAGAAGTTTAAGGTTACGATCGGGTTTTTGAGTAAAAAGTACGTTTTTCGAAAATATATAAGTTTAAGGATTATCATAATAATGAATATTATGTTTATGATTGCAATTACTTTTTTTATTCCAAAAACATCTATTTGTCAATATATTTTATTTTACGTATAATAATATACTTATATGTTTTCAAAATTTATACATTTTAAGTATCATAAATTTTACGATAAGTTTTAATGATGATAAGTAATATGTCCAAAAAGTTGTATTACGTAAATAAATATATATATATATATATATATATATATATATATATATATATATATATATATATATATATATATATATATATATATATATATATATATATATAGGGTGAGGTTCAAATGAGATCTTCAATTTTCTAGGGATCCAAAGATCCACTTTTCAGCCACACATTTTCCCCTTAAATTTTTTTTTTTTTTTTTTTTTTTTTTTTGCTATGTTTTACTTAACTTTTTTTTTTTCAAAATCACATGTGATTTTTTTGTAAAAAATTGAAATCACATATGATTTTCAAAAACCAAAATTTATAAATTTTAAAATCACACGTGAATTTTTTTTTTTTGGAAAATCACATGTGATTTTCAAAAACCAAAATTTATAAATTTTAAAGTCACACTTGAAATATTTGTTTCTCGAAAATCACATGTGATTTTATAAGCAAAATAGTTTGTAGGTTAAAAATCACATGTGATTTTACCCATAAAAGATTTGTAGATTGAAAATCACATGTGATTTTTAAAAGTAAGGTTGAAAATCAAATGTGATTTTCGGAAGAAAAAAAAATAAAAAATAAAAAGTAAATAAAAAGGTAAAAGAAAAAAGTAAAAAAAAAATTAGAAAAAAAGCAAAAAAAAAAAACCCAAACATATAAGGAAAAATGGGTAGTTAAAAAGTTGATCCCTAGATCTCTAGAAAATAAGGGATCTCATTTGAACCTCAATCTGTATATATATAAGGGATCTCTAGAAAATATGTGAACGTTTACATAATAATTAGTTATAATACTAATTAGAGTCAAATGACATATTTATAACTAATTTAGTCCAAAATAGTCCGAAAAGTCCAAAGAATCCAAATACGTTATAATTTACAATTATTACATCTTTACTTATAATTTAGCGTTTTATAAGCTTTATCTCATATTTACACCATTTTATGTTATTATTATTTAATAACTTATAATATTAAGATATTAAGTATATGTAGTTAACGATTTACGTTTTCAACCATATTTATATATTTTATATAAGTTACTTAGACGTTTTTAGAGATAAACAAGAAAACGTAAAAGGAATAGGGTTAACTTTAGAAAGTATCAAAGACCTCCGCAAATATCAACAAGTCATCGGAAAACGGTCACGGTAGTAAACCCGGATAATGAGCTCCAAATGGTGGTGATGGTGAGAAAATCTAACTCCAAACACTAAAAAACACACACCATTAATATAAGAGCTTTTGAATAGAAAAATAGAGTAAATTCAAGAGATGCTCTTCTTACCAAAACTGTAGATGTTTATATCTTCAAGGTGGTAGACAAGAATCTGAAATGAAGAATGAAAGTGGTGGAAAGATGAATCGTGTAACAACACAAAGAATTTGTGTTAGAAGTAACATTAGGAGAAGAAGAAGGAATTAAAAGATGAAGATTTTGTGTAGAAATGCTTACCAAAAGATGAAGAACCAAAGGAGATGATGAGGAATATGATGGAATGCTTCTTTTAGCTCAAACCCATTCGAATATGTGTTTATGTCCTCTCATAGTTTCTGGAAATTGAGAGAGAAATAGAGAGAAAATGAATGATGGAGGTGTTGAAATGAAAGAGAGAATATGGAATGAGATGTAAAAAGTAAAAATGGAAAGAGAGATGGGTGGAACAATTTATGAGATCTTTGAATATGGTCAACACACCATATTAGGGAGATTCCAAGCCAAAGTCACGTAAAAGTGGCATTTTGGATCTCAAAATGGTGGAAAATGAAATTTTTTTACTTTTTAGCAAGAAAGTCGTGCTGCATCGCAGTCTATACTGACTGCGGCGCAGTCCGTTTGCACCAAACTTGATGGGTCGCAGTTAAATGGTTACTGCGGCGAAACTTTGCAGCCAAGTCACTATATCGCAGTTCAAGGCTACTGTGGCGTAGTGCCAACATATTTTGAAAAATACTTCACGAATATTCAGCGGACGATTCCCAATGACGGAAATCATAAGTTAGAGGGATATTGAAGTAAAATGATTGTTATCTTTAGCGGACCAACTTTGTAATATTATTAACGTTAATCTTAATCAAGTAATCGAAGGCATAAACACCCTAACTTATCTTAAGCGAGTACTATCTAAACGACACTTAGGTAAAATAAAACGCTTCCGTCACGAAGGACGAAACAACAAATATAAACCCGACAAAACGAATAAAGCGTGATAAACACAAGGAAAATCAATGGGTCAAAACAAAACCGGTAAAAATAAAGACAAATGGAAATCGGTTAATACCTTAAAAATATGGGATGTGACAAGCTAACGGCTTGGCCCGGGCAGCGTAGGAAAGTCATTGGGCAACAAGTTTGTCACCGAGCAGCTCAACGATGTTGTCGGCTAACAATCTTTTCATCGAGCAAAGTGCTCGTGACCGAGTAACATCGTGACCTGCTTGGGGACCGAACCATTGTCTGAGTAGCGAAGAATTCGAATAGCGCTTGTTTGGTGGGTCAGATCTTGGCAGTCCAACGAGCCGAGTTCCGGGTCATAGGGCTTTTAGGCAACTTTTCTTGTGGGCTTTTGTTTAAGTTGTCCAATTATTTGGTCTTTATTAGGGATATTTAAGTAAAACAAATTGAAAAATAAAATAAGTTAAAGAAAATTGAAAAAGTAATCTATAATATATATAATGTTGTATTATACTTATTTATTCCATTATTTCAAAAAAATAAAAATAAAAAAGGTTTTCATATGTACAAAATGTGTATCATTTAGGTCGAGTGTTAAGCATCAAATTCATTGTTTTTGTATAGTAGATATTTAAATTTAGAGTTAATTACATAAATCGTCCCTATAGGTTTATTTCAAACTATGAATTTTGTCCATAAGTTTAGAAAGTTGTATATATGGTCCATTTTTAGAAACTAATTACGTTTTTCGTCCCTAAGTTTTGTCCACAATTACGTATTGTGTTCCTAAAGTTTGCCCCCAATTACGTATTTTGTCCCTATGGTTTCCACGAATTATTGGTGTCAATTAGAAATTAGAGACGAAAAGTATAATTAGTTTTTAAAAATGAACGATTTATGCAACTTTTTAAACTTAAGGACAAAACTCATCATTTTTGGTAAATCTTAGGGACGATTTATGTATTAAACTCTTAAATTAACCTGCAGTAATGAAAATACCAAATTTTTGATACACATAAAAAAAAACTATTTTTAAAAATTTGAGATATGGTTAAAAACTTACAATGAACTATAATAACTTCATAGATTATTTTTTTTCATTCTTTTTTTACATATTTCACGAATTATTATTTTATAGGAACCGACCTCCACCTCCAAATACATATGTCTATATATTTATGTAAGTATTTGTTATTTGAAAGAAAATGATACATTTACGTTAAACTCGTGTAAATTATTAATGATCGAGCTAATGGTTTTACAGTATCGGTAATTTATGTTTTTGACACCTTAGATTAGAGTTGCAAACGAGTCCATGTTTTGTCGAGTTATTTGATCTTGAACAACAGATAGGTCCTAGTTTGTGCTAGCTTAAATACGAGAAAATGAGGGCCAAACATATAGTAAAACACGAGCTTATTAAGAGCATGGCTTGAACAATAATCAAACTTTTCAAAGCTTTAACGTATCAAGTTATTTAAGATAAATTCGACTCTACTGTATACATTAAGCCTAACATTGTCAAGCTGAGCTCAAATGAGTCAATATTTAATTCGAAATGCTTAATCTGTTTCCAAAGTCAAGTCTATGTAGAAAGGATTACTTCCTTGCTTTCCACACAACGCACGAGCGTCAGGGATTCGGTGGTCATACTCTTCTAGAAATTCTCAACCACTATTCAATGTTTTGAATGTCAGACTACACAATGAATCAGTTAAATAATTATATTGTTCGCCCCGTCTTACTTGAATAGGTGTACCAAACCAATATATAACTATAAGTTCAACAAATATAAACTTTAAGAATTAAATATAACGAGCATTAACGAGCAGGGGATTTGTATGTAATGAAATTAGACGAAAATTAATATTTATGTTTTAAATTTATAGTTGATATTCAAATTGAAAACGAAATGTGTGATTAGTTAACGATGTTTTTAACATACATTTATTTTAAAAATAAAAAAGATAATTAATTTTTGGAAAAATGGAATTTATAAGAAAATATGCAAAATATATTTTTTATTTGATTCTATTTGTAGTCGCATCTAAATTTTGATACTTTTTATAAACACCTCTAAGAAACTTATTCTTGGAAATGGAACTTATAAGAAAATATGCAAATTATATTTTTTATTTGATTGTATTTGTAGTCGTATATAAAATTTGATACTTTTTATAAGCACCTCTAAGAAACATATTCTTGGTTCCAGCCTGCACTCCGACGTCGCAAAACGGCATCGTCTTGGTGGAGTTATTTAGTGGTGGTTAAATTTTACTAATCTAAAAAAAAAAATAAAAAAAATTAAGAGCCCAAATTCAACACATAAGCCCAACACCAACCCAAACACATAAGTCAAACACCTAAGTCCAACACCAACCCAAATTTAATAATAAAATATTCATTCGACACAATTCCATATGCAAAGATGGAATTTAAATTAGAGAATAATATATTTAAAAATATTAAATTCTAACATTAATAATCTATTCATATATAGTTTATCGTTAAAATAGACAATTATTTTGTCAAAAAACTTATGATTCATTAATATAGTTTATATTAGAGACCTTTTATTGTTCGAGTACTTTATAATCTATATATTCTTAGTTTTAGTCTAATCTAGAAGTAAGTAAAAGATGAAAATATTGTCTAACAAATGTGTTTAACAAAGTATTTAAGCGTCCGCGCCATGTGGCGGGATGGAATGTCATTAGAGAGTTTAGGATGCTACCGTCATTTTAAATCACATACTTATAATATGAATTCACTACATTCTTAATTATATCAGTCTTGAGACTATCATTTGAAAGAGTCGAAAGCGAGGATGCTTAGTTCATCATGCATTTGAACTTTCGATAGGTGTGGAAGGTAAAAAAAAAAAAAGATAAATAAGAATTTAAAACCCGTAAAATGTAATATATCAATTTAAGATCGAATAATCACTCAAAAAGAAAATATAGAAAATCATATTTTTCTATGTGGAGTAATAGTTAATTAAATAGATTAAAAACTTATTCTATGAAATTTTACAACATGATAAATATCAATTTTATTAGTTTGTGCATTTTATATTGTGGTTGACCTTGTATCATCATTATTCAGCTTAATTCTCTTCTATTTTATTAGTTACAAGAGGAAGATCAAAACAAATTTGATTTCTCATCATTTGGTTAGGTTCACATATATAATCAAATATTGTACTAACTACTGACTTCCATTAGTTTATCAAAATTCTGCCAACCAAACAATAAATTGGATCGCATCTTTTAATTGAAAAAATACAGGTAATCATATTATTCTTATGAATAAAATCCGTCGTTGCCTTAATCCTTGTGCCCGGTGGGCTTTTTTTTTGGTTTTGGGCTTTTTTTCGGGTATTCGGTTTGGGCTGTATCTCTGTCTAAGAATTGTTTGCTTGTTTGCTCACCACGTGTCGTTTTATTTTGCTTTGCTGTCTTTTTGGTCTGTCAAGTTCTCCGGTGAACCTGTCTTCCATTTCATGTCAATTGCGTTTCGTTGTTGATTGCGTTGTCTGCATTTCAGAGGTATGTAGTTCCTAATTCGATTTTAGCCTAAAAACTGTTTGTTTTTTCGTTTACCGTTGCTTTCTCTTTTTCCGGTTCCATTTTGCCTCGCTGTTACTTTGCTCCGCTGAAAGTTTGTTTTGCTTCATTCTCCTGTTGATTGGTCTTCGTTTCTCTGCATTTTAGAGGTATGTAATCCCTGCTTTGATTTTAGTTTTATTTTTGGTTTGGTTTTTATGGCTTTTTGTTTTGCTTACACGAATACCTAGATAAAGAACTGCTGTAAAATAAATAAAGATTGGTGCTTTTTTGCACTGAATTGTTGTGAAATTTGAAACCCAGAAACAAAATTTGAATTGAAGTGAAACCCAGAAAGGAAAATTTAAGAAAAAATTAGGATGATTGGGAAGATATTAAGTTTTTGATATTTATGGAGGGAAAAAAATAAAAGAATAAAATGTTTATAAATTGGGAAATGAATGAAAAATGGCAATTTTATAATAAGATTAAGAAGAAAAAGATGGGAAAAAAAACATGAGGTAAAAATGGCAACTGTTGACTTTTCTTTGAAACCAGAAGGTTTGACTTTAACAGAAGACAAATTTGACTTCGAAGTTCTGCCTTTAGATTCACTTGAGTTATGGCCATAAGCTCTGATTGGTGTGAAAAATTGCCTTATTTGTTGTTTTTGTGCGCCATTGACATTTTCTATGAAATAGATGTTTGCTGTTTTTGTTGTTTATGTAGTGTTTGTTTTTGTGGTTTTACTTATTGTTTTTACTTATGTGATTTGTTGACCTGTGTTCGTCCTAGGTTTAATACATTTCGTTGAAGTAAGTGTCGATTTGTTGGTTCTCCAATAAATAAGGATATAGGATATGATAGACGGGAGATAATACATGGAAATATGTTGTCTTTATATATGTGTAACAATTTAAAAAAACATTGCGAATGAGGTACTGACACTGATTTGGTGCTTTTGTTTATGTTTTGATGCCTTAAAGTACAAGATTTTTGTATGATTTTTTTGTGATTTGCTACCGAATAAAGTCATTACTATAGGCGCTGACTGCTGATATGAATCGTATTATTTGTTGTTTGTGTAAGTCATTGTCGTGTGCTTTGAAGCAGATCGATTCATGTGGTAACACTTGCTGCCTGTGTTATTCGCTTTGGTTGTAGCTTTTGGTTTTGATTACATTATGCTAAACACCCTGTTTTGGTAGTTTCTTTTTCTAAGTAGTTCAGTTCGGTTTTTATTTGTCTATGTTTTAGTTACGTTTAGGTATTCTGTCTGCATTGTCGTGGGTAAGGAATAAGAAAATTGTAGAATCCGGTCTTTTCGTTCTCTCTCTTTTGTATTTGTGTGATTCATGTGGTAAGACTTGCTGCATGTGTTATTCACTTTTGTTGTAGCTTTTGCTTTTGATTACATAATGCTAAATACCCTGTTTTTGTAATATCCTTTTGTAAGTAGTTTACTTCGTTTTTTATTTGTCTATGTTTTGTTACGTTTAGGTATTCTGTCTGCATTGTTGTGTTATTGCTGAATAATGGCTTAAAAATAATAAAATCATATACATAAACATCATATCAATTTGTTTATTTTATATTTCAAAAAGGAGAATCTCTATTTGGTTATGTAGTATAGTTGAAGTTTTTTTATATGAATTGTTTATGATATATCTACTTACTTGAAAATCGAACTGTCGTGTGCTCTGAAACAGGTCGACTTATGTGCTAAGATTTGGTGCTATTGTTATTTATCTGCTGTTTGTGTTTGTGGTTTTGCTTATAGGTTTTAGTCTTAGTTGTGTGATCGTAAATGCCCTGTTTTTGTGGTTTGTTTGTGTAAGTGATTTTCTTCGTTTTTTACTTGTATATGTTTTCTTACGTTTAGGTTTTCTGGTTGCGTTGTGGTGGATAAGGATTAAAAAAATTGTAGAATCCGTTCTTTACGTTCTCTCTCTTTTGTGTTTGTGTGTTTTCGGTATTCGTCTAAAATGTAGGGTAGTGCTCTTACTCAAGGGGTTAGTTGGCCTGTAGCTTCGGTTCCAGTCCGTCGTCGTCCTACGCGTCGTCGTATTGTTATGCCCAGTGTATTGGCTGTCGAAAATTGTTTACCTACGTACTTTGATTGTGGCGACGCGAGTATCTACTCCTGTTATTGTGGTGCATTCTTTTGGTATGACGAGAGAGTTTTGCATATTTCCCGTCTTGGTAATCCGACGTATAATTAGTGTCGTAGAGGTGGGTCTGTTGTTTTGTTGTTTTACCCGCTGCTGTTATGCCGCCGTCTGCTTTGCTTGGTCTCTACGAGGATTCTCACTTTATGCGTAATATTAGGGCGTATAACTCTATGTTCTCGATGACATCGTTTGGTGCTAAGATCGACGTGTCTGTCAATGAAGGTCACGGTCCGTATACTTTTAAGGTTTTCGGTCAGGTGTCGCATCAGATTGGTTCTCTATGTCCTCAACCTCCAAATGCTCCGCGGTTTTTGCAGTTGTATGTATACGACACCTTAAATGAGGTTGAAAATAGAATGCGGTTTTTGGTACATCTGAATCTGACGATAGGCTTAAATCTGAGGTTGTCGCTACCTTAGCTCGCATTTTGCCGGCGTGTAATGAGTAGCGTGTAATGAGTATATCCGCACATTTCGGAGGGCTATTGAAGTTGCAAATTTTATCGTCGACGATTATGCAGTCAGATTGTACAATAATGTTCCTGACAACCGATATGGTGTGCCGCAGCAGGGGACACTCGGGGCTATTGTGGTTGCTGATGATGCAAATGCGAGTGTCTACGACATAATTGTTCATTCAAAGGATGATCGGCCTCATCGCATCAGCAAGCTCCACCAATCATATATGCCTCTTCAATATCCGCTACTGTTTCCCTACGGTGAAGTCGGCTGGTCTCCGTGCTTGAAACTCAGATCTGCGTCAGGTAGGGGGGCGAAGTCTTTAAAAGTAAATATGTATTATAGTTATCTATTGCATAGTCTTCGTGGCGTGTTTTCTCTCCTGTTGCGCGGTGGCAGACTATTTCAACAGTTTTTGTTAGACGTGTACCTATGTTTGGAAGATAGTAGATTAGAGTATTTTCGCACTCATCAGAATAATTTAAGGTCTGAGTATGTTGCTGGCGTCTTCGATGCGTTATCCAGAGGAAATTCTGCCGGTAAACAGGTCGGTAAACGGATCTTCCTGCCTTCTTCTTTCGTAGGGGGTCCGCGTTATATGTATAAACATTACCAAGACGCACTCGCCCTATGCCGCGTTTATGGTAATCCTCAGTATTTCATCACCTTCACAGGTAACGCTAAATGGCCCGAGATTACCAGGTTTATAGATGCAAATAACATGGGACATTCTCAGAACAGGCCGGATATCATCTCTAGAGTATTCAGTATGAAAGTGACTCATTTTATTAACTTCCTCAAAGAAGAAAAGCCATTTGGTGTCGTAAATGCGTGGAAGTTTTTTCATTTATTAATCCTTCGTTTCGTCAGATATTCTTTCACTTCTATTCCTAACTATTGTCGTGTTTGTATTATGTCTCTAGACTTGTACACAATAGAGTTTCAAAAGAGGGGTCTTCCGCATTGCCATACGCTCCTATGGGTCGATGAGACTTCAAAGATTAAGGTTGCCTCAGATGTTGACAAATACATTACAGCGGAACTGCCCGATCCCGCTACAGAATCAACGTTTTATTCAACGATCACGACTTGTATGATTCACGACCCTTGCGGTTTTTCCAACCCTACTACTCCTTGTATGCGGGACGGAATTTGTAAAAAGAATTTTCAAAGCCGTTTACTTCAATAACTTCTTTTGATAAAGACGGTTACGTACACTACAAAAGGAACGACGTTGCTGCACACACAATGCAAAATGGAGTCCGGGCACATAACGGATTTGTAGTTCCTTACAATAAACTTCTATGCAGCCGCTTCGATGCACATATCAATGTCGAATATTGCGGCTGGAATATGATGATTAAGTATTTGTTTAAGTATATTTCGAAAGGTGTCTAGCGCGTGGCTTTCTCTTTGCGAAAGGCCGAGAGTTCTGTATCATCGGTTCCTGATTCGTCTAAAGCTTCCAGCAGTAACGTTTCTTCTACCACCGTCGCAGAAACTATTGAAGAGATTGAACAGTTTGTTGACGGTAGATTTATCTGTCCACACGAGGCGGCTTGGCGACTACTCAATTTTTCGATCCACGAGAGGCAGGCCGGCTGTGCAGGTGTTGCAGGTACATCTGGAGCAAATGCAGACGGTCACATTTAAGGACGGTTGTGATTTAGAACACTTAATACGTAATGCTAGCTTTGGTAACTCTACACTATTGAGATGGTTGGTCGCAAATAGATGGGATCCAGATGGTCATCATCTAACTTATATCGAATATCCGCTATTGTTTACATGGAATGTAGGAAAAAAAGACTGGTTCTTTAGGACGAAAAATACTATTACTCCGATTGGTCGAATGGTCTATGTACATCCTACTGCTGGCGAGTTGTTCTATTTAATAATTGGAAATATATAAACAGCAAAAATGTAATAACTCGAAAATATAGCAGCAGTTTTAAATTGGAAAACAGAATTCGCGGAAAGGCTGTTGTTGGTACCAAGTATGTGTTTGTCTTAAAACGAGAAGCATAGAAATAGTTTTTTAGTGTTCTGTGGATTATGTGAGAATGTATATGTATATATGTATGTGTGATTTTCTTATGCATTTTCTAGGCCATCGGCATATGAGATGAATTCTTTATAGACGATATTTTTCGTGTACCGGAAACATTCTCCTTTATCATTGTGGATTAGGATTTTGATTGAATCAGGAGAAGTGGCTCGTGAGAGAGCAACGTATAATTGGTCGTGGCCAAATACCGGAGAAGGCAGGAATACCCCGATTCGTTGCAGGGATTGACCCTAACTTTTATTAATAGTCATGGCGTAAGAAATTTTGCATGGAAATTGTTTTCGATTAAATGTGAACGGAAGTTCGGGATCGTGAGAAATGAACTTGATTCTAGGAAGGTAGACTTTTTGCCCAACACAAGTTCCTGTCATTATAACTGCTTCGATAATTGTTGGCAGTAGGTGGGTCACAATAAGCCTCGTACCGTTGCAAAGACCATTCTTCTAACTCATATTACGCAAAAGGATTATCGGAACGTTTGTCTTTAGGTCCAGTTTGTGTAATGGAAGGCTAGGAAAGTTTAGTTGGTTGAGGTATTCTTCCTGATATAATAAATCCAAATCTGACATTCTGTGAGTGTGGGGTGTTATCGAGTCAGAACTGTAGTAGGAAGTGACTGTACCCGGAGTACTGTTCAAGACTGTGGAATTGATGTCGTCAGTTGTACAGTTTTTTGGGCATACGATTTCCCTGTTACAAAGAAGTTCCGGACTTGGATGAAACAGAACAGCTGACCCGTTCACGAAATCGATTAATTGTTGTAACCCCGACTCCGACATCCAAAAGCCACTGCGCAAATCGAACTGAATCAGTGCATATAGAATTACCCGTATTTGTGGATGAAAGACGCATATTGTAGGATAGCTTGTATAAAGTAAATTCCGGCCAGAGGTGTGAGTTTGGAAGAGTCGCAAGCATTATATCTCGGTGACCTTTCTTCTGTTTTATAGGCGAAGTCTGTCTGAAATCTCCTCCTAGCAACATCGATATACCGCCGAATGGTTTATCCTTCTTTTCTAATTCGTCTCTAAATGTATGGTCACCACACTCAAAACATCTACGATCCATCATTGTTGCTTCGTCCCATACAACGATATGAGTTTCTCCAAGAGCTGCGAAAGCTGTGTTTTTTTCTTTATATTACAAACAGACGTGTCGAGTGGGTTTATAGGAATGTTGAACCGAGAATGCGCAGTCCTGTCATTGGGTAGAAGTACTGACGCAGTCTATGTACATCCTACTGCTGGCGAGTTGTTCTATTTAAGAATGCTTTGCGTCACTACTTCTACCCAATGACAGGACTGCGCATTCCCGGTTCAACATTCCTATAAACCTACTCGACACGTCTGTTTGTAATATAAAGAAAAAAACACAGCTTTCGCAGCTCTTGGAGCAAACTCATATCGTTGTATGGGACGAAGCAACAATGATGGATCGTAGATGTTTTGAGTGTGGTGACCATACATTTAGAGACGAATTAGAAAAGAAGGATAAACCATTCGGCGGTATATCGATGTTGCTAGGAGGAGATTTCAGACAGACTTTGTCTATAAAACGGAAGAAAGGTCACCGAGATATAATGCTTGCAACTCTTCCAAACTCACACCTCTGGCCGGAATTTACTTTATACAAGCTATCCTACAATATGCGTCTTTCATCCACAAATACGGGTAATTCTATATGCACTGATTCAGTTCGATTTGCGCAGTGGCTTTTGGATGTCGGAGTCAGGGTTACAACAATTAATCGATTTCGTGTACGGGTCAGCTGTTCTGTTTCATCCAAGTCCGGAACTTCTTTGTAACAGGGCAATCGTATGCCCAAAAAACTGTACAACTGACGACATCAATTCCACAGTCTTGAACAATACTCCGGGTACAGTCACTTCCTACTACAGTTCTGACTCGATAACACCCCACACTCACAGAATGTCAGATTTGGATTTATTATATCCGAAAGAATACCTCAACCAACTAAACTTTCCTAGCCTTCCATTACACAAACTGGACCTAAAGAGAAACGTTCCGATAATCCTTTTGCGTAATATGAGTCAGAAGAATGGTCTTTGCAACGGTACGAGGCTTATTGTGACCCACCTACTGCCAACAATTATCGAAGCAGTTATAATGACAGAAACTTGTGTAGGGCAAAAAGTCTACCTTCCTAGAATCAAGTTCATTTATCACGATCCCGAACTTCCGTTCACATTTAATCGAAAACAATTTCCATGCAAAATTTCTTACGCCATGACTATTAATAAAAGTCAGGGTCAATCCCTGCAGCGAATCGGGGTATTCCTGCCTTCTCCGGTATTTGGCCACGACCAATTATACGTTGCTCTCTCACGAGCCACTTCTCCTGATTCAATCAAACTCCTAATCCACAACGATAAAGGAGAATGTTCCCGGTACACGAAAAATATCGTCTATAAAGAATTCATCTCATATGTCGATGGCCTAGAAAATGCATAAGAAAATCACACATACATATATACATATACATTCTCACATAATCCATAGAACACTACAAAGAATCTTTCTATGCTTCACGTTTTAAGACAAACACATACTTGGTACCAACAACAACCTTTCCGCGAATTCTGTTTTCCAATTTAAAACTGCTGCTATATTTTCGAGTTATTACATTTTTGCTGTTTATATATTTTCAATTATTAAATAGAACAACTCGCCAGCAGTAGGATGTACATAGACCATTCGACCAATCGAAGTAATAGTATTTTTCGTCCTAAAGAACCAGTCTTTTTTTCCTACATTCCATGTAAACAATAGCGGATATTCGATATAAGTTAGATGATGACCATCTGGATCCCATCTATTTGCGACCAACCATCTCGATAGTGTAGAGTTACCAAAGCTAGCATTACGTATTAAGTGTTCTAAATCACAACCGTCCTTAAATGTGACCGTCTGCATTTGCTCCACATGTACCTGCAACACCTGCACAGCCGGCTGCCTCTCGTGGATCGAAAAATTGAGTAGTCGCCAAGCCGCCTCGTGTGGACAGATAAATCTACCGTCAACAAACTGTTCAATCTCGTCAATAGTTTCTGCGACGGTGGTAGAAGAAATGTTACTGCTGGAAGCTTTAGACGAATAAGGAACTGATGATACAAAACTCTCGGCCTTTCGCAAAGAGAACGCCACGCGCTCGACACCTTTCGAAATATACTTAAACAAATACTTAATCATCATATTCCAGCCGCAATATTCGACATTGATATGTGCATCGAAGCGGCTGAATAGAAGTTTATTGTAAGGAACTACAAATCCGTTATGTGTCCGGACTCCATTTTGCATTGTGTGTGCAACAACGTTGTTCCTTTTGTAGTGTACGTAACCGTCTTTATCAAAAGAAGTTATTGAAGTAAACGGCTTTGGGAATTTCTTTTTACAAATTCCGTCCCGCATACAAGGAGCAGTAAGATTGGAAAAACCGCAAGGGCCGTGAATCATACAAGTCGTGATCGTGGAATAAAGCGCTGATTCTGTAGCGGGGTCAGGCATTTCCGCTGTAACGTATTTGTCAACATCTGAGGCAACCCTAATCTTTGAAGTCTCATCGACCCATAGGAGCGTATGGCAATGCGGAAGACCTCTCTTCTGAAACTCTACTGTGTACAAGTCTAGAGACATAATATAAACACGACAATAGTTAGGAATAAAAGTGAAAGAATATCTGACGAAACGAAGGATTAAGAAACGAAAAAACTTACACGCATTTACGACACCAAACGGCTTTTCGTCTTTGAGGAAGTTAATAAAATGAGTCACTTTCATACTGAATACCCTAGAGATGATATCGGGCCTGCTCTGAGAATGTCCCATGTTATTTGCGTCCATAAACCTGGTAATCTCAGGCCATTTAGCATTACACGTGAAAGTGATGAAATACTGAGGATTACCATAAACGCGGCATAGAACGAGTGCGTCTTGGTAATGCTGATACATATAACACGGACCCCCTACGAAAGAAGAAGGCAAGAAGATCCGTTTACCGATATGTTTACCTTCAAAATCTCCTTTGGACAACGCATCGAAGACGCCGGCAACATACTCAGACCTTAAATTATTTTGATGAGTGCGAAAATACTCTAATCTACTATATTCCAAACATAGCTACGCGTCTAACAAAAACTGTTGAAATAGTCTGCCACCGCGAAGCAGAAGAGAAAACACGCCACGACGACTATGCAATAGATAACTATAATACATATTTACTGTTAAAGACTTCGCCCCCTACACGACGTAGATCTGAGTTTCAAGCACGGAGACCAGCCGACTTCACCGTAAGGAAATAGCAGTTGAAGAGGCATATATGATTGGTGGAGCTTGCTGATGCGATGAGGCCGATCATCTTTTGAATGAATATTTATGTCATAGACACTCGCATTTGCATCATCAGCAACTACAATAGCCCCGAGTGTCCCCTGCTGCGGCACACCATATCGGTTATCAGGAACATTTATACAATCTGACTGCATAATCGTCGACGTTATTAAAATTTGCAACTTCAACAGCCCGCCGAAATGTGCGGATATACTCATTACACGCTGGCAAGGTGCTAGCTAAAGTAGCGACAACTTCAGACCTAAGCCCATCATCAGATTTGGATGTACCAAAAAACCGCAGTCTATTTTCAACCTCATTTAAGGTGTCGTATACATACAGCTGCAAAAACCGCGGAACATTTGGAGGTTGAGGACACAGAGAACCGATGTGATGCGATACCTGACCGGAAACCTTAAAAGTATACGGACCGCGACCTACATTCATAGACTCGTCGATCTTAGCACCAAACGATGTCATCGAGAACATAGAATTATAGGCCCTAATATTACGCACAAAGTGAGAATCCTCGTACAGACCAAGCAAAACAAACGGTGGCATAACAGGTGCGGGTAAAACAACAAACCCTCCTCTACAACACTGATTATATGTCGGATTACAAGACGGGAAGTATGTAAAACTCTCTCCTCATACCAGAAAAATGCACCACAATAACAGCAGTACCTGCTCGCGTCGCCACAGTCATAGTACGTAAGTCATAGTACGTAGGCAAAGAATTTTCGACAGCCAATACAGGGCATAACAGTACAACGAAGCGTAGGACGGCGACGGACTGGAACCGAAGCTATAGGCCAACCAACCCCTTGAGCAAGAGCACTACCCCACATTTTAGACAAATACCAAAAACACACAAACACAAAAGAGAGAGAACGTAAAGAACGGATTCTACAATTTTTTTTATTCCTTATCGAGGACAACGCAGAAAGAAAACCTAAACATAACAAAACATATACAAATAAAAAACGAAGAAAATCACTTACATAAACAAACCGCAAAAACAGGGCATTTACGACCATGCAAATAAAGCTAAAACCCATAAGTAAAACCACAAATACAAACAGCAGACAAACAACAAAAACACCAACTCTACCACATAAGTCGACCTACCACATAAGTCGACCTGTTTCAAAGCACACGACAATCACGCACACAAACAACAAACAATATAATTCATAAACAATCAACGCTGATAGTCCTAACTATATTCGTCACATATCAGAAACAAATCACATAAAAACCTTCATCTTTGAAGCATCAAAAATTACTACATAACCAAATAGAAATTCTAATTTCCCCTCTCCTTTGACCAACGGGTCCTCAAACCAACTTAACTAAAGCTAAAACCTATAAACAAAACCACAAATCCAAACACCTACCGTTAGCACATAAGTCGACCTGTTTCAGAGCACACAACAATCACGCACACAAACAACAAACAATATAATTCATGGCAGCTATCAAACACAAATCACACAAAAATCTTCATCTTTAAAGCATCAAAAAATGATACATAACCAAATAGAAATTCAATCTTCAAGAAAATAAAATCAAAGGCCACAAATACAAACAAAAGCACCAACTAAGCCTTACCAGAAACAATTCATATAAAAATCTTCAACTTCGAAACACCAAAAAATACTACATAACCAAATACAGATTCTCCTTTTTGAAATATAAAATACACAAACCCATATGATGTTTAAAGATATAAATTCGTAATGACCTTCACTCATAAACAACAAAAGAAGCAGCAATAGCGCACATTCTATAAAGCAATCAGTACTTACAATCACTACTTAATCCATTTTAAAATATGAAAACATAAACACAAACAGTAAAACTTCTATTTTACTTATAGTAGATTAGTCGAGTTGCAATGAATCGAGATTCCAGAGTGGATAGGACGAGAAATACAGAGTAGACACGACTCGCAAAACTGTTGTGATCTAGAGCGCGATAAAGTGGACAAAAACTCTTTGAATTATTTATGTGCATCAAAAAGGTTGGTTTGGCTAATCCAAAATGGACAGGTATGTGGGTTTAGTAACCTTTTAATGTTGATTCAAAGAGGATGTGTTGGGTTGATTAAAGTGTGTGGGTCATGTGGGTTGGATAACGGTTCAAATTAGCTAACTATATTGCGGCTTAGCATACCTCATGTTGGGCGGATCTATCAACACTTCTTTTTTGACGATTTATTAAGCTTTAAAAATAATTTGTGTTAAATGATATGGAGTAGTATATTTTCATAATAAAGAACTATAGGAGGTTCTAGGCATTTGATAACATTTTGTTCCGACCCATTTGATCTATATTATTTTTATATGTTTAGGTTTTGAATGATTAACTTGTTAAAGATTAACTATATTACAAATCAACTTATCTTTTTAGTTAAATGGGTTGAAGGGCTGCCCTTACTCGAACTTGATTCAATCATGATTTGTAATACAATAACATTTTATGAAACTTAAATCTCAGTGACACCTACGAAATTTCCCCCAAAATCAGTTTTAAGTACCTCTTTTCCGGTTTGACATAGTAATAGACACCTACTTACTAGTTTGACCCATTAGGGAAATAACCAAATTTCCCGCAAAATTAGTTTTAAGTACCTCTTTATCTCATTAGTCACTCACTTTTGGGGAAATCTAACTAACTAACTAACTAACGCACCCCTGCGCGCGCATACACACACCCACACACTAACTAATATGGGGTGTTTACCTTCGCAAGACAACATGATCTCACTGCTAGTAGCCAAACTTGTGATTTCTTCAAAGTTTTTTCGACGAAGTTTTTCTGCCATTTCATCTCAAATTGTAAGTAAATGACTTTCCCACTCGCCACAAAACAGTATGGTTGTACAAACAACATAAACTTGGGCTGTTTATTTATATAGGTAAAAAGAATGAGTTGCTTATTTGAGTGTTTCATATCATTTTCATATCAAGTCCAAAAAATTATTTTACAAATTAAAACACTATCTAAGCTAAGAAGTTCACTAAAACTTTCAACCACATCTTTTTGAACACCAGATTCTAGTATATAAACAAATTATTGCACAACTATTATGTTAAAGTGAAAATAATAATCGCAAACGCCAAGTAGAAGAGATGTTAGGGGGTGTTTGGGTTTAGATTATATGAGAAGGTTAATGTTTTTTAGCTTATGAGGTGAAGCGAATAAGCTTAAAAGAACTATTAAGCAAAAAATTTGTTGGGTTAAAATATGGCGTATTTAGCTTATAAAAGTGAAAAAATTATTAATCTTCTAAACCCAAACACCCTCTTACAACTTCATCCAAAGTAATACAAAAAGTATGTCGCTTACTACTTAAACATCATTAAACCCGGACACCTGGTGAATAGCGAACGGCTTAAAATGATCCTTTTCTCGGAGCTTCCAAACACTACCAATTACCTAAATCAAAATAAAAGTAAACCTTCAGTAAATGAATCAAACAAATTACTGGTTACAAATGTATATCAATAACAACACTTACAAGCTTAGTAGAAAAAAAAATCATGTTGTCAAAGATAAGTTATATTTCAGATTAAATAAAATCCATTAATGAGGTATAACTACCTCATTAACAAACTTTGGTCACAACCATATTGCTCCATTGGGTTATTTAGCAATGAAAAGCACGGAAAAGAAAGGATAAATTGAATTTCAGATTAACATATAAAATTTAGGAAGAAACTATAAACACATTTTAATTAGAATTACAAAGTAAAAGGATATGGGGTTTTAGAAGAAAATACAGTGGATATAAAAAAAATTAAACCATTTTAATTCGGGAAAAACATACCGGATTTGGGTTCTTTCATCTCCTCATCATCTACCACAACAATGACACACCATTGTTACCGGATCAGAAAAATATAAATACTAAATAAGTACCTAAATAAGCACATATTTGTAAGTAATCAAACCAGTCTCTTTAATTTGTTAAACAAAGCTAAAAAAAAAACAAAGAATAAAATACTAAAAGGAGGAGAAAGAGAGGAAGGTGGAGAACATACTTAGACGGCAAAACCATATTCTGGAAATTGTGTTTGGAAGACACGTATTGTCTTCATTTAACACGTGTGAAAGTAGATATATTGCTAATATTTTAATACTCTAAAAGACAGAAAGCGACCCTGCCACGCCTCAAGCATTACAAGCTATAGCGAGACTACGACGTTTGTTAAGGCGTGATTATAGCGGCAATATTTAGTATACAAATAAACAAAATTAGTATACAAATATTTGTGTGTGAGTGTGACTGTGTCATACAGATTGGGTTTCACTTATTTATCTATTTTTAATAAGTTTATATGAGTGGTCCATTTGATATAAGTCCAAATAGGTGAATTGAAGCCCAAATCTGAAAT
>CAJVGC010000001.1:57851664-57925115 GCA_910822075.1 Senecio squalidus | reverse complement strand
ACAATAGAAACTGTAGAAGTACTTGCAGCAGAAATAGGGACAGATGGGGGTTGAGACAGAGGTAGAGTAACTTGTATCTCATCTGTAGAAGATGTTACCACCACCATTGCAGAGAATAGTGGGGTAACATGATTTGAGAAACCTTTGTTTTGCCTTCTCATGTTAGCAAAAACCTTTTTACCATGAGATTTGGCAGGAAAAACAGTTTGGGATCTTGAAAGATCCATTATCTCACAGTTTAAAACATGTTGGAGGAATCTTGGGTACATCAAAAACTTTTGATCAGGATTCCCCAAGTTCCAAAGCATTCCATCAAAGATTAGTTTGGAAAAATTAAAGGTCTGGTTTGTAGCAAGGCATACCATGGCAGTAGCCAAGGAATAACTTGTTTCATTCCAACCTGTTCTCTTTCGAGAGATGCATTGTTGTAAAGTATGTAGTAAAAACTTCCATTGAGAGGTCAACAATCCTTTTTGAAAAGTTGTGGTATTTAGAGTCCCCTCATATCCCATTCTTTGAAAATTTTGGCAAATTGTTTAAGTGGGTAAAGAACTTATACCTGCTGCATCTTGCAGTTGAAGATGTGTGGGCAGAGTATCTCCTGAAATGGTGATTTTAGTGCCATCAACAGTTGCATTGATTACAGGCACTTCTTGTTCTGAAGAAACGACAACAGTTCCCCAGAATTCTCTAATATGTTTTTCATGGGGTTCAGGACTCACAGTTAGAGCAAAGTGAATGTGTGATTGTTTCAAGAAATCAATTATTGGATAAAAAATCTTTATTATCTTTGTTCTTGAACAAAAAGGCAACCATGTTGTGGCTTTCAAAGAATTGTAGGTAAACCATTGTTGTTTTGGAAAAACACTTAGTGAATAAATGGAAGTAATTTGAATTTAAGTTGCAACTTTGATTGAAGATATATTAGGGTTCAATTGATCTGAGAAATTTAATTAATTGAAAGATTAAATTAAACCCCTTTTTATAAGTTTGATTGTGTAACAACTTGGGCCTATTGGATTGGACGCGCGTCGTAGTTTAAAATTTAGGTCCAATTGTTAACTGCCACGTGTTAAAAGTAAGTTGCAACTTGAGTTTTGACTTGTCAACGCAGTATTAACAGAGTAATCTTATTAATTAAGAATCCTCTGCAGTACTAATCGTTGCAGTATGAACACAATTGGCCGTAGTAATTAGGAAAACACAGTAGTAACAACAAAACTGGCCGCATTAACTGAACTGGCAGTAGTAATGTGAATCACTTGCAATATTAATCAGTTAGTCCGTAGTAATGACTTTACTAGCAGTATTAACCATTCAAGCAGTATTAACAAAACCACCGGCAGTATTAATGAAACTTGCAGTAGTAATGAAAATACTTACCTTACTAATAATATTTAGCCAAAGGTGTTTCTACTGTTACTTTTGCAGTAGTAACATAGTACAATACTAAAGAGTAGAGCACTTATTTCAAGAGAACTTTACTACTGCTTTCTCGAAGGGACTTTTATTGAGATTTTAAGGGACCAAATTATACAGTTCAATCCATGTTGATCATGCCAATACTAGTAATCAAGAATGTAAATCTTCCCATATCAAAAGCTTTTGTGAGAATATCAGCAAACTGATTATCAGTATGGACTTTTACAACATGAATTAATTTCTTTTCATTACAGTCTCTTATAAAATGGTATCTTATCTCAATGTGCTTGGTCTTGGAGTGCTTCACTGGATTGTTGATGATGCTTATAGTGCTCTTGTTGTCTATGTAAATTGGAGTGTTGATGAAGGCATACCCATAATCCATCATCTGGTTTTGTATCCACAAGACTTGAGCACAACAACTTGATGCAGCTATGTATTCAACTTCTGTTGAAGAAGTGGAAACAGTTGTCTGCTTCTTGCACTGCCATGACACCAACCTTGAGCCTAGGATTTGACATCCTCCTGAAGTATATTTCCTGTCTAAACTTTCACCACCATAATCACTATCAGTATAAGCAATTAATTCAAAAGGAGAGTCTTTGGGATACCATAAACGTAAGGTAGGTTTGCCCTTCAAGTATCTGAATATTCTCTTGACTGCATGAAGATGTGACATCTTGGGCTTGGTTTGATATCTTGCACATACACACAGACTCCAAACATGATGTCAGGTCTTGAAGCTGTGAGGTACATTAATTAGCCAATCATGGACCTGTAGGTGTGAATATCTACATCCTCCCCCTCAAGATCTGCAGTCAACTGTTTGTGAGTCTCCACATGGGTGCTTGCAATCTTTGCCTCCAAGAAGCAAAATTTGGTGAGAATGTCCTTCACATACTTGGAATGCCTGATGAATAACCCTCCAGGCTTCTGTTTGACTTGGAGACCCACAAAGAAAGTTAATTCACCCATTTAACTCATTTTAAACTTGGTATGCATTAGTTGTTCAAATTCTCTGCACATAGCATCGTTGGTGGAGCCAAAGATGATGTCATCCACCTAGATTTGTACAAGTAGGATGTCTGAATGAGCCTTCTTGATGAAAAGTGTCTTGTCTAATGTTCCTCTTTGAAAATTGTTCTTGAGAAGATAATCAGATAGAGTTTCATACCATGCTCTTGGGGCTTGGTGAAACCCATAAAGAGCTTTGTCTAATTTGTACACCAAGTGAGGATGTTGTGGGTCCTTAAAGCCTGGTGGCTGTCTCACATACACTTCTTCCTCTATCACTCCATATAGAGAAGCACTCTTCACATCCATTTGAAACACCTTGAAGCCCATGAAAGATGCATAGGCAAGGAAGAGTCTGATGGCTTCCATTCTTGCGACTGGTGCAAAAACATCTTCATAGTCTATCCCTTCCTCCTGAGTGTAGCCTTGAGCCACTAGCCTAGCTTTGTTATTGATCACTATTCCTCTTTCATCTTTCTTGTTCCTGAAGATCCATTTGGTGCCAATTACCTTCTTCCCTCTTGGTAACTGAACTAACTTCCATACATCTTGGATCTTGAACTGAAGTAGTTCTTCTTGCATAGCTTCAATCCAGTTTGGATCTAGAAGCGGTTCTTGTATTTTCTTTGGTTCAAGCTGTGAGAGAAAACAAACATATAAGCAAGTGTTGATGTCAATGTTTGGTTCCTTTTATTGCCTGAGTTGACTTCTTGTTTGCATAGGAATTTCATAATCACCAAACATTTGAGAAATAGGATGGTTCTTATGAATTCTAGATGTAGGAACCTTTTCCACTCTTACTGAAGATTCCAAGTTGGTGTCATTAAGGTCTGGGTTTGCTGTTTCAAAGGATGGAGGACCAAAACTCTTGGGAGTTAACACCTCCTCATCTTCAGTAACTATTTTTTCCAGCCCCTTCTTCAGTTTCTTCTACTAGGTGAGGAACACCATTGCATCTAGAAACTTGAATAGAGGCAAAGACTGGAGTTTCTAGGTTAGGTGAGCTGCCTTCCCCATCAGTAAAGTTGCTTCTATCATTGGGTACCTTTGGTAGTGCCTACTCCTCAATCACCTTTTCTACAGTATCATAAATTTGGAGAGGATCTTCTTGAGAGATAGGAAGATAAACATACTCCATCACATCCAGTCGTTCAGTACCAATGACTTGAGGTGTAGCAGTAGAAATAGGGTCAGTAGTAATAGGAGCAGTAGAAAGAGGAGCAGTATGAATAGGAGCAGTATTAACAGGAGCAGTAGGAACAGATGTTGATTGTTGGAAGTCAAAGTTGAAATCCAATGATTTGGTTAAAGCATCTATATCAAAAGGCCAATTTGGTCCTTGACCCTTGGTGTTGGGGGTGCTTTCATTGAAGGAGACATTGACACTTTCTTCAATTATACTTGCCCTATGATTGTAAACTCGATAGGCTTTGCTCTGTGATGAATACCCAACAAAATAGCCTACATCTGCCTTGCTCTCAAACTTACCAAGGTGGTCCTTTGAGTTGAGAACTGTACAAGGACATCCAAATGCTCTTAAGAAACTAATTAGTGGCTGTCTTTTATGTAGTAGCTCATAAGGAGTCTTGTTTTGGGACTTCACCAAGAGGACTCTATTCTGCACATAGCAAGCAGTATTAACTACTTCTGCCCAAAAGAAGATAGGTAAGTTGGAGTCTGCCAACATACTTCTTGCAGCTTCAATGAGAGTCCTATTTCTTCGTTCAGCTACTCCATTTTGTTGTGGAGTTCTGGCAGCACTGAACTGTCTTTCAATCCCCTTCTTCTCACATAATTCATTCATCACTTGATTCTTGAACTCCGTCCCATTGTCACATATGATCTTCTTCACCTTCATATTGATTTGATGTTCTACTTTGGTGATGAAGGAGATGAGTAGTTGACTAGTCTCATCTTTGGTAGCAAGGAAGTTCACCCATGTATACCTTGTATAATCATCAGTAATCACAAGACAGTATGACGTTTTGGCTATACTCTTTACATTTGTGGGTCCAAATAGATCCATATGAAGCAGATGTAAAGGAGTATTGATGGTGTTGACTTCCTTTGTCTTGTGAGAAGACTTGCGTTGTTTTCCCTTCAAGTATGCAACATAGTTATCATCTAAGAAGAATTGCTTGTTAGGGAGACCTCTGACTAAATTGGATTTCACCAGCTCATTGACGTTCTTAAAATTCATGTGACACATCCTCCTGTGCCAAAGATTGGATTCATCCAATGTTGCTTTAGATACAAAACAAGCTTTTTCTCCAGTTGGGTGAACCGTGGACATATCAAAGCAGTAGACGTTGTCTTTCCTTGGAGTTCGGAGCAGAACCTTGCTCTCATCTATGACATATCCAGGCTCCATTATTAAACACTCAGTCTCAGTGAAAATTGTGGTGTTCTTTTGGTCACACACTTGTGACACACTGAGCAGATTATATTGCAGCTGTTGCACATAGAAGACATCCTTGAAGCTAATTCTTCCATTGCTAACAGTACCCTTTCCAGTGATTTTTCCTCCTTTTGGATTTCCCCCAAAGGCAACATAACCTCCATTAAATTTCTCAAAGTTTTGGAGACAGGAGATGTTTCCTGTCATGTGCCTGGAACAACCATTATCAACATGCCAACTTCTCTCTTTATCTTTTGTTGGTTGTTCCTGCACCTAAACAAAGGAATTAGTTTCTGGTGGGGACCCAAGCCAAAGTTGACTTGGGTGTGCCCATCTCATCAAATTAACTCACCTTCCTTTGGATTAGGTTTGAGAAATCTAATGGAATAGGTGGTTGAGTTACTTTGATCTTTGGTTGCCATACCTATTTAATTGTTTTGCTTTGTGAAACATGTGCAGTATGAAAAATCTTTGGTTTAGCGGTAGAAACATATATTGTTTTAATAAAATTTCGTTTTGCAGTATTAACACTTGCTGTAGCAACACAATGATGTTTTGTAGCATTAACACTTGCAGTATTAACAAAATTTTGTTTAGCAGTAGTAACTCTATTTCTACTGTTTTGATAAGAATTTAAGTTTTTGTTAACACCCTTTCTACCCGTTCCAGTATTAACAGAGTTATGCTTTGCAGCATTAACTCTATTTCTACTGTTGAGGTTAGATTTTCTTTCAACTACAGGTATGGTTTGTGAAGCAGATGTTTGATGATATTTATATGTTTCAAACTTGTTATTATACCCCAACGCCCATGTGTTGCTTTTGAAGCATTTTCTTTTGATTCTCAGGGTTATAAAAACAAATTTTAGCATAGTGATTTGCTTTTCCACAAATAAAACACACTTTAACTGGTCTTTTAGGAATTTGTCCTTTTTGCATTTTTAATTGGTTCCTATTTCTTTGATTTCCTCGTGTATCTATGTGAACCCAAGACTTTTCTTTTTCCTTAGGACCTTTTGTGTTCTTACAGCAGTTACATTCACACTTGGTTGTTTTCTTTGACTGTTTAGTGGGCTCTAAAGACATCAGACTTTGTGAAGTTTGTTGTGTAACTCCTTCAATTGTGATAAAGTGATTTTTCAAAGGAATATCCTTATTTTCACAATATTCAGTTTACTTTCTTCAACTAAGTCCTCAATCATAGTTGATTGGATCAACTTTGAATGAGGTTATTTACAGATTTTGTGTTGTTGAGTAAGGTTATTTATAGATTTTGAAGCAAATTCTAGTTTCCCTACATTTAATTCAACCTTATCTTTTTCCTCAGTTATCTTTTTGATTTCTTCCCTAGCATCCTGAAGCTTAACTAACAAATCATCTCTTTGCCAATCAACAAACTTAATCTTTTCTTGATAACTTAATTCGTTAACTTTATAAGATTTAATTTGCTTTTCTAAATTTTCTATACCCCCAGCAGTTGATCTTCTTTGTTCTTCTAATGTTTTAAGTGAGTCACTCATAAGTTGATTATGATTCCTATATTTAAGCATGACTTCCTTACATTCAGTAGAACAGAGTTTAGAGTTTACCTCAGCCATGAGAGATGATGTTGCAGTGTCCTTTGAAGAAGAATCAATGGCCATCAAAGATTGAATTAGAGTGGATTCTTGTTCATCTTCATCCCAGTCATATCCAAGAATGTCTTCATTTGTGGCAGTAGAAACAGGCACAGTGGAAACACAAGTTGCAGTAGTATCAACTTCTTTCGTATTAACAGCCTTTGCAGTAGAAACAGTAGCAGTAGAAAAAGAAGCAGTATTAATCACAAACGCCATTAATGCTCTGTTTTGACTGGTTTCTTCTGCTAGGTCATTCCAATCATACCCAAATACATCTTGGGTGATTAGGGATGTTGATGTACTTTCTTGTGTGTTTCTTGAGTTGTTGAGCTTTGTCTTGTTCTTACATTCTCTAGCAAAGTGACCTGGTTCACCACAATCATAACACTTCACCTTGATTTTGTCAAAGCCAACTCTGTCGTTGTTTCTAGGATTAAATCTTCTTCCCGTTCTGTTCATAAACCTTCTTGCCCTCAATGATAACATGGCCAGCTGCCACTTGAGATCCATATTTTCCAGATCGTCTTGATGAATCTGCCTTAGATCTTCATTAGTTAGACCAGACCAAAAAATTTGTGAAAGAAAAGCTTCAAAGGTCAGATCTTCTTGGCTTTCATTCTGCGTTGATCCAGAAGGTGTGATGAGAGAAGTATTAAAGTAATTTATACTGTTGTTGCTGCTGCTTGGCTTCTTTGCTTCAACCTCTGCTTCAAAGACCCTTAGATCATTGTATAGATCATCCAGCTCCATCTTTTCCAACACATCACCTTGTCTGTAAGAGACAGTATAGATGATCTATTCTTCACCCAATGATCTTAAGAATTTTCTATTAAGATCATCTTTATCAATCCTTACTCCTGCACTTCCCAGTTCTCCAGTAAGCTTATTGTATTTATCAAACGTTTGAGTCATTCTTTCTTCCTTCAATGCCTTGAAATTTTCATACTCTTGCTTGAGAAGAGCCTTCTTGTTCTTCTTTGTATTCTTAGTTCCATTGAATCTCTTCTCCAAGGCTTCCCATAAAGACTTAGCATCATTGTATCCTTCAAATTGTGATTGATATTCGTTGGGAATAGCAATAAGAAGGATACTCAGTGCCTTTATCTCTGTCTGCTTCTCTCTCCTCTCTTGATCAGTTGTAGGACGAGTAACAATTCCAGGCGTTCCATCAGCAGCTAGATTAACAATCTCTTTGTTACCATTAACGATAACATCCCATACTGCATAGTCTGAGAGAAATATGTGTTGCTTGATACGTAGCTTCCAGAGATCAAAGTCGTTGCTGTTAAGTACATGAACTTTGTTGACTACGACATCCGCCATGATAGCTAACTAGATTCTTCTTGTTGAGACTTAGAAAAACTTGTATATCAGTTGATCTTGAGCACCTCCTGTGCTCTGATACCACTTGTCAGGATCGTTTAGGTTATATAAACCCAAAGTATGTTAAAAGCAAGATCTTGATTATCAAGGAAGTTCAGCAGCGGATGAACACCTTGATAGTACAAGTTTAACGATCAAACAAATATTGTATATATGAATATCAATGAAAAATAACAATAATGCTTGTCGAATATTAAGCCTCAATATATTGATAATAATAATGAATCAATACACGTGTTTCTCTTTCTACAAGGATCTATATATATAGACCTTAAGGCTAACCCTATCTACAATAGAAAACATCTAAAACAATTACAATTCTAATATAATTATATTTGCTAAACTTGCGGATAAAGATAATTCCATAATTATCTTCAAGTAGTAGAAACATATAGAAGCAGTAGAAACATGTATCGGGCCGTAGTAATGAGCAAGCGTAGTAGTAACCAACAGTAGTAATGAGCTTCATGTCTTCAACCGTAGTAACTGTCTTCAAGCAGGGGTAAATGTCTTCATGCAATATCAATGAGAACAGTATTAACCAATCAGTATTAATGAAGCAGTACTAATGAAACTAAAACTATTTTAACTAACAGTTTTAATCCCAACAAGAATAACTTAATTCAACAAGTCAACATTAAAGATATCAACTCGGAGGCTGAAGACTTTGATTCCGAATTGAAGTGAACTCCCCAAGATGAAATCAAGATGATGATATGTTGTAATAATTAGTTCGTAGTGTTTTAGATTTTGTCTATAAATAGTGTGATAGGTAGTTAAAGTTTGTTGTCTTTGAACTCGGAACTCAAGTTTGAGTTCCGTAGAGCTTGAATGTCAGTTGTAACAAGCTCGATCCAACACCTGTTCACACTATCAATGAAATCTTAAACAATTACGCTTATTATTCTATCAACTTCAATTTCAGTTTAAATTTCGATTTCATGTTTCTCCTTGTTGATTCCAACTCAGGTCATGAGATTCCGCATCATGACCTGTTTCATTTTTATTCACTGAGTGAAGGGATAGATTCAGGACCTGTCACCGTTGTATAACTTTGATAATCGAAAAAGTTTTTGAAAAACGTGATTTTGAAAACCATGTCATTACACATCTCCTCATTCATATATACCTATTCATTGCTCGAGATGGAAGAAACACTGTTGAACAGGATCCACTACCAACTGGTGAACAAAGATACATCGTCATCCGCTGCGGTACTCCATGTCAAAAGCAAGAATCACCCGCGAGGTAATTTTGCAACAATTGTGTCGCAATTATCAACTAAGTTATTTTCGTTTTGGTGAGAAGTGTATATACATACATGGAGCAGGTAAAAATAGTCGAAGGTCATGAGGTTATTCCTATGATGGAAACGCAAACCCCAATACAGGGTATTATTATTCGATCCCAGCAGAATCCCAAGTCCCAGTGTATTATCATCATGGACCTCCTAGCTTTCCAACCCAGGAACACTCTTGGACCTCAGGCCCACATTCGAGACCATCATAGGCCCATTACCAGCCTAATTTAGCACCATTTCAAGCCTAATATTCACCCAACCAAGAAGGCAATTCATCGGGTCCCTCTGTTGCTGTACACCTGCCATCAACTCCATACCCACAATCCACTTCATTCGGAGGTCATAACCAATATCCGGGGGCTGCACTTCATATCCAAGGTTCCCAACATGATGAACTGATAACACCTCCCCAAGCCTTTACAAACATGAATTTTAATGATCATGGGGCAAGCGAATGATACATCGATACATAGGCCACTTCACATCGTGCCTCTACTTCAGGTAACCTCAATATTCTTTTTAATAAGAATACTATTTCATCAATCATAGTTGGAGACCGGAATTCAATACCCGTTACACGCACCAGACATAGCCATTTAAACACTCCCACAGGCCCTTTAAAACCGAATAATGTCCTTCACCAAAGATAATAAATGCTCAATTAAATTTTACCCTTATGTTTTTTATGTGAAGGACCCTCGGACTAGAACAAATTTTCTTAGATGTGATAACATCAGTGAACTCTATCCTGGCACCTCACTGTGATATGATTTTTAACCAAAACAACACTAAATCAGTGAATTGTATGATCAAATTGAGATGCGGAATCTATTAATTTGAGTGAATCTAAGCTATTATTGTATTGTGAATTGGTTAATTGAAAGAGAATGTAAAGATATCATTGATAGTGTGATTTTGGCGGGAATAGTCATTTACATTATCTTGAAGCTCTACGGTACTCAAGAGAGTTCGGGTTCAAAGACAAATAACTAAACACACACATCACTCTATTTATAAACATCTCAATACAGACTCTCTACAGATAAAATACTTAAGCTTTCATTTAACTTTAACTCCGGTGAACGTCAGTTTAGTCGAGTAGACTAACTTGTTCACCCGAGTTAAAGTCTTCAATGAAACAAACTTTGTTCATTAAACAAAACACTGAAGTATTCATCTTGATTTTAACTCTGAAGCTGTTCACTTTAACTCGGAAGTAGAGTCTTCATCATTAGAGTTATCACCTTCAATGTTGACTAGTCTTGATCCGCTAAGCCTTTAATTAACATTAACTAGAGTGAACTTTATTTAACTATGGTGAGTAAACTTGTTCTACCGAGTTAAAGTCTTCACTGAAAGACTTTCTAAGTTTTAGTTCGGGTGATGAACATTGTTCACCCATGTCGCACCCCGCATAGAAATGGCGGAACCGAGGTGCGCAGTGTATACGGTATCAGAGATTCAAAGGTTACATCAAACATAAATAAACCAAACATCATCAACATAGATAAAGAGTTGAAGTAAAATACTTATTACAATCATCCGAATATATGTCAAAATACGGCTAGAGAGTTTGGGATACTAAGGAATTACAATAACAAAATAAATTCCAGCAAAAAGTCCCAAGTAGCCAAGCAAGCAATAACATCAAAATAGAGTAACCTCAAATCCCTGAAAAGCGTTAAAATACGACGTCAACATAAAGTTGGTGAATTATTCGCAATAGTAAATAAAAAAACATAATAGTATAAAAGTTTTCAATAAGTTTTGACCCAAAAGATAAGATTTGAAGATAAGTCCTTTTGAAAAGATATTTCAAAATATATTTGAAGTATACAAAACCTTTCGATAAAATATTCATATTTATACCATACGGTACCATAATCATTTCATAAAAATACCATACTCATTTCATAAAATATTATAATCATACCATAAAATAAATACCATACTGGATAGAATATCAGCTCTAGGAACATACAATACACCTGACCCTTAACAATAATGGCAACTAACCCCACCTAGTGTCTCAAACTAGGTTGTCCTCGATAATAATATTCGGTCGTAAGATTGTTAACATGGACAGGGCACGCCATCATCCAAAATAGTGTTAACAATGAGGGCTTGTTAGACCCATATAGCGCTATATATACTTCCGACGGCAAAAGCTAACAGGTGTGTATACGGGGCCTTGTACGACCACATAGGCGGTACAAGTTGGGTGAGATCATCTAAAGCATTCATATCCATATATACATACCATAATACATACATACCATAAAATACCTTCGTTTAACGCTAATCATGCCCAAAAATGTAAAAAGGGGTAAAAAGGGCAACGAATAACTCACTGATAGCAAAGCAATCCAAATCCTTATATGTCGGGAAATACTACAATACCGTCAAGCTCCAACGTCTAAGTGCCCTATACATCACGTAAATAAACATGTCTAAGTATCTCTAAGTCTAGTAGGATTATGCCTTAATGATTAACGTTTTATACGGGTTTTAAAATAACCAAAGGAATATCGATATCGCGGAATAACAAGTGTTTCGGAAAGTCAACGGACTAGATACGTGATTCTCATACTTACGTGCACTACAAGTCACGTAAGTATCAAGTTACGTGATATACAAGAGTTACGGGTATAGTAACTTGACAAACAAGGAAGTTACGTGAACAAAACAAGAATTACGCGACCAAGACAACAAGTTACGTGCATAAGATCATAATTTCGTGAATCAGCAAGGGAATTACGTGCATGTGAAGCTTGTTACGTGCTCATGGGAGTTACGTGTTGTCTAAGTTACGTGCATGGTTACTTACGTGAGCATCAAGCAAATTACGTGAACGAAATTGGAATTTCGTGAGTGGGAGTCACGTAATTTCATAATTACGTGCGTAATTGGTTAAATTTCGTGACCAGCTTGAGAGTTACGGGCGAAATAGCACAATTACGTGATCGGAATGGTCAATTACGTGAATATGAAGTAAATTACGTGCAGTAACGAGATTTTTTTACGAAAAATAACATTTGGAAATCGATTTTGGAGTGTTTTAAATGTCCAAATGATCTATAATCAAAACCCTATGTCCAGAATACTATTAGGAACAATAATCCTCAATAAAATCTCGGTTTTGACGGTTAAAAGTGATAGTTTCGATTTGGATCAAAATAGGATAAAGTTTAAAACAAAAATGAAGAAATACTTACTTGATCGTAATGAAACTTGGGGGATAGATGAAGATGATGATGGTGATCAATAATCCGGTCTCGGATTGGAAATCCAACGGTCGGATCGCCGGAAAAGTTAGAGAGAAGGTGGAGTGTTTATGGTGAATTCTAGAGAGAGAGAGAGTGTGTGTAGGTGTTTTCTTGGGGAGGAAGTTGATAGTAGGATAGAGACAAAAATGATATAGATAAAGACAAATAAGTTGGTGGAGGATGGTGTTTGTAATAAAATTCATCGTAGGACTAGTTTCGTAATAAAGTTTCCGAAGGGACTAAAAATGAAATACTTTTTAAACGTTAATCTTAATCATATAATTAAGGCATAATTCCCCTAAACTTATCATAAGAGCATACTAGACTTATACTATAGGCACTTAAGACTATACGTTCCCGACATAAAGATTCGAATCACATACTATATACCCGATAAACGTAAATACGCATAAAATACAAATACGATACTCATAAAATACGAATACGATAAACATAAAAAGGAATACAATAGGGTCAAAACACGAACATAAATAAATAAAACGAATACGAGACGATAGAATAATACCGTGAAATTCGCGAATGTCACAGTCTCCCCAAGTAAAAAGAATTTCGTCCTCGAAATTATCACTGGGTACTACTTCCGGGAGAAAGGTGAGGATACTTCCGCAGAATTTAATCTTCGCGTTCCCACGTGAATTCAGCTCCAAAGCGGGAATTCCAGCGAACTTTGACAATCGGGATCTTACTTCGTCGCAGACGCTTAACATCACTAGCAACGATCTCGATCGGTTCTTCAACGAAGTGAAGCTTGTCGTCAATCTGGAGTTGCTCAAGTGGAACTAATAATGTCTCGTCAGCCAGGCATTTCTTCAACTGAGATACATGAAATACATTATGTACGCTGCTCAGTTCTGCCGGCAATTCTAATCGATACGCAGCTGGGCCGACGCGGGCTAAAATCTTGAACGGACCCGTGTATCTCGGACTCAGCTTGCTGCGCTTCACAAATCGGACAACCCCTTTCCATGGAGATACCTTCAATAATACCATATCTCCAACACTGAACTCGAGAGGTTTCTTGCGCTTATCAGCATACTTCTTCTGTCGATCTCTGGCAGTAATCAATCGTTCCTTGATCTTGAAGATCTTGTCAGTGGTCTCTTGTATAATCTCCGGACCGGAAATCTGACTATCTCCAACTTCTGCCCAACATACAGGCGATCGACACTTGCGGCCATACAAAGCTTCAAACGGTGCACACTTGATACTCGTGTGATAGCTGTTGTTGTACGAGAACTCAATCAACGGCAAATGAACATCCCAACTACCACCAAAATCAATAGCGCAAGCTCGTAGCATATCTTCCATAGTCTGAATAGTTCTCTCACTCTGACCATCGGTCTGAGGATGATAGGCGGTACTCATATCTAATCTTGTACCCATAGCAGTGTGAAATGTCTTCCAAAATCGAGAAGTGAAACGGGCATCACGATCGGAAATAATCGATATAGGAACTCCATGTTTCGATACAATCTCGGAAATATATAAACGTACGAATCTCTCCATCGGATAGTTCTCACGAATCGGTAGGAAATGAGCAGACTTCGTCAAACGATCAACAATAACCCAGATACTGTCATAACCACTCGAAGATCTCGGAAGCTTCGTAACAAAATCCATAGTAATGCGCTCCCATTTCCACTCGGGAATCTTCGGTTGTTGGAGTAGCCCAGACGGTTTCTGATACTCAATCTTCACTTTGGAACAAGTCAAACATCGGCTAACATACTCGGCGATCTCGCGTTTCATACCCGGCCACCAATAGAAATCTTTCAAGTCATGATACATCTTGTCGGAACCCGGATGAATGGAATAGTTCGACTTATGGGCTTCGTCCAGAATCAACTGACGGATACTAACCGGAACCCAAATACGCTCGAGGAAATACAGAACTCCATCCTCCTTCGGTTCTAGTTCCAACGCCAACTTATACAATCTTTCCTCTTTAACACGGTCTTCAGTCATAATACCTTCCTGTGCTTGAATAATCCGAGCCTTTAAACTCGTCTGAATAGATATCACCATAGAACGAATACGGACCGGTTTGACGGTTTCCTTACGACTCAATGCATCAGCAACAACGTTCGCCTTACCAGGATGGTAGCGAATGTCGCAATCATAGTCGTTTAATAACTCAACCCAGCGTCGTTGTCTCATGTTCAGCATCTTCTGATCGAATATGTGCTGTAGGCTCTTGTGGTCGGTAAATACAGTACACTTGGTCCCATACAGATAATGTCTCCAAATCTTCAAAGCAAAGACGACGGCTCCCAACTCGAGATCATGTGTCGTGTAATTCTGCTCATGGATTTTCAACTGACGCGAAGCGTAAGCTATAACTTTACCATTCTGCATAAGCACACAACCCAGACCCTTGTGCGAAGCGTCGCAGTAAACAACAAAATTCTCGGAACCAATTGGCAGACTAAGAATAGGTGCGTTACACAACCGCTGCTTCAATATCTGAAATGCTTCCTCCTGATCGGTACCCCAAACGAATGGTTCACTCTTCTGTGTCAGCTTTGTCATAGATGAAGCGATCTTGGAGAAGTTCTCGATGAATCGGCGATAATACCCAGCAAGACCCAAAAACGAACGGATTTCGGTTGGTGACTTTGGTGCAACCCAACTCTTAACAGCTTCAATCTTAGCAGGATCAACATGAATACCCTTCGCGCTAATCACATGGCCAAGAAATTGAACTTCGGATAACCAGAACTCGCACTTAGAGAATTTCGCATACAACTTCTCTTTTCGAAGCACTTCTAGAACAAGACGCAAATGCTCTTCATGTTCCTTGCGACTTCGGGAATAGATCAGAATGTCGTCGATGAATACGATAACGAATTTGTCAAGATACGGACGACAAATACGGTTCATTAGTTCCATGAATGCTGCAGGGGCGTTTGTCATACCAAACGGCATCACCATGAACTCGTAATGACCATACCGAGTACGAAAAGCAGTCTTAGGTATATCATCTTCTCGAACTCTCAACTGATGATAACCAGAGCGAAGATCGATCTTTGAGAAATAGCAAGAACCCTGAAGTTGATCGAATAAGTCATCAATACGAGGAAGGGGATAACGGTTCTTCACAGTCAACTTGTTTAACTCCCGATAATCAATACATAAACGCATGGAGCCATCCTTCTTCTTAACAAAGAGAACAGGAGCACCCCACGGGGAGAAACTAGGACGGATAAAACCCTTATCGACCAGTTCCTGAATTTGCTTCGACAACTCGAGCATCTCGGAAGGAGCCAAACGATACGGAGCTTTAGCAACAGGTGCAGCTCCAGGAATAAGATCAATACGAAAATCGGTTTGTCTCTGGGGAGGGACTCCAGGTAAATCGTCGGGAAAAACGTCAGAATATTCGCGAACAATCGGCACACCCTCAATCTTTATCGCAGAGTCTTTCTTCACCAAGTGAGCAAGATATAAAGAACAACCCTGACGGACATACTCGCGAACCTTCAAACAAGAAATAACTTTAAGGCGTTTCCCAGCTTTGTCTCCGTGTACAATCAACTGATCTCCATCCGGCTTCTGAATACGAATAAGCTTCTCATAACAGACTATCTCTCCTTTATGCTTCGCTAACCAATCCATACCGACTACGACGTCGAAACTACCGAGTTTCATAGGAATAAGGTCGATGGAGAAAGGAATATCGGCTAATACGAGGGGAATATCACGAATAACTTCTCTAACACAGGCACATCTACCATCAGCTATTTCTACCTCATAAGCAGGCTCTAAGGGACTAGAAGCACGGTTTACTAAGGGACGGAAGTCACTAGAAATAAAGCTTCTATCGGCACCCGAATCAAACAATATAAAAGCAGGATAATCGTCAACAAGAAATGTACCAGTGACTACGGTAGGATCCTGATGAGCTTCAGCAGATTCCATAGCGAAAGCTCGGCTCTTAGCAGGATTCCCTCTAGCACCAGTACCAGCACCAGGAGTAGGAAGGGAAGTAGATGATGCAAGCTTGGGACACTGCTGACGGCGGTGACCCACTTCTCCACATTCATAACAAGCTCCAGCAGGTCTTTTACAATATTGCTCAGTGTGGCCTAACCTCTTGCAGCGTTTACAAACCCAACACGCTACATTTGCCGCATGAGCACTACCACAAGTGTCACACTTAGGGCGCACGCCCTGATAACCAGTTCCAGCACCCGTCAACGCATACACCTGAGGACGTTGAGGTCTCTGATCTTGACTACGGCTTCTCTTCCTCGAATCACCCACATTTCTTCTGTCAGATCGACCAGAATCTCTTCGGTTTACCACCGGCTGTAGAGTACCAGCACGGATCGCACTTGCGGTCAGCCGACCAGCAATATCGACCGCACTCTGAAGAGTACCCGGATAGTGGGAGATAATGTGATCTCGCATAGTTTGGGGCAACCCATGAGTGAAGCGTTCAATCCTCTCATTCTCAGTGCGAACCAGACGAGGAGCCAAAACACATAGATCGTAGAAGCGATTCACATACCCACGATAATCAGAACCTTGCATAGTCAGGTTCCACAGCTCGTTCTCCAATCTTTGCGTCTCAGAAGACGGCACATACTCTTTCCTCATCAAAACTTTCAGATTTTCCCATGTCATCAAGGTAATAGCAGCTCGACCCTGAACCTTCTTCACAGAGTTCCACCAAGTGAGGGCTTTACCCTGGAACAGATATGTAGCATACTTAACTCGGCTCTCATCGGCACATCCCGATACATCAAATACCGACTCCATCCTCTCAAACCACTGCAGGGTAGCAACAGCATCTTCAGTACCCCTAAATTCAGTAGGTCTGCAATCCAGGAAGGCTTTATACGAACAGCCTCGGGGTGGATCTTCAATAACAATACTTGGTCCACCAACTCCTACGTGCACTGCTCTTCCCACATCGGAACCATCGCGCCCAGACGCCATACCTTCTGCTCCAATATCTTGCATCACAGGTTCTTCAAACCCTAAGTCAGCATCTTGCACAGGTGTCTCCTTAAGCTGTGCCACAATCACTGGGATAGCTGCTGCAATCTGCTCCGCAATCAGCTGACTGATGTTCGGAGTAGTGGAAGTAGCATTGGGGACAGCAGTGGGATTCGGAGGCGTAGCATCTGCTCTCACAGGGACGCGACCTCGCCTTGCCGACCTTCTCGTAGCAGTGACGGCAGGAGTAGCTCTAGTAGCTCTAGTAGAAGTTCTCTTAGGCGGCATCTTCTACGAATATCAAACGGAATAAATCAGAACGATAAACTGTATGTGCGACTAAAACAAGCAGGCCTCAAAGCATAAAACGCAAACAAAAGCACATAAAGCATATAAATCACATACAGGCCCACAAAAGAGGGAAATGCGCACACAGAGTAAATCAGATAGGTCCAAAAGCCTAGGTCATAGTCTAAGTGATTCCGTAAGGTCACTTAGTTCGCTATAACCATTGGCTCTGATACCAACTTCTGTCGCACCCCGCATAGAAATGGCGGAACCGAGGTGCGCAGTGTATACGGTATCAGAGATTCAAAGGTTACATCAAACATAAATAAACCAAACATCATCAACATAGATAAAGAGTTGAAGTAAAATACTTATTACAATCATCCGAATATATGTCAAAATACGGCTACAGAGTTTGGGATACTAAGGAATTACAATAACAAAATAAATTCCAGCAAAAAGTCCCAAGTAGCCAAGCAAGCAATAGCATCAAAATAGAGTAACCTCAAATCCCTGAAAAGCGTTAAAATACGACGTCAACATAAAGTTGGTGAATTATTCGCAATAGTAAATAAAAAAACATAATAGTATAAAAGTTTTCAATAAGTTTTGACCCAAAAGATAAGATTTGAAGATAAGTCCTTTTGAAAAGATATTTCAAAATATATTTGAAGTATACAAAACCTTTCGATAAAATATTCATATTTATACCATACGGTACCATAATCATTTCATAAAAATACCATACTCATTTCATAAAATATTATAATCATACCATAAAATAAATACCATACTGGATAGAATATCAGCTCTAGGAACATACAATACACCTGACCCTTAACAATAATGGCAACTAACCCCACCTAGTGTCTCAAACTAGGTTGTCCTCGATAATAATATTCGGTCGTAAGATTGTTAACATGGACAGGGCACGCCATCATCCAAAATAGTGTTAACAATGAGGGCTTGTTAGACCCATATAGCGCTATATACTTCCGACGGCAAAAGCTAACAGGTGTGTATACGGGGCCTTGTACGACCACATAGGCGGTACAAGTTGGGTGAGATCATCTAAAGCATTCATATCCATATATACATACCATAATACATACATACCATAAAATACCTTCGTTTAACGCTAATCATGCCCAAAAATGTAAAAAGGGGTAAAAAGGGCAACGAATAACTCACTGATAGCAAAGCAATCCAAATCCTTATATGTCGGGAAATACTACAATACCGTCAAGCTCCAACGTCTAAGTGCCCTATACATCACGTAAATAAACATGTCTAAGTATCTCTAAGTCTAGTAGGATTATGCCTTAATGATTAACGTTTTATACGGGTTTTAAAATAACCAAAGGAATATCGATATCGCGGAATAACAAGTGTTTCGGAAAGTCAACGGACTAGATACGTGATTCTCATACTTACGTGCACTACAAGTCACGTAAGTATCAAGTTACGTGATATACAAGAGTTACGGGTATAGTAACTTGACAAACAAGGAAGTTACGTGAACAAAACAAGAATTACGCGACCAAGACAACAAGTTACGTGCATAAGATCATAATTTCGTGAATCAGCAAGGGAATTACGTGCATGTGAAGCTTGTTACGTGCTCATGGGAGTTACGTGTTTTCTAAGTTACGTGCATGGTTACTTACGTGAGCATCAAGCAAATTACGTGAACGAAATTGGAATTTCGTGAGTGGGAGTCACGTAATTTCATAATTACGTGCGTAATTGGTTAAATTTCGTGACCAGCTTGAGAGTTACGGGCGAAATAGCACAATTACGTGATCGGAATGGTCAATTACGTGAATATGAAGTAAATTACGTGCAGTAACGAGATTTTTTACGAAAAATAACATTTGGAAATCGATTTTGGAGTGTTTTAAATGTCCAAATGATCTATAATCAAAACCCTATGTCCAGAATACTATTAGGAACAATAATCCTCAATAAAATCTCGGTTTTGACGGTTAAAAGTGATAGTTTCGATTTGGATCAAAATAGGATAAAGTTTAAAACAAAATGAAGAAATACTTACTTGATCGTAATGAAACTTGGGGGATAGATGAAGATGATGATGGTGATCAATAATCCGGTCTCGGATTGGAAATCCAACGGTCGGATCGCCGGAAAAGTTAGAGAGAAGGTGGAGTGTTTATGGTGAATTCTAGAGAGAGAGAGAGTGTGTGTAGGTGTTTTCTTGGGGAGGAAGTTGATAGTAGGATAGAGACAAAAATGATATAGATAAAGACAAATAAGTTGGTGGAGGATGGTGTTTGTAATAAAATTCATCGTAGGACTAGTTTCGTAATAAAGTTTCCGAAGGGACTAAAAATGAAATACTTTTTAAACGTTAATCTTAATCATATAATTAAGGCATAATTCCCCTAAACTTATCATAAGAGCATACTAGACTTATACTATAGGCACTTAAGACTATACGTTCCCGACATAAAGATTCGAATCACATACTATATACCCGATAAACGTAAATACGCATAAAATACAAATACGATACTCATAAAATACGAATACGATAAACATAAAAAGGAATACAATAGGGTCAAAACACGAACATAAATAAATAAAACGAATACGAGACGATAGAATAATACCGTGAAATTCGCGAATGTCACAACCCAACTTAAAACTTAGAGCAAAAACACACTTTGAAGATTTCTTAGCTTCATCCATAACTTTCAATACACAACAATCTCCCTCTTGGATGATGCTATGAATCTTCAAATCATCACATATGATTCTCCATGATTAGATTCTAACAACTCAGATTCTTACATGCAAATATCTTCCCCTTAACTGATTCTCCATTGTTAGAATTACACACTTCAGTATCAACAATCTCTCTTTAACCAAACTGAACTATCTTCTCCCTCAAATGAACATCTTCAAGTCAAACAACCTTCTGTTCAATTGACTCTCCAATGTAAGCTAGTTTCCTCACAAACTTCAATACTTCATAACATATGAGTCTCCGTGATGAGTTCCACAACAATCAACATATCCAGCTGCATTACACTCATCCAGACTAACACCGATATCAATATCATTACTACCATCAGCTTCAACATAAAAATTCAAAGAATATCATCATAATTATCTATATCAAATCCACATCTTCAAACAGCAACATCATCACACAATCTCATCACTAGCAATTTCGAATGAAAAATAAGCAACTGAATCAGTTTCAGACAGCAACATCATCACACAATCTCATCACTAACAACTTTCGAACTAAAATAAGCATTGAATTGAATTGATAAAACACTTATCTAGACTTGGATAGCATGCATACATTAATTTTGAGTAGATTTAGATTCGTGTTCATCATCTCCAATCTTCTCTTCATCAATTACGGTTTCATCAAAACTTCAACAACTTAATATCTTCAATTTGATAATAGCTTATCAGCTCCCAAATACATCATAGATTAATTGACTTAAGTAGTTTGAATTGAACAATGAGTAATCTAAGCTTGTATTAGCATGCAAAATTCAATTTCTGAGTAGATCCTTAGCTTCATGATCACCATATTCAATCTCATATTCATCAATCACTATTTCAATTTAGTTCGGATGAACTGCTTTATCATATGAAGTAATTCAAATTTGAACTTCAATTCTTCAGTCTTAGCTCTGATATACTCAAAATCACTGCATAAACACAAAACGCCTTAAAACTTCATAAATTGATAACTCGTTAATTAGCTTCAGACTTTGATCACCTCCAGTTGATTACTGTAACAACAATTACACAAAAACTAACTAATCTTCACAAATTCTTCAATAACTTTCCTCAATTTCAATTTGAACTTCTTCGATTCAACAAAACACTGATAATTTGACTAAATTCACTTGAATCGAGTCAAATTGATGAACCCGAATCAATTGAATCTAATCAAATGATTTTTCCGGATCTGATACCACTTGACAGGATTCTTAACCAGAACAACATTAAATCAGTGAATTGGATGATCAAATTGAGATGCGGAATCTCTCAATTTGAGTGAATCTAAGCTGTAATTGTATTGAGAATTGGTTAATTGAAAAGGATGTAAAGATATAATTGATAGTGTGATTTTGGTAGGAATAGCCGTTTTCAAAATGTTGAATCTCTACGGTACTCAAGAGGGTGCGGGTTCAAAGACAACTAACTAAACACACACACACATCACTCTATTTATAAACATCTCAATACAGACTCTCTACAAATAAAATACTTAAGTTTTCATTTAACTTTAACTTTAGTGAACGTCAGTTAAGTCGGGTAGACTAACTTGTTCACCCGAGTTAAAGTCTTTAATGCAACAAACTTTATTCATTAAACAAAACAATGAAGTCTTCATCTTGATTTTAACTCTGAAGCTGTTGACTTTAACTCGGAAGTTGAGTCTTTATCATTAGAGTTATCATCTTCAATGCTGACTTGTCTTGATCCGCTAAGTCTTCAATTAACATTAACTCGGGTGAACTTGATTTAACTCTAATGAGTAAACTTTTTATCCCGAGTTAAAGTATTTACTGAAATACTTTCTAAGTTTTAGTTCGGGTGATGAACATTGTTCACCCGACTTAAAACTTAGAGCAAAAACAAAATTTAAAGATTTCTTAGCTTCATCCATAACTTTCAATACCCAACAATCTCTCCCTTAGATGATGCTTTGAATCTTCAGATGAGCACATATGATTCTCGATGATTAGCTTCTAACAACTCAGATTCTTTAATGAAACAATCTCCCCCTTAACTGATTCTCCATGTTAGCATTACACACTTCAGGATCAACAATCTCTCTTTAACCAAACTGAACTATCTTCTCCATCAAATGAACATCTTCAAGTCAAACAATCTTATATTCAATTTATTTTCCAATGTAAGCTCAAACTTCAGTTTCCTCACCAACTTCAATACTTCATAAAAGATGAGTCTCCGTGATGAGTTCCACATCAATCAACATATCCAGTTGCATTACACTCATCGGACTAACACCGATATCAATATCATTACTACCATCAGCTTCAACATAAAACTTCAAACAATATCATCATAACTATCTATATCAAATCCACATCTTCAAACAGCAACATTATCACCCAATCTCATCACTAACAACTTTCGAACTAAAATAAGCAAATGAATCAGCTTCAAACAACATCATCACACAATCTCATCACTAACAACTTTCGAACTAAAATAAGCATTGAATAAAATTGATAAAACACTTATCTAGACTTAGATTCTTAGATTCATGTTCATCATCTCCAATCTTCTCTCCATCAATTACGGTTTCATCAAAACTTCAACAACTTTATATCTTCAATTTGATAATAGCTGATCAGCTCCAAACACATCATAGATTAATTGACTTAAGTAGCTTGAATTGAAAATTTACTAATCTAAACTTGTATTAGCATGCATAATTCAATTTCTGAGTAGATCCTTAGTTTCATGATCATCAGATTCAATCTACTATTCATCAATCACAATTTCAATTTAGTTCGGATGAACTCCTTCATCATACGAACTAATTCCAATTTGAACTTCAATTCTTCAATTTTAGCTCTGATATGCTCAAAATCACTTCATAAACACCAAAACACCTGAAAACTTCATAAATTGATAACTCGTGAATTAGCTTTCGATCACCTCCAATTGATTAATGTAACAACATTTCCACCAAAAACTAACTAATCTTCACAAATTATTCAATAACTTTCCTCAATTTCAGTTTAAACTTCTTCGATTCAACAAAATACTGATAATTTGACTAAATTCACTTGAATCGAGTCAAATTGATGAACCAAAATCAATTGAATCTAATCAAATGATTCTTCCGGCTCTGATACCACTTGACAAGATTTTTAACCACAACAACACTAAATCAGTGAATTGCATGATTAAATTGAGATGTGGAATCTCTCAATTTGAATGAATCTAAGCTATAATTGTATTGAGAATTGGTTAATTGAAAGATGTAAAGATATAGTGTGATTTTGGCGGGAATAACCGTTTTCAAAATGTTTAAGCTCTACGATACTCAAGAGAGTGCGGGTGCAAATATATTGAACTAAACACAGACATCACTCTATTTATAAATATCTCAAAACATACTCTCTACAAATCAAATACTGAAGTTTTCATTTAACTTAAACTCTGGTGAACTTCAGTTAAGTCGGGTAGACTAACTTCTTCACCCGAGTTAAAGTCTTCAATGAAACAAACGTTGTTCATTAAACAAAACACTGAAGTCTTCATCTTGATTTAACTCTGAAGGTGTTCACTTTAACTCGGAAATAGAGTCTTCATCATTAGAGATATCATTTTCAATGTTGAATTGTTTTGATCAGCTAAGCCTTCAATTAACATTAACTCGGGTAAACTTGATTTAACTCTGGTGAGTAAAATTGTTCTCCCGAGTTAAAGTCTTCACTGAAAGACTTTCTAAGTTTTAGTTCGGGAGATGAACATTGTTCACCCGACTTAAAACTTAGAGCAAAAACACACTTTAAAGATTTCTTAGCTTCATACATAACTTTCAATACCCAACACACCACACTTTGACATTTTTTCTACGATTCAGGACATATGGAACAAAAGATTTAAGCATACAAGACACGATGCATTACGCATCCTTATTTCAAATAATCTAATTTCTTGTAATAATACCAAGCCTCAACACTTATGTAATGCTTGTCATCTTGTAAAACATGTCATCTTACTTTTTATTCTTCTTTGTCGTCTGTTGAGTCGGATTTTGATATCATGCACTCGAATTTATAGACTTTTCCCATGTCGAGTGTCACTGGAATAAAGTATTATGTCATTTTTCATAGATCACCTTTCACGTTTCTTATTGGTTTTTCCTTTACGAAAAACATGTGAAATTTACTCCAAAGTTTTAATTTTTCGTACATATGTCAAGACACAATTTAATCGATAAATTAAATTTTTCCAATGTGACCATGGATGTGAATTTGACAACAATGATCTACATAAACCTTTTGAAAGAAAAAGGATTCAATTTCGTTTTTCATTCCCCAAAACCTCTGAACAAAATGGTAAATCCAAACGAATGATTCATACTACTAATAATTTCATTCGAACATTACTTTTTCAAGAACGTTTACCTCCAATATATTGGGTAGAAGCATTACATATGGCCACTCATCTCTTAAACATTCTACACTCCACTACCATTAATAACGAGATACCTTTCCGAAAACTATTTAAAAAACCACATTGTTTAAACAACTTCATGTATTTAGATGTCTTTGTTACCCCCTACCTTTACACTACTCACAAAATTCAACCACAATCAACACCTTGTATCATTTTAGGATATCCAAACAATCATAAAGGTAATTAGTGTCTTGATCTAACAACTAAGAAGATTTCAGTTTGACGTCATTATACATTCGACGAGTCGGTATTTCCTTTCACGAAAAAACCAAACCCTACACTCTCCTCTTTTACATTTCTCGAGGAGGATTACTCAAACTCTCCTATATCCCGCTTAATGCAAATCATTCAAAATCCTCCGACCATCATCACAAACACTCCACCCGCCACTCCACCATCCTCGACTACACCTTCACCAAGACCAACATTCAGTCCACACCAGCCCTCTCTATCGGCACCACCTTGCCCATATTCTGGCCCAACACCTAGCCCCACTCCAATCCCAATATCTGAACCACCCACACTCCGCACAAACCCGCAACCTACCCCAGACCTTGTACCCGCACTCGTAATACAACAGCCAATGACTACTCGCTCACGACTAGGACATTTGAAACTTATTCAACCAGTGAACCTCCATACTTCTGCAAATCACTCCACACCCCGATCCTACGTCCAATCCCTTAAACAACACCACTGGAAACCAGCTACGATAGATGAACATAATGCATTTATTAAAAATAATAAATGGAAGATTGCTCCTAGACTTCCGAGCACGAATATCATTATCGCTATGTGGAAATTTAAAATAAAGTGTCATGCCGATGGTTCGATGGGCCGCTACAAAGTACACCTTGTAGTTAATGTCTGCAGTCAACAACCAGGGGTAGATTGTGATGAGACTTTAGCCCGGTAGTTAAACCATTAACCATACGCACGGTTCTTAGCTTGGTCATATCCCGAAAATGGCCAATCCATCATGTAGATGTCAAGAATTCCTTTCTGCATGGTACTCTTGACGAAACCGTTTATATGCAGCAACCCCTGTGTTTTTTCCACACCAGATTTCCTGATTAAGTCTATTATCTACAAGGCTCACTCTCTGGTCTGGAACACTATTCCCGTGCATAGTTCTGGTGCTTTGCCACTTATGCATTACGTATTGGTTTTACTCATAGTCGAACAATATACTTCTTTTTTATTTTCAGGAAAGGACATGACACTGCCTATAAGTTACTGTATGTTGATGACATACTTCTCACTGCATCTTCCACCGCTCTATTGCGGCGCATCTTCTCTTATGTTAGCGGTGAGTTTGATATGAAAGACTTAGGACACCTGAGTTATTTCCTAGGTATTTCTGCTACACGCACACAACATGGTACGTTTCTATCTCAACGGAAATATGCTAGTGATTTACGTGAGCAGGAAAATATGCTAAACTGTAACCCATGCAAGACACCAGTTGATATAGACTCCAAACTCGGCCCTTATGGCCCTCCATTCTCTGATCCCTCTACGTACCGTAGTCTTGCGGGGGCATTACATTCACCGGACGGGATTTCACTTACCTAATAAAGCAAATTTGCCTTTTCATGCATGACCCTCGAGAGCCACATTTGCAGGAACCAAAAAGCATTTTGAGGTATGATTGTGGCACCACTGATCATGGAATTCATTTGTTTACCTCCCCCGCCTCTCAGCTGACAGTGTACTCAGACACAAACTAGGGAAGATGTCCCTCTTCGCGTAGATCTACGTGTGGTTATTTTGTATTTTTAGGGTCGAATCTGCTATCATGTGTAACAATCCGAAAATATACATAGGACTAAAGTTGTAATAAGATTTCGGACAAAAGTACTATCTTTGTAAGAAGGTTTCACTTTGGGGTTAAAAGTGACATTATGACAAATTTGAGGTTTATTTTCTTAATTGTGAAGAAAGAAGATCATATGTGTGTGTGTGTGTGTGTGTGTGTGTGTGTGTGTGTTTAGTCGTGAGAAACAAAAGAAAGAAGAAAACATAGTCGACTTATCATTTTCGAACGAATCGGACCCGAATTATTGTCGGATAGTTAAGCGAAACATACCACTGGACTCCTGGAGTTGAGAGAATAAGTTGATTTCGTGAAGGTTGGTTTCGAGTCGTAATGAAACCCGGATCGTAAACGTAAGGTATAACAAATTATTTACGTCAATATAAGTGTTTTAAGCTATTTCTAGTCGTTTGGCATTGATACGATTATGGTTGCTCAAGACTTGGGATTAAAGCTTTTGAAGAACCATGACTCGAGGAAGGTTTACTTGGTCACAGCTACGTCTTCAAGGGAACAACAAACGACGAAAAAAACCTTCTGGTTGTGGACTGCGACGCAGTCACTCATGAATGCAACGTAGTCAAGGTGTTTTTAGCAAGTTGGCTTCGAGAAGTTTCCCCCTGCGGCGCAGTGGTTCTTTACTGCGACGCAGTACCTGATTTCGGCCCAAAACCGTATTTTTAGTTTTCTTTTTGCATTTTCGGGTTTAGTTTCTTTTTTCTATATAAGTAAATGTATTTTATTCATTGTAATTCAGTTTTTGATATTTATTTAAGGTTTTTATCCTTTTTCTTTGATATTGATGTTTTCAATTATCAATTTGTTTCATTATTAGATCGAATTATCTAGTTTGATTCGATAAAAAATCAATAGGTCTTGATTGTGTTATCATAATTCAGTTTTAGGTCGCGTTATCTAGGATTGAATTGACTAATCAAGTAATAGGTCTTGCTTGATTGTCTCCGTTACTTGATTTATAGGTCTAGATCAAGTAACATACTATCTTTTATTGTTATTCCGTTGTAAATTCGTATCATTAGTTCCCTCCTCCTTTAAAAGGAATTGTCCTCAATTCCGAAATTCCATCGTCATTTAGACAAGGAGATACATCACCAATTTTTGAAGTAACATGAATTCCACCGGGATCAAAAGGAACATCACTTTAAACAAACAAAAGGATGAAGACTTGTTTTTCCTTGGAGCCACCATAAACTAATTGACATAAACTCTTAAAGTCACATACCTTAGTCTTCTTCTTCTTAAGCTCCTCCAAACAAACTTTAAATTCAAACTCCTCGGTTTTGATCTTTGCCAAACAATTTTCCAAAATTCACGTCACCAAGATTGGACTTTTCAGATTTATTTAAGTATGGATCATGATAGTTTGTCATAAGAGACAATGAAAAATCTTGAACAATATCAATGTTACAAAATTTTGTTTGAAGAACAATCATCAACTCGGACCAAGTCAGACTTATCTAAACAAAATAATTCTTCAACGAATTCTTCTTCTTCTCCTCCATCACTTTCATCATAAACCGGAAAATAATTATCATCATACTCTTCATGATACGAATCAAATACCTAAACAAATTCATATGTTAAACACTCAAAAGTGAATCTAATTGAGATGATTTCCATTCGCAATGTGTTTCAATATTTTCGCTAGCACATTCATTGATCGAATGACCATAACCCCAATTAACCACATTCCTTTGCTCCTCTAGTTCCTTTATCTCTCCCATTAAAGACAACTCAACTATATATTCCCCCACAGCTAATTTTTTCTGGTTTGAATTCACGAAAAAATTTCAAAGCGATGATTAAATGGAACATAGCGTTTTCGAAGTTTACGCCTCAAGGACTCCCAAGAAGTAATCTTTTCTTTTCCAACTCTTACTTGCTCATTCTTCAAAACTGCATACCACAATGAAGGACCACTTACCAATCGACTAATAGCAAACTTGCAACGCTTTTTATCATTCAAATCATTGAAATTGGACCACTGATTGATTTTTCTTTCCCAATCCAAGTACTCTTCTGGATCTGCTCCACCTAGAAATTCCGGTAATTCCTCCATTATCCTAACATCTTTAGAACCATCTTGAACCTTCCTTAACGCTTCACAAAAATTCACCAATAACAAACCAAAATCAAAATCGATTTTTTTTTTATACTGATCGAAACTTCACCCAGCGAAAATCAAGAGCCAAGTGTGGCTCTGATACCATTAATGATGCAAATTTGCAGCGGAATAACAATAAAAGATAGTATGTTACTTGATCTAGACCTATAAATCAAGTAACGGAGACAATCAAGCAAGACCTATTACTTGATTAGTCAATTCAATCCTACATAACACGACCTAAAACTGAATTATGATAATCAAGACCTATTGATTTGTTATCGAATCAAACTAGATAACTCGATCTATTAATGAAACAAATTGATAATTGAAAACATCAATATCAAAGAAAAAGGATAAAAACCTTAACTAAATATGAAAAACTGAATTACAATGAATAACATACGTTTACTTATATAGGAAAAAGAAACTAAACCCTAAAATGCAAAAAGGAAACTAAAAATCCGGTTTTAGGCCGAAATTAGGTATTGCATCGCAGTAAAGAACCACTGCGCCGCAGAGGGAAACTTCTCGAAGCCAACTTGCTAAAAACACCTTAACTCGCATTCATGAGTCACTGCGTCGCAGTGCACCACTAGATGGTTTTTTTCGTCGTTTGTTGTTCCCTTGAAGACGTAGCTGTGACCAAGTAAACGTGCCTCGAGCCATGGTTCTTCAAAATCTTTAATCCCAAGTCTTGAGCAACCATAATCATATCATGCATAAATTATATTAAGTTTGCTCGAGGTTTGTTAACCTACAACAATGGAGTTGAAAGGTTTGTGAAGGAGATGAAGATGGCAAGCAATCTGGTGGCTGGACAAAGCCAACTGGCGGTTGGATGAGCTCAGTCGGCGGCTGGCTTAGGCCAACCAAGGGTTGGTAGTCTAAGTCAGCCGGCGGCTGGCTTAGGTTGACCAGCGGCTACCAGTTCCTTTGTCGTGACATTTTCAATACCGTTAACTTGTGAAATGTAGCGTTATATTAAGTTGTTCGAGAATGTTAATAAGCGTATATTTGGTGAGGTTGATTGTTAATTATCGCTTGGAAATTGGCTAAGTTGGAAAAATTATTCAGGTGAGTACAATATGATTTGTAAAACCGAGCATTATGATAAAATGACGTTTGGAACAGTAAAGAAATGTTTGGAAAATAAAGTTTTGATCAAATATCGATAAACCCGTAGACAGGATAATTTATTTGGAAAGTTGAGTAGTTATAGCTACTCATGTTCGGTTTTTGGTGTACAAGGTTTAATTGAACACAATTATTTTAATTATATACGTTTATATAATTATTGTTGTTATTGTTTCTTTTATGCAATGAGGAGTGAGGCTTAGTTCGCATAAATAACATTTATTTGATTACGGGTAGTGTAGATGCTCGTAAGTAGATAGTTAAACCTAGTGGACTAAATAGGTAAAGTGCTAGCCAATAGACATATTTGATCAATTAGGTATGAGGTGTAGACATATGCCGAAGTGTAGTTGCGGGGAATTCTAGACCTCCCTGGAAACACGTGGTATGGGGTATTGATGTGCGAAATCTAGTTTACCGAAAATAAACTTTTACTAGATTACTACACGGGGCAGTGTACCCTTATCGGTTGTAAAATAGTATAGGTAAATATCGGATTCTAAAACAGGGACTATTTATAATCGAGATATTAGTTTTAAAATAACAAGTAACAAGTAACAGTGTGGATTTTGGTCTTAAGAAGACTTGATTATACTAACGACAAAAATACTTTTCTAATTCAAATATGGATAAAAGACGTTTGCTCGGACCGTTTACGAATGTGTGTTATTTCCTAGGTATGAAAATGTCGAAAAACTTCTAATATAAAATCCTAAGTTCCTTTCGAATACCGGATTTCTCCAATTACCTAACCATGCAACTATTCCTTTCGAATATAGTTAACACCTCAAGTAATTGTGCATAAAGTTCCAAGCCGATGTGTGAGAATTAATCTATAAGCTTCCTTTCGAATAGCTTACTAACTAATAAACCGATTTCTCTTAATTTATTAACTAGCGTTTGTGTTAATACTTACTTGTTTCAATTGTTGTTAGTGATTCCTTTCGAATACCGCTAACTCTTAATCAACTATAGACCGGCCGATTATTTCGTTCTTATTCTAGTAAAAATTACGGATTCCTTTCGAATACCCGTTTTTAGATTACCAAAATAAAAATATAAACAATTCTAACAATATAATTAAAGTTTTAACCCAAACGGATCCCCAATTAACCACTACACATCAATCTAATTTCATACCCAAAATCTAACACACAAACGATCACAAATCCAAACAAACGTTTAAGGAATTTAGCTACTCATAACGATAACAAAACAAAACATATAAATGAAAGACATAATTTGATTGCAGTTAAAAATAGAGAAGATGTTCAATACCAAACTGAAGTAACAAATTGCAAAAGTCTCCAAGTAACTAAGTAATAAGTGAAAATAACGATTGTTCAAGAAAAACTCGAAAATATGATTGTGCCTTGCTTTGATTCTTCAAATGATTGCCAAAAGGATGATAAAACTGAGATTGGTAAAGTGAAAAGATGATATTTTCCTATGTATCCACGTTCCTTTAAGCAGTCATAATTCAACCCTTTACTTTCCCACATGATTAGTAATAAAAACTGCCAAGTAAAGGAATGCGCCGCAATAGGCTTGGAATGCGGCGCATTCCAAGCTCCGTGGCTTAATGCTTTTCCTCCTTCTTCCAATGCGGCTCATTCCAGCAGTTCTTCAATTTTGCTTTAGCTTTCTATTCTTCCTTGCACCTTTGAGTCCAAAAATCCGCCTCTTTTACTCCAATTACATCTAATAACCTAAAACACAACTTTACACAAACATAAGCATAAAAGGGGTCTTTCCGTTACGTTTTGGACTCGAAACATAATAAATATCGCAATAAAATACTCGTATAAATGAGCGATATCAAACCCCCCATACTTAAGCATTTGCTTGTCCCTAAGCAAATTCGACTTAGACTCTAACTCCATTTTACAAAACATACAACTTAAGAAAAATTAAGGAATCACGGGCTTAAATATTTAACTAAATTCCGGTGTTAGTCATTAGAAATATGCGTGAAACTGCTAGATCGTAAAACCGACTACGAACATCTAAAGCTACTAAATTACTTAAGCAAACAAAAACCGCAATTTTCTATTCTTAAATCCTAATTCATCCCCTAGTTTTGATATGTCTAGATAACCACCCCTTTTCCCTCACTCTCCAACCGAAGTTGAAGCGATCAGCCTTTAGGGCCGACCCCTATACCGCCTTGCTTTCGGGGGAAACCTTAAAATATCATCTAAGCATTTTTTCTTCTTTTTGGTACTTCTTTCTTTTGAGAGTTGTTTGGTTAGTTTACATCTTTTTCTTTTCCCCTCACTTTTGTTCACTTCAAATATTATAGATTTATGTTTAAATTTTCTTTGAAGTGAACGGGCATAACGGGATTTTAGTCTTCGTTATAGTGAGGATCAATTTCTATTTTGTTGACGGGAAAGACCTATGGCCTTTTTCTTCGGCTCTAACTCTCATATGGGCTTAAGGTGATACTAGGATTCCCCAACTACCCCCGAAAGGTTGCAAGAGACTACAAGGGCTCGGTACTAAGGATATCTAGTGGTTATCCAAATTTTATATTTTTCGGGGAAACTTAAGAACTAAAACTAGAAAACCTAAATTCTTATTTACAAATATTTTATTAACTAAAGATGTTCCTAAACAATTTCACGTTAAAGTACCGGAATAAAGTTAAATACAAAAAACCCTATCATTTTCCCTAACTACGTTTAAGAGTTTTTTTTTTTTTTTTTTTTTTTTTTTTTTTTTTTTTTTTTTTTTTTTTAGACTCAAATGGGACAAAAATAAACGTAATGGATATAAGGGGAATAAAACTAACTAATTTCCCGACTCCCCCCCCCCCCCCCCCTACTTAAATAACACATTGTCCCTAATGTGTTCCATCTAAAAGAAAAATAAACTAAGGGAAATTAAAAATACAAAAATAAAATAAAATAAAGAAAAAGAAAAGAAAACTGTGCGTTTCGCCTTGACTTTGCGTGATTTCCTGACTCGACTCCGCACGTGCTGAACTTACTGGTACACATCACAAAGGAAACGGTTAATTAGCACATTACAAACCTAAACAAATAAGAAAAATTGTTCAAACTCTGACCGACACGACATAAAATAAAATAGTTCGACAATACATTCAACAGCAACAAATTTCTCCAAAATCTGCTCCAAATGCGGCGCATTACAAGGGTAATGCGGCGCATTTGGGCCACAGATTGCTGCTCTCAATCTTCTTCATCTTCTGGAGGTAGAGGCGGGTACAAGGACGGTGGGTTGTAGTCGGTCCAGCCATTTGATGAACCCGGGAAATTTTGATGGTATTGTTGCTGTGTCAAATACTCCCACGTTGGCTGGTACCGCTCCATATGATAACGTGTGTACTCCCCAACCCGATTGATTTCCCGTCTAGTCCTATCCATATCCCTCCTCATGTGGGACATGTCACTCCTGGAGTCGTCCACTTGCCTCCCGATTCTAAAAACTTCATCTATCATTGCTTGGTACTCGAATGGGGTAGTGGGTGGGGGTGGTGGTTGTGACGATGAGCCCCCAATTTCCCTTACATGTGATCCCCTTTCTCCCTATTCCTCATCACCTTCTTCCTCACTTTCTTCATCTTCTTCATCTCTTCCGAAATCTCCTGCCGTTGCAAAAAACCCCCGGTTGTTAATCACATGACCTTTCTTCAAGTCTCCCTTTGTTATAAGCTTCCAACCGATTTCCCGTCCCTCTCAAATTTGCAGTTTTTATAAGATCCAGATTCCTAGCAATTCGTGTTATAAAGTGACCACAAAGCATTGGCCCGTTTTCCTTTCTGCCCGAACCCTTTTCCGCCATATATTTCAAAAGTGCCCATGGCAAGTAAAAAAATTGTGTAGGATCCCGTTTAGCAAAGTAGTGCAACATCCACAGATCTTCTTTGTAAACTTTGTCTTGGAGGATCGCCAAATTGTTGTTAAGTGGTATTTTTCGATTGGCGTTGCATCCTGGCCACTTCAACCACCCGTATGTCTCGGGTTTCATCATTTCGGATTGGACATTTGGTTTGAAAATTCTACGCGTTTCATACACCTCCTCCTCTTCAAATTCCGCAACCGCTCTACGTTTTCCCTACACGCACAAAATAATAACAACAATGTACAGCAAAATAGTTAGAACAAAACAAAACGAAATAATTTTTTTTTTTTGTTTGTTTTTTTTTTTTTATAAGCAACGGATGTCGGAATGCGCTGCTTTAGGCATGGATGGCGGCGCATTCCAGACATTTACAGCAACGATTTTTCATATGAATTTGCAAACCTAAATCACTTAATCTAATCAACAAAAAGAACTGAATTAGACCTAATTAACCTTCATACTAACCTAATTTGAACAATAGAAACCTAATTAAGCTCAATACTATGTTTTCCCCAAATCAATTTAAAAGCTAAGAACTCTAATTAAAATTAAAGAAATTACAAATTAAAAGATGTTAGAAACACATACCGACTTCCCCATTATGTTAATTAGTTGATTGCTTGATGATTTGTGGTGGAAAAAGATAAAATCGTCGGTGTGTGTGTTTTTGTGTTAGTCGCCGTTTGAAAGAAAAGAAAAGAGAATGCTTTTGATGTTTTAAGGGAATGCGCTACATAAGGCTGGTTAAACACGAGAATGCGCCTCAAACCCCCCTGATTGCGGCACAATCTCGCTTCAGTACTGAAATTTTTGGTTTTTTTTTTTTTTTTTTTTATATTTTTTTGTTTTTTTTTGTTTTCTGTTTTCATTTACTCCTAAGACTTACTAAAACTAATAAGAACAATAAACAAACGAAAGAAAAGGTAAAAGATACAACAAACCGGGGTTTATCCCGAAGATGCTCGTTTTTTGCTCGAGTCACTAGCTTGACTCCTCGTTGTGCCTTCAAGTTAGAATGGGTAGAACCCATCCTCCATAGTCATGCCATTCTCCTTGTCCTCCTCGAGGTACAGTTTCACCCTTTGCCCGTTCACAATGAAAGACCCTCCATCGTCCGTTTCTAATTCCAAGTAACCCGCCGAGAAAACCCGTCTCACTACATATGGACCCGTCCACTAAGATTTCAGCTTTGGTGCTTTAAACTTGTATTTGGATTGAAACAAAAGCACCTTATCCCCCGCTTTGAACTCTTTGCGACGAATTTTCAAATCATGGACCATTTTCGTTCTCACCTTGTAAAGGGTTGAATTCGGTAAGCATTCCATCGTAACTCATCTAGCTCGTGTAACTGCAAAAACCGAGTTTCTCCACTTGCTACCAAGTCGGTGCTACACTCCCTTAGTGCCCAATATGCCTTATGCTCGATCTCCATAGGAAAATGACATGTTTTCCCATATAGCAATTTGAACGGAGTAGTACCAATCGGTGTCTTGTAAACGGTTCTAAATGCCCACAACGCTTCATCCAATTTCTTTGACCAAAGTGACGGGTTATTGTGCACCGTCTTCTCCAATATGCGCTTAATGGCCCGATTGGTGTTTTCGACTTGCCCACTTGTTTGGGGGTAGTAGGAAGTCGAAAATCGATGTTGTACCCCGTATCGTTTCATCACTTTCTCCATTTGGGAATTTGCAAAGTGACTCCATCTATCACTAATCAACGCCTTCGGCATGCCGAACCTACAAAATAAACTTCTCAAGAAGTCAATAACTGTCACACCCCGCTAAAGCGGAAACACGGAATGTGAAGAGCAAAGAATCATTTCACGGGTTATACTAAAACAACGGTTCAAGTCATTAAGATTAAAGTTGAAAAAGTACAAAGATTCAAAGATACAACCAAGATTCAAAGTTAAGACCATAATACATAATAAAATGTTTTTAATTAAAAATTCCCAAAATAAGGTCTTTTTCCCGAGGTACACTTCACATAATTGGCTTGACCCGCCTGAGCAATGCACTTCATAACTTACGCTTAGTTCCTGAAACATGAGATAAAGTGTCAACTACGAAAACGTAGTGAGTGAGTTACAGTTTATAAGTTGACCAAAGGTTTCTAATAACAGTTCGTCAAGTGTATATATAAGTACAAAGTTTTCCAAAAGGAGTAAGCGGATAAGCAATCGCATAAAGGTAGTTTATATACTGACGTAATAGTTCAAGTCAAGAGTTTAGAGTTCGAAAAGTTCGAGACAAGTTCAAAGTTCGTAAAAGTTCAAGTTCAGTTCAAAGTCATAAGAGTTCAAAATAAGTTCAAGTTCAAGTCGCGTAGCAAGCGGTAAAAGTGTGTAGTCATTAACTCAGCGGTGGATTAATCCACATGTGTAAGACAGTAAGTAAGCATATGCGTAAATAATAAAGACCTATGATCCTCAAGTTGTACCAACCACTAAGCTTAATATAACGTAATATTTTGCACACTAATCCGATTCTGGTCAAGCTCAAGACCCTAGTTCCAGTCTAAAGTTCGAGTTCGCGAGAACTTAGTAATATGTACCCAGGTTGCTACCCTAAAGTAAGGAGTGACCGCTCCTAAGTATCGATACCCATATTTACTAACGGCTATTGTTAATAGTGTGTAGAGAATAGTTCCAAAAAAAGTTGCGGGCCATTTTGTCCGTTCTGTTTCTAAAAATTGGTTGTTTGTACTTACGGCGTTTATATCCTCACCTAGGGTTTTGCTCCAAAATACAATCAAGCTATCATTGTCTAGTCAAATATCCAAAGAGGCAAACCTATTTAGTCTAAAGTAAGCCAATCCGAATAAATGATATTGTCTACGAATATTAGTTGCAAAGTTCCAAAATAGTCCAATAGTTCTCAAAGTTCCAAAAGTTCAAGAGTTGCAAGTTCATAAAGTTTCCAAAAATAGATAATTAGCTCAAAAGTTCATAAAGTTTCCAAAAATAGATAATTAGCTCAAAAGTTCATAAAGTTTCCAAAAATAGATAAGTAGCTCAATAGTTCATAAAGTTTCCAAAAATAGATCACAAAACGTTGTACGTAAGTTCAAGCGCATAAATTAGTTTCACATAAAAGATATTGCTCACAAAAGATTTTGATCTCATGTTTCCCCGAAAAAGAGTACTTAAAATGTAAGAGTAAGGAGGGATGTAACTCACGGATTGCGAAGACAAAGGACTCGGGAATCGGTCGGAGCGGAAGCCGGAAATCACGGGTCACCTAATAATACCAAGATAGTTCAATTATTATTGTCTTATTAAGTTATTGTTCTTAATATAATATAATAAGTTTTTAATTAAACTTTAAGTGTCAAGGTTAAGTTTAATCCAAAATAGTCCCAAAACGGTGAAAGTTAAGTTTTTGTCCAAAAGTCCAATTTTGACGTTTATTATTATTGTGTTACAAGTAACTTTGGTTGCTGAATTGGTTTGGACTTTTCTAATGAAATTTGGGCAGCGCTTCCGCGCCCAAATTTCATATCCAAAAATCCAAATGTCAATACCGCTCACAAAATACATACAACACTTTTTATATCCAAACGAGTCTATTTAAGTTCCAAAAGTCCATTACAAGTCACCAATGTATATTTATTTTCCAACTCAGTCCCAAAGTGGTATTTACGAAAAGTCAGCAAGTCAAACAAGTTCAAAACGTCAAAATAAAGCAAATCGGGAAAATCAGCCAGGCCTGTGCGCCGTTGTGACCTTTAGGACGGCGCACAGAACCAGTCTTTCACCCCGCTGCGTCGTCCTGGTCATAGGGACGGCGCACGGGTCGTGTTTTCGGGATTTTTCGAGCAAAACGACTTCTTTGGCCACGGGTTTCAACATGCAATTGGTCTAGACTTAATAAAACTTCATTTCCAGTGTATCCAAAGTGTTTTTATTCATAAAAACATAGATCTAAACAATATTTCGGTTAAAAATCGTTTTTGACTATAAAAGTCATAAATTTTTGTAAAAACTTGATTTAAAGTCTTAGATCTTACATGCAAGAGTTTAAAACAGTAATAAGTGATCAAAGAGAGACTTCTACCGGAGGAAAAAGGCTCGGATGATGTTTTAGACGAGTTGGAGCTCCAAAAATATTTACAAAAATGGTCCTTTACCGAAATTTCTTGGTCCCTTTTGCTTCGTTGATGTTTCAAACGATTTGGATGGATGGAAATAGAGTTTTAGTGCTGGAAATCTTCTGTACTAGATGTGTTCTTGAGAGTGTTTTGGAGAGAAATGTGTAGGTGTTTTTATGTTTTTGTTTATAAAAATAAATTTGGAAAAGGAAAATGAAAGAAAATAAAGAAAATCATTAAAGTGGTGTATTGGTACTGCAAAATGCAGTAATTGATGGTCTAAGCCCGAGTTTGATTGGGGGTTTAAGTTGGGAAATCGAGGCATGCAAAAATTTCAAAAAAATTCGGAGTTAGTCTTTTAGGACGGCGCACAAGGTCACTGTGCGCCGTTCTGGACCATTTTTGTAACAAAAATTTGATTTTTGCTGTTTTTGTTATTTTTGCGTTATTGTTTCGTTGGACCTTTTCGTTAACTAGAAGTTCTTAATTAGGTTACATTATGAACTTAGGAAAGTTCATTAGGTGTTTTCTTGGTATTAGGACTTATATAAATTGATTCCGGTTGTGATTCCGACACGAGCGCGTTTCCGGTAAAGGTTCAACTTAAAGACACAATAGACAAAACGAGAGACATAGAACGTAAAGAGTGCCTGAAATTTGACGGTTGTCACATTCTCCCCGGGTTGAAAGGAATTTCGTCCCGAAATTTTAGTTCGTCTCATGGGGAAGAAGTGTCGTCGGATCATGGTGGATTCTCCGTGACGAATTTCGGTCCCTGCGTCTTCACGCGGTTTTGGGACTACGTCGGGGTTCCACCGAACTTAGAGATGGGAACAAGGTTCTGTCTAGGTTGTTTGACCTTGGAGTCAACAATTTAGGCGGTTCATCAAGGAAATCGGGTTTGGCACCGATCTTGACCTTGTCTAGAGGGGTGACGCTGGTCTTATCCGATGAACACTTTCGAATGTGAGAATGGAACACATACGAACGTTTAGAGAAAACTGGGGAAGTTAAAGGCGGTGAGTAATCGGACCGATATGTCCTAAGACTTTGGTTGGACCGGTGTACCTCGAGCTCAGTTTGTCGCGTTTCCAGAAGTAGGCTACCCCTTTTATGGCGATATCTTGGGAAACACTCCATCGCCATTTTGGGGCTCGAGGATTTTTCTTCCGTTTGGTTACGCAGTTCCTCTGCCGGGTACGGGATGCTTCCAGTCTTTCACGGGTAGGGATAAACGTCGGACCTTGCAAGTCGTCGACCGTCAGCTTCTAGCCGATAGGGCGGTGTTCGACACTTGCGTTCATATAGAGATTGAAGGGAGCGCACTTAGTGCTGGCATGGAAGCCGTTGTCATTGGTGAACTCGACCAGAGGAAGGTGAGTGTCGTGACTTTCTTCGGAGGCAACCATACACGCTCTCACTACCTCTTTACGTTTGGATCGTCTTTCCGTTCTGACTGTTAGCCGAAAAGTGGTGTGAAGCGCTGAGGTCTAGTCGAGTCCCCAGTGATTCTCTGGAGGGCACTCCGAAGAGAGTGGGACGTAGATCGACTATCCCTAACGGAGGTGGTTTAGAGGTGGTTTTCGGTATTCCGCCTTGATCTTGGAGTAATTAAGGCACTCAGCTAGATACAGGGGACCTTATTCATGCCCGGCCACGAACAGTATTCTCGGGAACCCTTGTACAACAAGTCGGGTCCCGGATGGATGGAATAGCGAATTCGGTGGCTCTGGACGGAAACGAATTTACGAAGACCTTTGGATTCCAGAACTCATGCTTGAAGCTTTACGTAACGAGTTACGTTTAGCCTGAGTTCGAATTCCTTCACGGTTGGCTATAGGATTGGCATAATGTTATTTTCTCGGGGCCAGAACTTGCACTTTGGGGATTTGGTGTACAACTCCTGATCCCGGGAGAGTTCTAGAGTGAGCTTGGGATGTTCACAGGATCTTCCTTGAGTAGGTGAGAGTGTTGACAATGAGTATGGTAATTAATCGTCTAAGTACGGCCTACACACTTTGTTTATTAAGTCCATGAATATCGGCAGTGTGTTGTTTAGGCCTACTGACAGAGGGGAGGCTTGTATTGCTTGCATCGAGTTTGGGGAATGCGGTTTTCGGTAACGTTGGTTATAATGTCATGAACCTGGTGATAACCCGAGCGGGGGTGGATTTTTGAGAGATAGGTTGTATCATGCAACTACTCGAATAGGTTGTCGATCCTCGGGAATGGTTATCGGTTCTTGACGGTTGGCTTGATACGTTCATGACGCTCATTGTACAAACGGAAGGGTTCGTCTGTCTTTTGTTAGGGAAATTGGGGCTTCCCATGGAATTGGATTTGAGTGGATAGGATTAGGGTCGGGAAGTTCCTACAGCGGCTTTGGCCGCCTTAGCATCTCGGGTGGTGCTAGATGGTAGGGTGCCTTGGCAACTGGTGCTGTGCCGAAAACGAGGTTTATTCGGAATTTCCACTTGTCGATTTGGCGGTAGCTCAGGGAACTTCTCAGGAAAGTCATTGGATGGTCCTTGACTACGGAAATGTCTTGGACTCGGATTTTATTAGATTTACGTTCGACGTCGTGGGCGAAGGATGCGTCGTAGTCCTTCTCGTGGTACGTGCACCTTATCAAGGGGTATACGTTGCGAAGCTGTCATTCAGGTTTGTCCTCCTGATCGACGGGAGTTTCGCTTCCCGGATAGGGATACGGGTGAGTTTGTCGGAACGGACGATCTTGGTTCGAAATGGGGTGACCAGTCCATCCCAACGATAGCGTCAAAGCTTGATGGTTTGATAGGGATTAGGTCGATGGGAAAAGGTTTTAGGCCAATGAAGTATCGGATATCCTAAGGTTGTATTCGTAGCTTCGACTATTGGACATTGGCATATTCGATGGAAGGCTATCCGCAACGCTTTAGGTCCTATGCCGGTGAAGGGTCAAATCTCTAAGGAGGCAAAGTTTCTTTCGGTTCCTGAATCAAATAGTATGGAAGAAAATGGTTATTCGACAGGGAACGTACCAGTAACTGCATTGGGGTCCTGGTGGGTCTCCTCGGTCGTGATTGCGAGAGCACCGAGAGTTGTTGTGGTATGCTCTAAGAGGCAATCCCCACGGAGGTGCTGGTCGCTTCCACACTCGAGGCACCGCAGTTTTCAGGCTCGGTTGTTTGCTTTTTCTGGACAGCACCAGGGGTAATGCCCTTCTTCGTTGCAAAATCTGCATACCGGGCATCTTCGAGCATGATGGAAGTGGCACCTGTTGCACTGGGGTGTGGTCCAGAGTAGGCTCGGCTTACGGTTGGGAGTTCCTGGTTGTTGCTAGTCCATGAGGGTTGGTGGTGAATCTTCCTTCTCTTACTCTCTCTTCGCTGGAAGAGGGCTGGAGGGGGAGGTAGGCGGTTGGTTCCAAAATCCTCGTCCTCGTCCTGCCTAGTTGGTACAAGAGGGAGAAGGGGTTCGTTGATTCTGAAGATCCCTTGGTTGATTCCAGCGACGATCTGAGCGATCACGCTTGGAAGTACCGCTTGGAATTGCACAACGATCTGTTCGGCTATGCGATCAACGCGGCTTCTCTTGGGAGGCATGGTTCTACAAGGGAAAGAAGAAACTAGTTTAGAACGCTCAAATTGCAATTTACTACAGGAATTCAACTCAAGAGTTAACAATTACCGAGTACACGAGAGTAATGAGAGTGGACAATTAGCACAAGTATGGTAACGATAATAGTAAAAGAGTGTACAAGAAAGGTAACAGTATACGCACGATGATGATTCAAGAATTAGTAATAACGTTTGACAATAATAAAAGATTCACGCGATAAGACAAGTGTAAACAATAGAAGATAGAAATTTCCATTAATAATAAGAGGTTTTAGTACATAGAACAAAACACTGAAAGAAATACAAGTACAATACATGGGAAATAATAGATAATAGCTTAAGTCGTGTACAAGGGAAAATCACGACTAAGCCGGTACAGTACAAATACAAAGGAAAGTATGCTTAATAATGATCTTCAAAGAACATCTTGGCGGCCATAGCTACGATAAACGCTCCCATGATCAAGCAGGCTCTGGTGAGGCATTGCACTGTCCGGGCGGTGGCCTGAGCCGTTGCGATGATTCGCCGTGACTGTTGTGCCAATTCATTTGCAGCATCGGAGACTTCGAAGAGAAAAAGACCCTGCTCCTGAGCTTCTTCCGCGAGTCCCCGGACCTGACGGTGTAGGTTGAGAAACGCATCTGGTGGAAGAGGCTGGTGAGTAGGTGGCATCATGGGTCGGGAGGGTCCGGCCGCTTGGGCACGTCGCCTTTCTTCAATGAACTGACGATCCCACGCGTAGCGTTCCGCGACTGGAGTACGCAGAGCGGGGTCGTAAGGGTCCAAGAAAGACTGGGGAGGCGCGGGTCGGAACGGGCCCGATTGCTGATGCGTAGGTGCTCTAGCGTTGGGTCCTCGGGGCTGCGGTGGTGCTGCAACGGGTACCAGCCTAGGAGGTGGGAGTACTGTCCTCGGGCTGGACCCATTACTGCTGCTGATGATCATAGACGTGTCTTCCGTCGGGTCAGTCGTCTGATGACGCTGACTCTCGGAAGCCGTATGGCCCTCAGAGGGTTCGTGCGAAGGGGAGGCGGCTCGTGGAAGCGATCGAGTATGGGATCGGGAGTGCGATGACTAAGACATGGCGTATCTGCGAATAGAGAGTTACATAAGTACGGGGGAAACTAAGAATAGGAAAAACGTAAGTAAAATGCATGCACGGGTCAGTTATGTTAGTGTCGGGAATTGACATGACCGGGAATTTTCGACTCAAAACCGTTAACGATAGCCCTTGACTTTCCGTTCTTGCATAATTCATTTTGAACTATGCATGGTTGATCAAGTCACGCATAGTTGAAAAAGATAACCATGCAATCGCGGAAAGTAATGTTCTAAAGTTTGAACCCGAAAATGATTTTTCTGAAAAGCCTAGGTTATAGTTTTGGTTTCGAAAACTTTTTGAAAATTTTTAAAACCGTTTTCACTATAACCCGTGCTCTGATACCAAGTCTGTCACACCCCGCTAAAGCGGAAACACGGAATGTGAAGAGAAAAGAATCATTTCACGGGTTATACTAAAACAACGGTTCAAGTCATTAAGATTAAAGTTGAAAAAGTACAAAGATTCAAAGATACAACCAAGATTCAAAGTTAAGACCATAATACATAATAAAATGTTTTTAATTAAAAATTCCCAAAATAAGGTCTTCTTCCCGAGGTACACTTCACATAATTGGCTTGACCCGCCTGAGCAATGCACTTCATAACTTACGCTTAGTTCCTGAAACATGAGATAAAGTGTCAACTACGAAAACGTAGTGAGTGAGTTACAGTTTATAAGTTGACCAAAGGTTTCTAATAACAGTTCGACAAGTGTATATATAAGTACAAAGTTTTCCAAAAGGAGTAAGCGGATAAGCAATCGCATAAAGGTAGTTTATATACTTTCGTAATAGTTCAAGTCAAGAGTTTAGAGTTCGAAAAGTTCGAGACAAGTTCAAAGTTCGTAAAAGTTCAAGTTCAGTTCAAAGTCATAAGAGTTCAAAATAAGTTCAAGTTCAAGTCGCGTAGCAAGCGGTAAAAGTGCGTAGTCATTACCTCAGCGGTGGATTAATCCACATGTGTAAGACAGTAAGTAAGCATATGCGTAAATAATAGAGACCTATGATCCTCAAGTTGTACCAACCACTAAGCTTAATATAACGAAAGATTTTGCACACTAATCCGATTCTGGTCAAGCTCAAGCCCCTAGTTCCAGTCTAAAGTTCGAGTTCGCGAGAACTTAGTAATAGGTACCCAGGTTGCTACCCTAAAGTAAGGAGTGACCGCTCCTAAGTATCGATACCCATATTTACTAACGGCTATTGTTAATAGTGTGTAGAGAATAGTTCCAAAAAAAGTTGCGGGCATTTTGTCCGTTCTGTTTCTAAAAATTGGTTGTTTCTACTTACGGCGTTTATATCCTCACCTAGGGTTTTGCTCCAAAATACAATCAAGCTATCATTGTCTAGTCAAATATCCAAAGAGGCAAACCTATTTAGTCTAAAGTAAGCCAATCCGAATAAATGATATTGTCTACGCATATTAGTTGCAAAGTTCCAAAATAGTCCAATAGTTCTCAAAGTTCCAAAAGTTCAAGAGTTGCAAGTTCATAAAGTTTCCAAAAATAGATAATTAGCTCAAAAGTTCATAAAGTTTCCAAAAATAGATAATTAGCTCAAAAGTTCATAAAGTTTCCAAAAATAGATAAGTAGCTCAATAGTTCATAAAATTTCCAAAAATAGATCAGAAAACGTTGTACGTAAGTTCAAGCGCATAAATTAGTTTCACATAAAAGATATTGTTCACAAAAGATTTTGATCTCATGTTTCCCCCAAAAAGAGTACTTAAAATGTAAGAGTAAGGAGGGATGTAACTCACGGATTGCGAAGACAAAGGACTCGGGAATCGGTCGGAGCGGAAGCCGGAAATCACGGGTCGCCTAATAATACCAAGATAGTTCAATTATTATTGTCTTATTATGTTATTGTTCTTAATATAATATAATAAGTTTTTAATTAAACTTTAAGTGTCAAGGTTAAGTTTAATCCAAAATAGTCCCAAAACGGTGAAAGTTACGTTTTTGTCCAAAAGTCCAATTTTGACGTTTATTATTATTGTGTTACAAGTAACTTTGGTTGCTGAATTGGTTTGGACTTTTCTAATGAAATTTGGGCAGCGCTTCCGCGCCCAAATTTCATATCCAAAAATCCAAATGTCCATACCGCTCACAAAATACATACAACACTATTTTATATCCAAACGAGTCCATTTAAGTTCCAAAAGTCCATTACAAGTCACCAATGTATATTTATTTTCCAACTTAGTCCCAAAGTGGTATTTACGAAAAGTCAGCAAGTCAAACAACTTCAAAACGTCAAAATAAAGCAAATCGAGAAAATCAGCCAGGCCTGTGCGCCGTTGTGACCTTTAGGACGGCGCACAGAACCAGTCTTTCACCCCGCTGCGTCGTCCTGGTCATAGGGACGGCGCACGGGTCGTGTTTTCGGGATTTTTCTAGCAAAACGACTTCTTTGGCCACGGGTTTCAACATGAAATTGGTCTAGACTTAATAAAACTTCATTTCCAATGTATCCAAAGTGTTTTTATTCATAAAAACATAGATCTAAACAATATTTCGGTTAAAAATCGTTTTTGACTATAAAAGTCATAAATCTTTGTAAAAACTTGATTTAAAGTCTTAGATCTTACATGCAAGAGTTTAAAACAGTAATAAGTGATAAAAGAGAGACTTCTACCGGAGGATAAAGGCTCGGATGATGTTTTAGACGAGTTGGAGCTCCAAAAATCTTTAAAAAATGGTCCTTTACCGAAATTTCTTGGTCCCTTTTGCTTCCTTGATGTTTCAAACGATTTGGATAGATGGAAATAGAGTTTTAGTGCTGGAAATCTTCTGTACTAGATGTGTTCTTGAGAGAGTTTTGGAGAGAAATGTGTAGGTGTTTTTATGTTTTAGTTTATAAAAATGAATTTGGAAAAGGAAAATGAAAGAAAATAAAGAAAATCATTAAAGTGGTGTATTGGTACTGCAAAATGCAGTAATTGATGGTCTAAGCCCGAGTTTGATTGGGGGTTTAAGTTGGGAAATCGAGTCATGCAAAAATTTCAAAAAAAATTCGGAGTTAGTCCTTTAGGACGGCGCACAAGGTCACTGTGCCGTTCTGGACCATTTTTGTAACAAAAATTTGATTTTTGCTGTTTTTGTTATTTTTGCGTTATTGTTTCGTTGGACATTTTCGTTAACTAGAAGTTCTTAATTAGGTTACATTATGAACTTAGGAAAGTTCATTAGGTGTTTTCTTGGTATTAGGACTTATATAAATTGATTCCGGTTGTGATTCCGACACGAGCGCGTTTCCGTTAAAGGTTCAATTTAAAGACACAATAGACAAAACGAGAGACATAGAACGTAAAGAGTGCCTGAAATTTGACGGTTGTCACAATAACCACATTTGCATTGTTAGTGGGTAGAGCTTTTGCCTCGACCCATTTGGATACATAATCCACCGCCACTAAAATGTAGACATTCGGATTAGATGGTTTGAAGGGTCCCATAAAATCGATGCCCCATATGTCAAAAACCTCGCATACTTAGATTCTTTGCTGCGGCATTTCATCCCTTCTTGTGACCGTTCCTTGCCTTTGGCAAGAATCACACGTCCTAACTAGAGTATGTGCTTCCTTGAAGATAGTAGGCCAGTAAAATCCCGCATCAAACACTTTCTTTCCCGTCACCGATGGACCGTAGTGTCCCCCCGTTGGGCCATGATGACATTCGTCAAGAATCTTCTTTGTTTCGCCCCCATGAACACATCTCCGAACCATCCCATCGGCACACATTCTAAACAAATACGGTTCCTCCCAAAAATAATATTTCACATCCGAATATAGCTTCTTCCTTTGTTGATAACTCAGCTCCCTATTGATAACTCCTCCCGCCAAGTAATTTGCTATATCGGCATACCAAGGTCCCCGTTCACCATCTATCCTTCCAACAAATGCGAGTCGCTCTTCCGGAAATGTATCTCTAATCTCCTCTTCGTTCAACTCTCCAAGACTCGGGTTTTCCAAACGGCTCAAATGGTCGGCCGCCACATTTTCTCGACCCCTTTTGTGTTGGATCTCGACATCAAACTCTTGCAACAACAAAATCCACCGAATCAATCTTGGTTTTGCATCTAATTTTGAAAACAGAAATTTCAACGCCGAATGGTCCGTAAACACCACCGTTTTACTCAACACCAAATAAGACCGAAACTTTTCAAACGCAAACACCACAGCTAATAATTCCTTCTCGGTGGTAGTGTAATTCTGGTGAGCCTCGTTTAAAGTCTTGCTTGCAAAATATATCGGCCGAAAATGATTTTCACTCCTTTGCCCCAACACAGCCCCAACCGCAAAATTGCTTGCATAGCACATCAACTCAAATGGCAAATCCCAATTTTGTGAAACCAAAATGGGTGTGTTCGTCAACCTCTCTTTCAACAACTCAAAGGCTTTCACATAATCCTTCGAAAACTCAAATTTTGAATCTTTTTCTAGCAATCTCGTCATCGGTCTAGTGATCTTCGAAAAATCCTTTATGAAGCGCCGATAAAAACCCGCATGCCCTAAAAAACTCCTAACCGCTTTCTCATTCGTGGGCGGTGGTAATTTCGATATCACCTCTATTTTCGCTTTATCGACCTCAATCCCGGCTCTAGATATCTTATGCCCCAAAACAATCCCTTCCTTCACCATAAAGTGGCACTTTTCCCAATTAAGCACCAAATTAGTTTCCTCGCATCGTGTTAACATCCGATCCAAATTCTTAAGACATCCCTCAAAAGAATTCAAGTAAACTGAAAAGTCATCAATGAAAACTTCCATCGAATTCTCTATCATATCCTGGAAAATGGCCATCATACACCTCTGAAATGTTCCCGGTGCGTTGCATAATCCGAACGGCATCCTCCTATAAGCAAAAGTTCCAAATGGACAAGTGAATGTTGTTTTCTCTTGGTCCTCGGGATTAATTGGAATTTGAAAATAACCTGAGAAGCCATCGAGAAAACAATAAAACTCATTTTCGGCCAACCATTCGATCATTTGGTCCATGAAGGGTAATGGGAAATGATCTTTTCTTGTCGATTCATTCAACCTCCGATAATCTATGCATACCCGCCAACCCGTCACCGTTCTAGTAGGGACCAACTCATTCTTTTCGTTAAGCACAACTGTCATCCCCCCTTTCTTAGGCACACAATGTACCGGACTAACCCTAGGGCTATCCGATATCGGGTAGATGATCCCAGCATCCAAAAGTTTAACTACTTCCTTCTTGACCACATCTTGCATGTTCGGGTTTAGTCTCCGTTGTCGTTGAACAACGGGTTTAACATTATCCAAAAAATTAATTTTGTGTTTACAAAAATCCGAACTAATACCCGGAATATCCGAGATGCGCCAAGCGAAAGCCTTTTTATGGCTTTTAAGGATAGTTAATAATCTGACTTTCTCGTCTTCCAAAAGTGAAGACGAGATAATAATGGGAAGTCTAGAATTACCCTCTAAAAATGCGTACTCGAGGTGGTTGGGTAATTGCTTTAACTCCATGTCTTTTGGAGGATCCTCAATTGAATTTTTGATCCTCGCCCCATCATCCATCACCAACTCTTGCACTTCATCAGTCGCCTTCTCTTCATTCTCTTCTTTCCCGATCGCATTCATCATTTCCATTTCCGCTTCTTCCTCCAGGATTCCTTCCCAATCTAAATCATAATCTGCATCATCTATGACATCAATTCTAAAACAAGATTCGTCAGTTGAATAAGAATGTTTCATAGCTTGATTTAAAGAAAATGTGGCCCTTTCGTTACCCAAACCCAATGATATTTCTGTATCCCTAACACGGATGATAGCATCCGCGGTATTTAGAAAAGGTCTCCCTAAGATGAGAGGAACTTTATCATCCTCCTCCATCTCAAGAATTACAAAATCTACTGGATATAAGAAATCCCCAACCCGTATAAGCATGTTTTCCGCAATACCCAATGGGTATTGATAAGATCGATCGGCCAATCTTATGTTCATGCGGGTTGGTGTTAAAGCACCCGAGGAAAGTTTAGTGTAAATAGAGTTAGGCATTAAATTAATGCTTGCCCCTAGATCCGCTAATGCACTAAAAGTAAAATTATCATTAAAAGTGCAAGTAAGTAAGAAACTTCCTGGGTCTTCAAGTTTGGGTGGAATCGACCTCTTCACAATGGCCGAACATTCGGCATTAAGGAATGCGGTTATCTTCTCCATGTGATCTCCTTTACCACTTACTAACTCCTTCGTGAACTTGGCGTAGTTGGGCATACCTGAAATGAGATCAACCAAAGGAACGTTAATTTTAACGGTTTTCATTAATTCAATGAACTTCCCATATTGTTCCCTTTTTTTCTCCTTCCTAAGCCGTTGCGGATATGGAATATGCGGCTTATATGCTCCCTTAACTTCAGTTTCAAGCTCCTTTTCTTTGTTAGAAATCATTGGTTCCTTCCCGGGTCGAGTTTCCATCTCAATCTCTTCTTCGTCATCGGAAGCGCTGACAACAGGTTCATTGCGGCGCATTCCAGGCACTGGCGGCGCATTCCCATGGTATGGAGTCGCATCAGGTTAAGCATTAACAATTGGGTCAGCTACGGAAGTCGGAATGCGGCGCATTCCTACTGAATGCGGCGCATTCCCTGGTGCTACAGCTCCGTTTTGATTTTTCTTCTTCTTCAGCTCGTTTTCTCCCCTTCCCCCATACTTAAGACCCGACCTAGTCTCGATGGCATTTACATGTTCATCCCGATTATTCGGTGGTATGTATCTTGGCCCTTGACTCGATGATCCTCCATTATTGTTTTGATTTGGTCTCGGGTTGGGTTGGGTTGAACTCGGCATTTGACCCGTTAGTCGGTTTGAAAATCTCTCGTTCAATCTTTCAAATTTCCGCTCTAGATCTTGCATGTTCGCCTGAGTGTTCCGCTGATTTTGTTCAAGTTTTTCGTTAAATCCCTTCATCGAGTTTGCTAACAAATAATTGGTTGCCTCTTGTGTGTAAACGAAATCTTTCATCATCTCTTTGAAGCTTGAATCTTCATTCTCCTCCCTCGGTTTCGTTTGGTTGGGTTGAAAACGCGCCTCATTCCTATTACCCCGATTCTGATTACCATACCCGCTATTTCCTCCTTCTTGCGAACGATTTTGGTAATTACTACGGTTTTGGTAACCGTAGTTGGCATAGTTTACTTCCTCGGTTTTCGGTTCACATTCTTCCGTGTAATGAGGTCCTCCACATTTCCCACATCCGTTCCTAACCAAATGGACATCCTTCTCTAATCGTCCCAACCGATTCTTCATCTCATCCCCCAAAGATTTGATTTCGTTCACTATCTCACTACTTCCACCACTACTCGATTCTTCAACTTTATTCACCGACCACCGTACTGTTCTATTTTTATTCACTCGACCCCTCGCGATTACCGCTTGTACTTGGTCCTCCATCATCCTGTGGGCATCATTTGGTGATTAGGAGAGGAAATTTCCACCACCCGCTAAGTCGAGATAGTGTTGAGACCGGTTGTCTAACCCATGATAGAAAATATCAATAATTTGCTCCCTATCTAACTCGTGCCCATGGAAATTCCGTAGAAGATCCTTGAGCCTAATCCATGCATCGGTGGTAGTCTAATTATCAAACTGGAAGAAACTCCTAATTTGGTTCAAAAGTTTCCTACCCAAAATCGGTGGGAAAAACCGGGTCACAAACAACTCGCGCATTTCGTCCCAAGTCTCTATTGACTCCGGCTCTAGCTCATAAAACCATGTTCTTGCTTCTCCCCTCAATGACGACGGGAACAAACTGAGCATCACTCCTTCCTCCAAACCCTCTCCATACCTAAACATCTTGCTTATTTCGGTAAATGTGGCAATATGTTTGTGTGGGTCAGCCTTGGAATTTCCGTCAAACGCATTCTCTTGGATCATCTTGTGGTGGTGTGATATCGCATATTTATATGTTTATTTTTATGCGATATTCGGTCATTTTTCATATTAAACATGATGGATAGGATAGGATTTTGCATTTAATCGTGTGGAAAAGTGTTTTTGTCCATTTTACAGGTTTATATGATTAGGAAGTGGAAATGGTGGAAGAAATGAGCTTAAAAGATGAAAAATGGTGAAATATGACAAGGAGAACGACGCAGTACCACCTCCACCGTTTTGATCATAACTTCTTCATACGATATCCGATTTAGGTGATTCAAATTGGAGAATAAAGAAGAAAGAAAGAGCTACATTTTATAAATTTTGAATATTGCGAAATTTGGCACCCACTGCTCCGTTCTAACCATCACAACGACGCACTGCGCTGTTTTCAACAAAATTGGAGTTCGACTCAAACACGAATACTATCGATTTTTGCCTATAAATACCAACCCAAATCATCCAGAATATCATTCATTCGGTTCTTATCAATATTTGGAGCTGGAGATCTCGGTTTGGAAGCTTGGAGAGCAAGGAAAAGAGTTAGAGTCGGAGTACGATTACAATTCGATCACGACACGTTTTGCAACTTTCCTAGTTTGTTTCTTACTCTTTTATTCCAGATTTTTAGTATGTTTTCTCTACTTTTATTTGCTATTTTGAACTTTAATATGAGTAGCTAAACACTTTTGAATGCTCGTTTGAATAACGGATCTTGTTTGACGGTTTTGTTTCGTTTTTGAATTTTTAGGTGTTTATGTTTAATCGTAGATCCTTATTTGTTTAAGTTTTAATATATTATCATAAAGTTGTTTATATACAAATTAATTAATCAACATTCTAGGTATTCGAGAGGAATTTAGATAGGTTAAATAAATTGTATGAAATAATCAATCGGTCTTTAATTGGTTTAAAATTGTTAGGATTCGAGAGGACCTAGTAATAACAACTTAGGTAATTAAACGTGAACGAGTAAGTCTAATTAATAAGATTCGAGAGGACTTAGTAATTAGAAAAGTTATTCGAGAGGAAACTTTATAAGATTAAATCATAGAACACCGGCTTGTTAATTAATGCTTAATTGTTGATAATTATAACTGTATTCGAGAGGAACATTATAGTTTGAAATAATTAAAGTTAGTAAGGTATTCGAGAGGAATTTTACTATACATTAGAAGTTAAATGTACATTCAATTACGTAAACTTAACTAGATTTCAAGTGAAGTATCAAACCAATGTTTTTCTCCATTATTTGATAACAAACAATTACTTTTTCTAAATCGATTTTTATAATCATCTTTTTAATTAGTTAATTAATCGAGACAACACAAAAACCCCAAAACAAACTTAGTATTATTAATTCGTTATTTAAAAACTATTCAGTCCCTGCGAACGAACCTTTACTTACTTAAAGCTATATTATATACGAATAGGTCCACTGCCTATAGTGTGTAATTAAGTGACATAGTAGGTCAAGTTTATAAACTAGATTTTACACATCAAGTTTTTTGGCGCCGCTGCTGGGGACTGATTGTTAGTTTTTGTTTCGAATTTGTGATACGACCCTTTTGAGTACTTATTTACTTAGAAGTTACTTTTAATTGTCATTACACCGCTACGTTTTACGCTTTTCTTGTTTTCTATCTTTTTCAGGTATTTTCAGGTAGTTGATGAACACAAGGGCATCGGGATTACCACTCGCGAGTCCAAAGTCAAATCCAGGAGTATCGAAGAAGCGAGGCAAGAGGAAAGGAAACTTATTAGTTCAGACACCACCAGGTTTTGGACAAGTTTCACTAGTCAAATTTGAAGATATCACATCTTCAGAAGAAGGGGGAAGCGATTCAGAATCAGAGGTCGAAGAATTAATTTGTGAAGACAAACCGGAACCGCAACCAGCTATGGATCCTTTGGACATGCCAATGCACCGACGGGCCGCAGCTGTAGAAGTGCCACCCACCCGAGGGTCGGCAATCACCACCCCGGACTTGGGTGATGATTTTGTTGTCAAGGGTCACCATCTCAAGATAATCCAAGACAATACTTTCGATGGGCGATACAATTCAGATCCGCATAAACACATAGCCAAATTCAACGAGCTTTGTGAGATGTTCAAATACGGTCAAGGTAAGAGCGACAGTGTCAAGCTGAGGTTGTTCCCTTCGTCTCTCACCGGAGATGCGAAGGTTTGGTTCGAAGAACTAGAGGAAAATTCAATAACAACATGGACACAAATGCGCGAAGCCTTTATCAAACGATTTTTCCCACCCGCCTTGGGTAGGAAATTACTTCGGGATATTCGAGGATTTCGACAAGAAGATGGAGAGACGTCTACTGAGGCGTGGGCTAGATTGAAGGAAATGCTGAGGAATTGTTATGGTCATGGTCTGGGCAAGGATAACATCATAGAGATCTTCTTCTACGGGTTAACCAAGGAGTCACAAAACGAGTTGGATCTAGCCGGCGGGGGAGACTTTATGTACAAAACCACCAATGAAGCATACAATTTGATGGAAGATAAGTTAGTAATCAGCTTATCAAGGGAGTATCGAGACGATGGTAGAGGTCGACGTACAAGAGGACAGGTAGCTCAAGTGGAAGGAAGCAGTGATGCATCTATTATTCTGAAAGAGATCAAGACTATAGCAGACAAGCTTGACAGGAGAATGACTTATCTAGAGAAAGAGGTACATGTGATCAAGCATGGGTGCGAAAATTGTGGGGGACCGCATTATGCAAGTGATTGTCGCGTGGAGGAAGCCAATTATGCAAATTATGGCTATCCTAATCGGGGAGCAAATTGGCCACACTACGGAGGTAACTACAACCGGGGTGAGAATCGGGACAATGGATGGCAAAGAAACAACACACGATCATCCCCACCACGACAAAGATACGATCCACCAAATAATCAAGAGGACCAAAGTTTGAAAGACCTGATGAAGTCATTTATTCACACTCAGAATGGAAAGAATGATGCAGTCACAAATCAGCTAAAAGTTTTAAATGATTACATCGAGCAAGGGCAGAGAAATCACCAGGCAGCAATGCAAGACTTGGAGAGAAGGTTCGGTAGGATGAACGAGCGGAACACAAATCGGCCACCGGGCCAGTTACCGAGCAACACGCAACAGAATCCACGACCACAGAATCAAGGGAATACTTCCAACAATCAAGGACCGAAATATCAACCTCCTGGAATGAGAGAAGAGCATGTAAATGCAATTACAACACGTTCTGGATATGCTAATCAAGACAAAAACGGAGGAAATGAGGATTTTTCACACCCAGCTACTAGTGAGCCGCACCCCTCTGCTGAACCAGTTTCTGACGATGACGAGGAAGAGGCACCACAGGTTCAACCCGAGGCCAAAACACCTGAACCAGTGAAGGAGGTCCCACTAAAGGATTACGAGCCACGTGTCCCATATCCTCAATGTTTGAGGAAGGAACGCATGAAGGAGCAGTACGGTAAATTTTGCGATATGATTCAATCTGTCCGTATTAATGTTCCTCTTGTTGATTTGATTGCAGGGATGCCGAATTACGCAAAATTCATCAAGGAGCTGGTCACGGAAAAGGGAAAGTCATCGGAGGAGCAGGCCGCTTTCTTGAACGCAGAATGTTCAGCTTTGGTGAAGAACTCGATACCGCCAAAATTAGACGATCCAGGGAGTTTTCTGATTTCTTGTAATTTTAGTGATACCTATAGTTGTAATGCATTGGCCGACTTAGGAGCTAGCATAAATTTAATGCCACATTCATTATATGCTAAACTTGCTTCGGGAGATTTAAAACCTACCAGAATGAGTATCCGATTAGCCGACCGATCATTTCAATATCCGTTAGGAATTGCTGAAAACATGCTAGTAAAAGTAGGAAAATTCACTTTCCCGGTTGACTTTGTGATTCTAGAAATGGATGAAGATGTCACTGTGCCACTTATTTTAGGTCGACCATTTTTAAACACTGCGGACGCAATTATTCGTGTAAAGGACAGGGAAATTTCATTGGGGGTTGGGGATGAACGAATTGCATTTTCTTTTGATAAGGCCCCAAAACATTCATACTCCACTGATGAAACTTGTTTTCGTATTGATGTTTTTGATGAAATGTTTGACCTAGAGGTGCAGGAAATGCTTGGAGGACAAGTTGCTGTTGAAGAGGAGGAAGATGAGGAGCTCAAGGATTTTGATCCCATCTTGAAAATGGAGCTGGAGGAATTTGAGAAGAATTCTACGAGCATGACATTTGAAAAATCCGACCCGGATTTAGACTTACTTGAGCTCGAGTATTTAATCAATAATCCTGGTACAACGTTTTTGGAGGAAAGAATTTCATTTAAGGAAGAGCTCGAGAATTCTAACGTAAGTTTGGGGGAAAACTGTCACGGTATCACTCACAACCCTTTTGATTTATTTTCTTTTACTTGTCGAGAAAAGGAGAATATTTTGCAGGAATTTGAGGATATCGGAGATGACGCAGCATGGGAGGAATTTAAGAAGACGAAATTCAATGGAAGCAAATGTGACGATGCTTGGAAAATTGAAGATGTTGGATTACTGATTTCTGAAACTCGAGAGTGGCATGACGCTTGGGTAAAGCGGAATAAGATGCTCGATGTTGGAAAGGAAGCATATCTTTTTGGTGATCATTTTGGACATGAGTCGGAGGAAGAATCAGTACTTTTTGGAGAACACGTGGAAAGAAAGGCGAGAGAAATCTCGACCTTTACATGAGGTCGTAAGTGGAAGCATATCGAGTCAAGCTAAGGACTCATTTCGGAAAAAATTAGCGCTTGTCGGGAGGCAACCCGGGTTTTATTTTCCCTTTTTCGTAGTTAAATTTTTCCATTTTCTTTTATTCCTTATTTAGAATAGGTATTTTTAACAGTCTCTTTTGCAGTTTCAGTTATTTAGGTACGAAGAAAACCAACGAAAAAACCAAAAAAAAAAAAATTGAAAAACAGAAAAAATAACAAAAAAAAATCAGAGATTTTTTGTAATTTTTGTAAAGTTATTGTTTACCTTTTTCCTCTATTAGACTTTAAAAAATAGTCTACTATTTTTTTATTTCGTCGTAATTTGGAATTTTTATTTTAATTTTATTTTTCTTTTATGATTTTAATATTTGCGTTTAGTTTTTCTATTTTAGTTTTTATAGATTTGAGGTAAGTTCAGCAATCGGTTTTGGGACTGACATTCAGTTCAGCACAACTTTTCACTGAAGATTTTTCGATATCTACCACCGGGTTCTACTTTCTTCTTTTCTTATTTTGTATTTATCTTTTTAGATTTTATTTTTGTAATTTCCCTTAGGTTTGAGTCGTTAACACATTAGGGGCAATGTGTTACTTAAGTTTGGGAGGGCATCGGGAAATTTCTAAATTATATTTTTCGACCCTTAGCTTAGTTTCCATCGTGTTAGATTGTGTTATTTTGTACAGTTTTTGAGTCAGAAAATAGAAAAAATACAAAAAAATCGAAAAATTGAAAAAAATAAAAAATATAACGTGTCTAGTCGGTAATTACCTTAAACTTTAAGCATAACCAAGCGCATTTAATACCCTACTCGAGAAAATAGTGAGATTTTTGAGCCTTGGAAAGCATTCATTTTTAATGCTACTTTTTCGTTTCTTTTAGTGTGCCGATGGTTGATGACTTTAGAACTTGACATTGTTATACATTTCGAGACCACATATGAGCAATTGCATTAGGGTAACTTAGTGTGATTTGGTACAATGATAGGGGCAAAGTAGGATTAACCCATTGATAAGCCTTTTCGTTTCTTTTATATATTTTCCGCCTAACCCTTGTAACACTTATTTTCAGTGTTAGAACCTCTAGTTAAACCACTTTGCGCCTAAACCGTTTCGTTTCTAAACACTACTATATATTTTGTACACTCGCCTTATTTTCGTTTCATTTTTAGATTAGATCCGAACTTAGTGTTTGATTGCTATTGTATATGAGAAGTGAAGTTTAGAAGTTATTAAGGCATGAACAAAAAAAGTTATATTATTTGAGCCTTTGTATTATTTTGTATTTGGAAAATAGTTAGAATAATAAAGTTAGCCTTTTGAGCATGTGTACTTATCACGAGAAATATTATATTGTAAGACATGTACTAGGCTGAAGAAAAAAAAAGTGAAAAAAAGAAAAAATCGAAAAAAGAGAAAAGCGAAAAAAAAAAAATTAGTTTGTAGAATTAAAAGAGTTAGTGTATATTAAGTCTTGTATTATATACGATATTTGTATATTCGGAGGAAAAAAGTAAAGTTCGAGAAAATGGAGCAATTCGGTTCGTTAAAAGATTTTATTAGTTCGGATTTAATCTAAGTTTTTGTATATATTTTTACCCTTTTACACTTCATTATATATTATTCACATGCCTTTACCTGTATATTACAACCCGAATAAAAGTCCTCGTTTAGTTGTACCTAGACTTTAGTGGTGGAGATTTGATTCTTTATCAAGCCTATGATAGAATATTCACCATGACTGAGCAGTTGAGCGATTCTACAGAACACGTTACACACCCTTTTAGATTAGTTTGAGAGATTGTGTGATTAACTTCCAATAAAATTCGTGAGATGTTTGGTTATGTTAAATTAATTTGGCTTTGATAATTTGTTTGGAAAACAGTTTTTGCTTGAGGCCAAGCAAAAGGTTAAGTTTGGGGGATTTGATATCGCATATTTATATGTTTATTTTTATGCGATATTCGGTCATTTTTCATATTAAACATGATGGATAGGATAGGATTTTGCATTTAATCGTGTGGAAAAGTGTTTTTGTCCATTTTACAGGTTTATATGATTAGGAAGTGGAAATGGTGGAAGAAATGAGCTTATAAGACGAAAAATGGTGAAATATGACAAGGAGAACGACGCAGTACCACTTTCCACCGTTTTGATCATAACTTCTTCATACGATATCCGATTTAGGTGATTCAAATTGGAGAATAAAGAAGAAAGAGAGAGCTACATTTTATAAATTTTGAATATTGGGAAATTTGGCACCCACTGCGCCGTCCTAACCATCACAACGACGCACTGTGCTGTTTTTGCAGTTCGACTCAAACACGAATTCTATCGATTTTTGCCTATAAATACCAACCCAAATCATCCAGAATATCATTCATTCGGTTCTTATCAATATTTGGAGCTGGAGATCTCGGTTTGGAAGCTTGGAGAGCAAGGAAAAGAGTTAGAGTCGGAGTACGATTACAATTCGATCACGACACGTTTTGCAACTTTCCTAGTTTGTTTCTTACTCTTTTATTCCAGATTTTTAGTATGTTTTCTCTACTTTTATTTGCTATTTTGAACTTTAATATGAGTAGCTAAACACTTTTGAATGCTCGTTTGAATAACGGATCTTGTTTGACGGTTTTGTTTCGTTTTTGAATTTTTAGGTGTTTATGTTTAATCGTAGATCCTTATTTGTTTAAGTTTTAATATATTATCATAAAGTTGTTTATATACAAATTAATTAATCAACATTCTAGGTATTCGAGAGGAATCTATATAGGTTAAATAAATTGTATGAAATAATCAATCGGTCTTTAATTGGTTTAAAATTGTTAGGATTCGAGAGGACCTAGTAATAACAACTTAGGTAATTAAACGTGAACGAGTAAGTCTAATTAATAAGATTCGAGAGGACTTAGTAATTAGAAAAGTTATTCGAGAGGAAACTTTATAAGATTAAATCATAGAACACCGGCTTGTTAATTAATGCTTAATTGTTGATAATTATAACTGTATTCGAGAGGAACATTATAGTTTGAAATAATTAAAGTTAGTAAGGTATTCGAGAGGAATTTTACTATACATTAGAAGTTAAATATACATTCAATTACGTAAACTTAACTAGATTTCAAGTGAAGTATCAAACGAATGTTTTTTTCCATTATTTGATAACAAACAATTACTTTTTCTAAATCGATTTTTATAATCATCTTTTTAATTAGTTAATTAATCGAGACAACACAAAACCCCCAAAACAAACTTAGTATTATTAATTCGTTATTTAAAAACTATTCAGTCCCTGCGAACGAACCTTTACTTACTTAAAGCTATATTATATACGAATAGGTCCACTGCCTATAGTGTGTAATTAAGTGAAATAGCAGGTCAAGTTTTATAAACTAGATTTTACACATCATGGTGTCCCTTGACGGAGAAATTATTCCCCACGTTTGGTGGAATAATCGCTGAACCTCTCGTAAGTGGTACGGTTTGGTTTCGGTTTATCATGGGTTCATCAAATGGGTTGGGTTGGATAACCGCTCCGTTTGGGTTTCCGTTACCTGCCATTTCTTCTTCAAACACTACTTCCACTTCCTCTTCGGAATATTCGTTCTCACTATAAACAACTGCTCCTAATCCTCGTTTTCTCAAAAGTCTTTCCGGGTCAGAAAGAGGGCTGTTCATTTGCTTCCCTTGGGACCTCGTGTACATCCACAATCAATAACCTGAAAATCACAACGCAACAAACAAACAACCGTGAAAAATATTCAAAACAAATTAAAACTAAAATCTCAACTAAATCAAGTCCCCGGCAGCGGCGCCAAAAACTTGATATGCGAAATCTAGTTTACCGAAAATAAACTTTTATTAGATTACTACACGGGGCAGTGTACCCTTATCGGTTGTAAAATAGTATAGGTAAATATCGGATTCGAACACAGGGACTATTTATAATCGAGATATTAGTTTTAAAATAACAAGTAACAAGTAACAATGTGGGTTTTGGTCTTAAGAAGACTTGATTATACTAACGACAAAAATACTTTTCTAAATCAAATATGGATAAAAGACGCTTGCTCGGACCGTTTACGAATGTGTGTTATTTCCTAGGTATGAAAATGTCGAAAAACTTCTAATATAAAATCCTAAGTTCCTTTAGAATACCGGATTTCTCCAATTACCTAACCATGCAACTATTCCTTTCGAATAAAGTTAACACCTCAAGTAATTGTGCATAAAGTTCCACGCCGATGTGTGAGAATTAATCTATAAGCTTCCTTTCGAATAGCTTACTAACTAATAAACCGATTTCTCTTAATTTATTAACTAGCGTTTGTGTTAATACTTACTTGTTTAAATAGTTGTTAGCGATTCCTTTCGAATACCGCTAATTCTTAATCAACTATAGACCGGCCGATTATTTTGTTCTTATTCTAGTAAAAATTATGGATTCCTTTCGAATGCCCGTTTTTAGATTACCAAAATAAAAATATAAACAATTCTAACAATATAATTAAAGTTTTAACCCAAACGGATCCCCAATTAACCACTACACATCAATCTAATTTCATACCCAAAATCTAACACACAAACGATCACAAATCCAAGCAAACGTTTAAGGAATTTAGCTACTCATAACGATAACAAAACAAAACATATAAATGAAAGACATAATTTGATTGCAATTAAAAATAGAGAAGATGTTCAATACCAAACTGAAGTAACAAATTGCAAAAGTATCCAAGTAACTAAGTAATAAGTGAAAATAACGATTGTTCAAGAAAAACTCGAAATTATGATTGTGCCTTTCTTTGATTCTTCAAATGATTGCCAAAAGGATGATAAAACTGAGATTGGTAAAGTGAAAAGATGATATTTTTCTATGTATCCACGTTCCTTTAAGCAGTCATAATTCAACCCTTTACTTTCCCACATGATTAGTAATAAAAACTGCCAAGTGTAACTGCCAAGTAAAGGAATGCGCCGCAATAGGCTTGGAATGCGGCGCATTCCAAGCTCCGTGGCTTAATGCTTTTCCTCCTTCCTCCAATGCGGCTCATTCCTGCAGTTCTTCAATTTTGCTTTTGCTTTCTATTCTTCCTTGCACCTTTGAGTCCAAAAATCCGCCTCTTTTACTCTAGTTACATCTAATAACCTAAAACACAACTTTACACAAACATAAGCATAAAAAGGGTCTTTCCATTACGTTTTGGACTCGAAACATAATAAATATCGCGATAAAATACTCGTATAAATGAGCGATATCAGGTATAAACTCATATTGTAGTGATGTTTTAACCATGTTGGGTCAATGAAAACCATCATGTGGGAGTGGGGAAGTGTATGTGTTAAAAATTGTGGATCATCTCCTTAACAACAAGACATTGATATTCTAAGTCGGAGTAGTGAAAGCCTATATTTCGGGTTATTATAAAGGTTGGGAGTCTCGCCCTAATGCTTATAATAACATGCGGGAATGTGCGAGTAGCAAACTGGGTAGTAGCCCCTAGGGCAACAGTAAGACCCTTCAGAAAGTATTATGTAGGGTATTGATAGACAAGATAAGTTGAACGCTTAGGATATCGACGTACCCTGATTAATGATTAATTAGCGCTGATTATAAACCTAGTAAAAGTTAAAAGATAAGTGCATTTGTTCGGAAGATAATTAATTACAAGAATTCACTTGTATGCGTGTTTAATCTTCCATATTGATATTCATCCTGTTCATATTTGTATATATGGCTGAGGGTACAGATTGAGTTAGTTAAGACGAGATTTATTTATATTTAAATGATTTATGGTGTTTACTAACAAATTATTGTCTTGCCATCTTTATGTTGATACTCTTTTCCCCAAACCTGTCTTTTGCTCGTAGTTTGCCTGGTGAGTTGGGATGCTTCGGGGTAGCTTGTGGTCCCTGTGTCTTTTGGAATCTTTTGTTGACGTGAAAATTATACTATGTTTTACATATTGTAAATTTTAACGTAACGAATGGTGTGACGTAGTACTAAAACTTTTATGAACCGTCAATCACGTCTTATTAACGTTTTCCGCTGTTATAATTTTATTATTACAAAAAGTTTTTGTAAACCGTGATTTTTAAAACCACGTCGTTACATCATGGTCGTCAAAACGACAACATATTTTTTCTAGGTCCAGCGCAGAGTCCGAATATAGAGGGGTATTGTTTCTAGGTCCATATCGCTATCAGTACACTAACATCTTTATAAAGAGTTTGCCATATCCGCTTTTCTCAACTTTTCGCGCCAACTTGAGCATTTGACGTCCTTCTTCCATTCAATCTACGAGAGCATATTATATGATATAGTCCATTAGTTGTTAGTCCGTTTACTATATTAGGGCTCAACCCAAATTGTGTATTATGTGTGTATGTATATTTATAGTATATAATGTAATATGACATCATCAACGAGGAATTTTGCAACCCGCACGTTGCAGCGGGTTAAAAAACTCATCTTGAAAAGAATAAAGTTTAAAATATAAGATTGTATATCAATTTTTTTGCAAATCATTAACAATCACTTAACTTTTTAGATGTTTTAAACTACAAAAGAAATAAAATTAACAATTTCTTTTAATGAAAACTTACATTTTTAGTCACTAACCTAAATTTTAAGTTAGGCCAAATTTAATTTCTCTAATTTATAGTGTTAAAAAACTATGTATTTGTATTTTAGTTATAATTATTTATATTAATATTAGTATAATAAATAATAATATTAGTTATTTAGTATAATAAGGATTTTACTTACGTGCGTTGTGACGATGTTTAAAATTATAAAATTTTGATCGTCGAGTTAAGGTTTATAATGAAATCGTATTTGTAGTTTCCTTTTTAGATCTCAATGTTTTCTTTTAAGAATGAAAATATTGTTGTTAGTTTTCACAATAATAATATATACTTAAAATATTATTGTTAGTTTTAATAATCATCATAATAATAATAATAATAATAATAATAATAATAATAATTGATAGTGTTAGTAGGGAATGGCTCATACACATAGCCCATTAACCCCCTAAACACATAACCTGACTTACAAAAGCTTGCCTGCTATCTCCTAGCTCCGGCCCTTAGGCTCCGGCGTCCGGACACAAGGCTCCGGCGTCCGGACACTTGGCCCCAGCATCCGAACATTTCGTCCCGGCGTCCGGACACAAGGCTCCGGCGTCCGGACAATTGGCCCTTGGCCCCGTGTCCGGGAGATTTGGCCCCGGCACCGAGAATCAGGCCCCGTGTCCGGGAGATTTGGCCCCGGCACCCGGGCTTCGGCCCCGTGTCCGGGAGATAGGCCAAGGCACCCTGCCCCGTGTCCAGGTAAAATGGCCCCGGCACCCGGCCCCGTGTCCGGGTAAAATGGCCCCGGCACCAGGCCCCGTGTCCGGGTAAAACGGCCCCGTGTCCGGGTAAAATGGCCCCGGCACCAGGCCCCGTGTCCGGGTAAAATGGCCCCGTGTCGGGGAATCTGGCCCCGTGTCCGGGAACGTGTCCAGGAATCCGGCCCCGTGTCCGGGAATTTGGCCCCGGCACCCGAGCCTTGGCCCCGTGTCCGGGAATCCGGCCCCGTGTCCGGGAATTTGGCCCCGGCACCCGAGCCTTGGCCCCGTGTCCGGGAATCAGGCCCCGTGTCCGGGAACGTGTCCCGGAATCCGGCCCCGTGTCCGGGAATTTGGCCCCGGCACCCGAGCCTTGGCCCCGTGTCCGGGAATCCGGCCCCGTGTCCGGGAACGTGTCCGGGAATTCGGCCCCGTGTCCGGGAATTTGGCCCCGGCACCCCGGCCTTGGCCCCGTGTCCGGCATTTAGGCCCCGACACCCGGCACTTAGCCCCACGTCCGGGAATCCGACTCCGTGTCCGGGAATTTGGCCCCGTGTCCGGTAGCTTGGCCCCAGCGTCCGGCGCCCGTGGCCCGACGTCCGTCACCCGTGGCCCGGTGTCCGGCACTCGTGGTCCGATGTCCGGCACCTTGGTAGCACTTACGCCTAGGCTGTCACTCATGCTTTTGGCCCGGCACTCCAGAGCCAATACTTATACCTTGTATCTAATAAGTACCGTATTCCTCCAAACCAACACTAATGCCTTGGGATTCATCTCATAGTATCATACTCCTGACATCCTACCGGTCAGACACTCAAGCCTAATCCTTGAGTGTAACCGTCAGAGCATTAATAAAGTTATATAATGATATAGACGTTAATACCCGTTGGAATCCTATTGATGAGCCATAAATGGTCATCATTGCCATACGTTGTTGATGCCTGGTAGTGTTGGGTATAAATACTCCACACTTCAGGTTTTGGAGGCCATCTTCTCCACTCTCATACTTGCACACAATATCTCTTGACCGGAATACCTATACACTTCCCGCAGTAAACATATTCGGATCATCTTTCTCCAACCAGCCACTTGACCACCTTAGGCTCGCCAAGAGCTTGATAGGTTCGCACTGCTAAGCAGGAGGTCAAGGGGTTGAAACCCAAACACCCAAGTTACTGAGCCTGTCAATCCTTGCTCTAACATTGGCGCCATCTGTGGGACACGTTTTAGCAACGGTCTCTCATTTCATTTCTATCTTTTTTCATTTCATTTCTTAGTTTCACCACCATTTTTTCTTCTCCATGGAAGGCAATTCCTCATCACAAATCGGTTCACTTAAGCGAAAGACAACCACCAATACCCCATCCACCACCCCACCTAATTACATATACATGGCGCAGGAAGAAACTTCATTTCGCAAAAGGAAGGCATCAGTCCTTCAGGATTGGGTGATGGAGCCTATTTGCTTCCCACCAATTGAAACTCCTTCCATCAACCCTGTAGTAATACAAATCCGGTTAGCCAACTATGAAGTGAATAAGGCATATGTTGATACAGGGAGCTCAATGGACATTATTTATGCCCACTGTTTTAGGAAGCTCCCTGAAAAAGTACAACATTCAAAGCGTCCGACACAATTCCCTCTAGTGGGGTTTTCAGGTGAGACGCATTGGCCAATCGGAGAGGTAGCAATAAACATGATGTTAGGAGAATATCCACACTATAGGTTAGAAATGATTAATTTTGCAATCATTGATGCACCATCGGCCTACAATGTCCTACTGGGCAGGCCTGCATTACAAAAATTTGGAGCAATTCCATCAACCATTCATGGCATGATAAAGTTCCCTACCCCAGCTGGCATAGCCACAGTCAGGGCTAGAACGTCATGGCCTAAAGAGTGCAAACAGGTAGAGAAACCAAAACTGGTAGAGGGTCCCAAAAGTGATCCGGCAATGGAAATCATTGATGGTCCGGAACAAAAAGTTATTATTAATAAAAACTTCCCTGAACAACCAGTGACCATTGGTTCACAACTCCCAGCACAGACAAAGACTAAACTCATAGCGTTACTAGAATCAAACCTTGATGTCTTCGCATGGCAGACATCAGACATGACTGGTGTCCCAAGGGAACTAGCAGAGCATTCCCTAAACACGAATCCCAATATTGTGCCAATCCGACAGAAAAAACGAGGCATGGCCCCGGATCGTAGTAAATCTGCATGTGACCAAGTAAACAAAATGGTCGAAGCAGGGATTGTCAGAGAGGTAAAATACCAAACTTGGATTGCTAATCTAGTTATGGTAAAGAAGGGGGATGGTTCTTGGAGATTATGCGTTGATTTCAAGGACATCAACAAAGCTTGTCCAAAGGACAACTATCCTTTACCAGAAATCGATTGGAAAGTGGAATCCTTAGATAGATTTAGACTCAAATGCTTTTTAGATGCATATAAAGGTTATCACCAAATTTGTATGAAAAAAGGTGATGAAGACAAAACAGCTTTTCACACAGACCAAGGCATATTTTGTTTCCAAAAAATGCCATTTGGCTTGAAAAACGCTGGAGCAACCTATCAACGTCTAATAGATGAAACTTTCAAAAATCAAGTGGGAAGGAACATAGAAGCCTATGTAGATGACATAGTTATCAAAAGCAATACGGAAGACATCATGTTGGCTGATATCCTGGAAACTTTCCAAACATTACGTGATATTAACATGAAGCTTAATCCATCCAAGTGTAGTTTTGGCATGGAGGAAGGAAAATTCTTGGGACATATTGTTACACCTAATGGCATCAAAGTCAATCCTAAGAAGGTTCAAGCAGTCATTGACATGCCATCTCCTTCCACCAAAAAGCAAGTCCAAAGCCTAAATGGCAAGCTAGCAGCACTTAGCCGTTTCTTGTCCAAAGCCGCATATCGATCCCTTCCTTTCTTTAATACCTTAAAGGGATGCATTCGGAAAAAAGACTTCTCATGGTCTGAAAAAGCAGAAGTGGCATTTCAAGAAATGAAGAAATTCATGGCCAATCTCCCAACACTCACGGCTCCAATAGCCGGGGAGACACTAACTATATACTTGGCTGCTTCCAAGGAATGTGTAAGCACAGTTTTAGTAGCCCAAAGGGGCGACTCACAAATGCCTATCTATTTCATCAGTAGGGCACTGAAAGGCCCAGAGGTTAATTATCCATGTTTGGAAAAATTGGCACTCTCTTTGGTTCATGCGTCTAGACGTTTGAGGAGATATTTTCAAGGACATCCCATCCAAGTGCTAACAGACAAACCAATCAAACAAATATTGGGAAAACCAGAAGTGTCGGGACGATTAGCAAAATGGGCAATTGAACTGGGAGAACATGAAATTTCTTTCCAACCTCGAAACTCGATGAAAGGACAAATCTTGGCAGATTTCCTGGCTGAAATCGAAGGAATGGAAGAACCAAAGGATCCATTAGTGACAGACAGCCCTCCTTGGACCCTCTTCACAGATGGCGCATCCAGCCTAGAAGGGTCAGGAGCTGGCCTCATACTCACAGATCCAGACAAAAACGAGTATACCTACGCCCTTAAGTTTGACTTCCCGGCAACCAACAATGAAGCCGAATATGAAGCTCTCTTATCAGGGCTACGAATATCTAGAAAGCTGGGAGTTCAAAATATAGAAGCTTTTGTGGACTCCCAGTTGGTAGCTAATCATATCAATGGTAGCTATGAAGCAAATCAAACTTCCATGCAACAATACTTGGAAAAAACCAGAAAAAATCATTTCGGACTTCTCAAAATTTACCATAGAGCAAGTGCCAAGAAACCGTAACAAAATAGCAGATGCATTGAGCAAACTTGCAGCATCCTCCTTCGCCCACCTCAAGAAAGAATTGTTGGTGGAAGTCCTAACTGAGAAATCCATAGTGCCAACAAAGGAAGTGGCCGCAATAACGGAGGAAGACTGTTGGATGACTCAAATAAAAAACTTCCTTCAGAATGGACAACTCTCGGAAGACAAACAACTAGCAAGGAAAATCAGAATGAAGGCACCAATGTATCTCCTCATAGACAACTACCTGTTTAGGAAGTCTTTTTTTGGTCCACATCTAAGATGTGTCGGCCCAACACAAGCAAAGGATCTAATTCAGGATGTACATGGTGGAAGTTGTGGCATGCATGCAGGCCCTCGTTCAGTAACCACTAAGGTCATGAGAATTTGGATACTTCTGGCCATCCATTCACAGAGATGCAAAGGAAGAAATTGAAAAATGTGAATCATGCCAAAAACATGCGTCAGTCTCAAAAATGCCAAAGCAGGACCTCATTCCAGTGACTAGCGCATGGCCATTTTACAAATGGGGAATCGACATTGTCGGACCATTCCCCCCTGGAGTAGGCAATGTTAAATACCTTTTAGTGGTTGTGGACTATTTCACAAAATGGATTGAAGCTAAGCCCTTGGCAACTATCACCGGGCCTCGAATGACAAGCTTCGTTTTGGAACATATAGTATGTCGCTTTGGAGTTCCACACGTCCTAGTCAGTGATAATGGAAAACAATTTGCAGATAATCCATTTAAGACTTGGTGTCAGGATATGGATATCCAACAACGATTTTTGTCTGTGGCACACCCACAAGCTAATGGTCAGGTGGAAGTCATGAACAAAGCAATCGTCAAGGGAATTAAGGCCAGATTGGGAAAATATGCAAAGGCATGGGTAGACGAAATCCCAGGCATTCTTTGGGCACATAGAACTTCCCCCGGCAGAACTACATCTGAAACCCCTTTCAGCCTAGTCTATGGCACTGAGGCAGTTATCCCACCAGAACTTACAATCCCTACTCACCGGACCCTTCATTTCAATCCGGAGCTAAACGAAGAAGCCCTAAGGGAGAACTTGAATATCATCGAGGAGCGAAGAGAAATATCTCTCATCCGAAAAGCAGAAAGCCATAGACAGATGGCTAAGTATTATAACCAAAGAGTCCGACACACATCTTTCAAAGTGGGAGATCTCGTATGGCGGAAGAATGAAGCTAGCAGGACCGAAAACTTGGGCAAGTTGGGTCCCACATGGGAAGGCCCATATAGTGTCCTTGAAGCACATGGAACTGGCTCCTACACCCTGTCTGACTTAGATGGACAACCATTACCCAGGACATGGAATGCAATGAATCTAAAAAGGTGCTACGTTTAATATTTACATACTATTGCTGATTGTCAGCACTTACAACCACAACACCCGTCAGGATGTGCCTAGCCAACAGTTGTTTCAAGGCCGAAAGTTTAAAAAAAAAAAAAAAAAAAAAAAAACCTGAACAGCCGGCCAGTCCGGATGTCTCTACAACATGGTACACCTTGACAATCAACAACTAGCCAAGTCTGGATATCTGGGAAATCTGGCAAACTTTGGTATTTGGCCATCTCACTCATCAGGGACTTTGCCACACCATAAGAAAACACTCTTCAAAGAGTCATTCACAGAAATGCACCTCAAAATACAAAGTGGTCTGATCTATGTATCCCACAAGGCAACAAACCTGATGCACCACCCCAAACTACGTTTGGAGGGAAATTTAGCAAAAGGCACATATAGACATCTTACGTCTACGCCAAACATGCAATCACATATTCGTCTTTTTACCTACCGGGAAAAGGCAAGCACTTCTCATTGGGAAGCGACATCACTCGCGAGTAAAACAAATTGAAGGTTAACCAACAAAAGTGCCATTGGCACGATATGAAATATACATGAGATGCCAACATCTAGCTATGTCATCGGCATACAAAAGAACCATAGGTACTCAAATGAGTGTCATAGACACAATTCAGTATAATTACTCTTACGCACACCCAAGATGGTGTGACACAACATCCAAGATAACAGGTTAAAAATGTGTTATTGGCTTGATCACCCAATAAAACATTATTTTTCAAAGACACATTGGACATGGCCTCGGTCACAACTACTCAAGGCAACCTCAAGCGGCCAAGAAAGGCATGGCCAAAGAATAGCCGGAAGAAACAATAACAACAAAAAAAGTTAGGCTTCAAAAAACCATTTTAAAACCTAACTGGGGGCATGATAGTGTTAGTAGGGAATGGCTCATACACATAGCCCATTAACCCCCTAAACACATAACCTGACTTACAAAAGCTTGCCTGCTATCTCCTAGCTCCGGACACAAGGCTCCGGCGTCCGGACACAAGGCTCCGACGTCCGGACACTTGGCCCCAGCATCCGAACATTTCGTCCCGGCGTCCGGACACAAGGCTCCGGCGTCCGGACAATTGGCCCTTGGCCCCGTGTCCGGGAGATTTGGCCCCGGCACCGAGAATCAGGCCCCGTGTCCGGGAGATTTGGCCCCGGCACCCGGGCTTCGGCCCCGTGTCCGGGAGATAGGCCCCGGCACCCGGCCCCGTGTGACAACCGTCTAAATTTCAGGTGATTCTCAGTTACTTAATCAGTTCGATTCTCTAGTTACTCTTTTGTCGTGTTCATATTGTCGAATTCAAAATTGTTGTGTCTTTTATTGTCGAAACCAAAAGTCGGAATCAATTTATAAATCCTAACACCGAATAAACAATACAAGAACTTGACTAAGTTCATAACGGAAACTAAAAAGACTCTAGTCCTTAACTAATTATAACGGAAAACTTAAAACGTCACAAAGCTGGAATTTCCATCCAGCCGGCGGCTGAATATATTCAGTCGGCGGCTGAATCCCGCTGACTGTGCCTTGATGAGTCATTTTTGCATGCTTTTCGATTGGACCAAAGTATTAATCCGGGATTGGACTGAATTTACTGCCAATGTGGTTCCCTAGGGCAGTAATCCCCCTTTCCCACACCACTCTAACAACTCTTTTCATTTGAATCAAACACAAAACACACATTACACCTCTCTCTCTCTAAACTCTCTCATTTCCTTGCTAAGAACATCATCAAAACAGAAACTTAAACACCATTCCCAGTCCATAAACACACATAAATCGACCATCAATCATACACAAATCGTCCTAGAAGAAAAGGGTATCAAAGGAGAAGGTTTAAATCGGGTTTTTGAAGAAGTTTTTGAAGCTAGAAACTCATCCAACCGTCACTTTGCTTTTTCCTTCGGTAAAACCCTTTCTTTTTACTGTTTTTATCTAAATAATCGGTTGCATGTAAGATCCATAAACTGAAAATATGTTTTTATAAAGATCTAAAACGTTTTCTTGCTTAAAAACGGATTTTTACAATAGATCTACACTTTCAACATATAAATCTAAAAGAAACAGTGATTTTACTTTAAAAACACATATATTTGATAAATAACAGTGTGCATGTCGAATCTAACCGTTAAACAAGCTAAAAATCGAAAAATAACGTAATCTTGAAACTGGCCGAAGGCTTTTGGCCGGCGGCTGAAGGTTCTCAGCCGACGGCTAAAGTCCAGCCGGCGGCTGAGTGTCTCCAGCCGCCGCCTGAATGCTGCTGTTCATCATATTTGTCGTTTTAAAAGCTTTAAACGTAAAAAAATAAGCTAAACTAAGTTATCACAGAATATATATTTTGGAAAACTCACTGTTTTTGATAAAGAAACTGTTTGGAAAAGCTTTTGGAATTGAAACATTTGTATTATCGTTCTTATTGGATATATTGCGTGTTTCAAAGCGGGAAAGTGTTTTGAAATTGGATTAAATTTTTATAGCGCGGAAGCGCTGCCCAAATTTCACCGTAAAATATTCTTCAAATTCAGTAACTTAATATTTTCGGGACTTATACACTTTGACATTGAACTTGGACACTTTTTGGACTTATTTGGACTTATCGGACTATAAAACGTTCACGAACACACTTATTCATATAATTCTTCCGTAATAACCTTTTGGGACAGAATCTAAGTATAAGAAATTGGGAATTTAAAATGTTAAATTGGAACTTAACATAACTCTAATTATACTAATAAAACTTATACAACATTCCGGTGTTTTAGGTCATTTGTGATTCCCGACGCGTTCCGCTTCGTTCGTGCTAGTTCATATCATTTACTTCGCAAACCGTGAGTTACAACCCCACTTTGTTTTACTTTTGTACTTTTAAACATTATTTGGGGGAAACATAAGATTATATGCTTGTAACTTTTGAAACTATTTGCGAATTGTTGAAACATTTGGAAACTTGGTACTTTTGAAACCTTATTGAAACATTTGGAAACTTGTGTGAAACTTGGAACTTATTGAAACTTTGGAAACTTGAAACATTTTAAAACTTATGAAACTCGTAAACTTTGGAAACTTGTACTAAACTTGAAACTCTTTGGAAACTTTGAAACTTTGGGAAACTTGGAAACTTGTGAAACTAATATGCGTATATGTGTTGTTACTCCTTAATTGGTTAACTAAATTAGGATACTTGTTAGAGCAACCAATCCTTGATGAGAATATAAACCCGTAAGTGCCTACTATTTTAGAAACAGAACTCAGTTGCCCCGTTTTGGACTCGGAAACTTTACACACTATTAGCAATAGCCGTTAGTATTATGAGTATCGATACTTAGGAGAGGTCACTCCTTACTCAGGGTTAGCGACCCAAGTACATATTACTAAGATTCAGGTGGAAACTCAATTAAACATTTTGGGGCTAGATCCTGACCAGACAATCGGTTTAGTGTAAACTTACAACCTATATTATACCAAGTGATTGATACGAGTTACTATTTAGTTAAGCACATATTACCTACGCATATATCTTTTAGCGCCTGGATTCCGCTACAACTTTATTTATACGAGTTTTATCTGTTTTACTTGCGTGTGTACAAACTTTTACTATTTACATTTACGTGTTCTAACGTCGCTCCGTTCCTTTTACTTATGTCGTCATCATATATTTTACATCTTTTTATTTTTGGAAACTTTTATCGAAACTCTAAACTGTAACTCACTCACTACTTTATGTAGTTGACACTTTATCTTATGTTTCAGGAAATTAGTGTAAGTGTCGGAATGCATGGCAAGGAAGGGTCACTATGGTTACGTGAGGCGCACTTGGGAAAGACCTTTCTATTTTTGGGAATTTGTTTTGGAAACTTTGTATTTGTACTTAATTTAAATTTGTGAACTGCTTGGTTGTTTAAACTTGAACTATTTTATTTGAAATGAAATGACTTGAATCGTTAATTTGCTTATGACCGTGTAATGATATTCCAGCTCTCACATTCCGTGTTTCCGCTATAGCGGGGTGTGACAGACTTGGTATCAGAGCACAGGTTATAGTGAAAACGGTTTTAGAAATTTCCAAAAAGTTTTTGAAACCAAACTATAACCAAGGCTTTTCGGAAAATCATTATGGGTTCAAAACTTTAGAGAATTAATTTCGCAATTGCATGATTGTTTTTAACTACGCATGGCCTGATCACCCCTGCCTAGTTCAAAATGGCTTATGCAAGAACGGAACATAATTACTAATGTTAAACGGTTTTGAGTCGAAAAATTCCCGGTCTTACTATTCCCAACCTCACGTGATTGACCCTTACCTGCATTTCCTTACATATTTCCTTTAACATTATCTTGTTCATGTACTTACGAAACTCTTTACGTCGCAGATCCGTCATGTCTCAATCGTCACGCTCGCGATCCCCCTCACGATCACAGTCCCGATCCCAGCACCGAGCCGCATCGTCACACGAGCCATCCGAGGGCCATACCGCCTCGGAAAGTCTCCGTCATCAGACCACGGACCCCACGGAGGATACCTCCATGGCTGTGTCCAGTAGCATCGGGTCTAGCCCGAGGTCGGTATTACCACCTCCACCGGCTCCCGTTGCCGCGCCACCACAGCGCCGTGGACCGCGTGTCGTTATGACGGCACGTAAGCAGGTAGTTCTCCCGGGCCGGCTACCCGATAGGATGGCGGCGCAGCAGGACGGCCCGTCCAGGCCTGCGCCACCCCATCTTCCATTCGGACACCCACCTCCCGAGGTTCCGCGCACCTCGATGATTGACCATTACTCGTGGGAGCGACAGCTCGAGCGAGAAGAGATGCAGCGGGCTCGAGACGCTGAGGCAGCTAGGCAGAGGATGCCGCCTACCCCACAGCTACCCCCTCCTGCCGCTTTCCTGCACCTTCACCGTGAGGTAAGGGGACTTTCAGAGGAAGCCCAGCAACAAGGGCTGCTCCTCTGCGAGGTCTCCGATGCCGCTCATCGGTTGTCGGAGCAGGCACTGCGACACCTTGCTGCAGTCCAGGCCACAGCCCGGACAGTGCAGCGCTTGGTCGGAGTTTGTCTGATCATGGGGACCTTGTTGGCGGTTGTCATCGCCAAGATGTTCTTCGAGAGGCGCCGTTAGTTCTTTTCTTTTATTATGTACTGTAGGCCGAGTTGTAATTTTCAATGTACACAGCTTCGAGCCATTTTCATTATTTCCATATTGTATTGTACTGTAATTCTCTTCTATTTTGAACCTTGTACTCAACTCTTATTTTAATGAATGAAGTTCCATTTATTATTATCTATTATTACCTTGTCTTGTGAATCTTGTACTGTGGTTGAATCATTTTCTTACGTATGAATCCTTGTCGTGCGAATCTCTTGAAACTTTGTCGTGCGTGTACTATCTGTTCTATTACTTTACTCTTGTGTGATTGTTAACTTGTTCATTGAATTACATTCTTATCATACTCTAATCGTGCGTTCTAAACTGAATCTGTTGTCTGTTGTAGAATCATGGCACCCCGTACCAACGCTAATATCATCGCTGAGCAAGTCGCTGAGCAGTTGAACGCAGCGATGCCCAACACACTGCGGGAATCAATGCTAACGTCAACAACCACCACCAACAACAAGCAGCAACAGCAACAGCAACAGCAGCACAACAGCA
>CAJVGC010000001.1:57831071-57851564 GCA_910822075.1 Senecio squalidus | reverse complement strand
ATTAGCACCTCGCATCTGACTTTGTGCCAAAGGATCAAGAAAGGGTAGAACTGCATCACCCGCAACGGATCGCAACTTACTCCCTACAATATGTTTGCCAAATGCATGAGTAGCCCGATTAACTTCCAACATCAAATTCATCACATCAGGATGATCAAGTAGTAGCTTGAACAGCTCAGGAAAAGCAGCAAGAAGGTCTTTTCTACCCTGAAAGGCAACATCAAGTTGCTGGCGCTGAGACTCAACTACCTGTCTCTCAACCTCTAAAGATGTGGTCACTGTCGCCAACTCCTTATCCTTTGCAGCCAGGATATCTTCATACTCCTGCGCCCTCCTTACCAATCCATCCCTCTCTTTCTCTAAGTTGGAAATCTTGGCAGAAAGATCACTAATCTCCTTGTCCCGGCCGGAAACAATCTCGCGTTCGGCCTCAAGATCTTTCCTAACCACAGCCAAACTTTCCACCTCTTTCTTCAGATCCGAGTAATCAACTTTCAATTTTTCATGATCTTCACATGTACGCTTCCTAGCAAGTATATGTCCCATAAAGCCATGAAAAAGGCTCATATCAGCATCATCCAACAATTCAGAAGTTCCTTGCAACTTTGACTGCATAACAAGTTGAGGTGGGACAACATTGTCCATGAAATCCCTAACAGATCCAACAGTTTGTCCATTGTCACCCACAGAAAATGACCAGGCAGGCACAAAACGTTGACCAGATGGCGTGCCAACAAATGTAGAAGGCTGAACAGTACTGCCACAAGCAGGAAGAGCCATGCTAGTAGATCCATGGGGCGCCATCTGAAGGCCCCCGTAAAGATTTGTTCCAAGAAGTGGAGAAGCAGGGAACAATTTTTTTTTTCGATTTGGGTGTAGGAAGGTCATAATCCTCAACATTTATTGATGGCCTCTTTCCTAACACAGATGCACCATCAAAGCATGGCTCATGACCATCGTCAGATCCAATATCCTCCAACTCAACTGCATAAAAGAAAGACAAGTTAGTTACTACACACAGCGAAAAATAATCATAACTCATAGGTACCTTGTCTCTGACGAGAAGAATCCTGCTCTTCAAGCATGTAACCAATGGGATCAAGATCATCACCTACCCAAACAAAAAACATCAGTTATATATAGCTATTATTTAAATAGACCAAAAGGTTTGAAATAATACCAGCAGGGGATACTACGAGATCTTCATCCTCAGTATTCTCTGGAAGCGGAAGCCTAACCTCCAGGCCCTGCCCCTCTCTTCCTGTAGGAGAAACACCAGGGACATCAACACCAGCTGCTTTCTACATCTGGCAAGCTACGGCAGGCGGATGATCCTCTACTTCACATGCTTCATCCCCCACTAAGAAATCTAGCAACCCCATAACTGCAACAAAGAAACAATATAAATGACAATCAACTTCACGAAATAATAAAGACAAAAAAGGATTTTAAAGAGACCCACGTTTCTTTGATGTCTTCGACACAATGACGGGAACCGTCTCCTCTTCAACATCCTTAATAATTCCAGCCATCGCCAGCACCCCTTCGGGGCATATCCTATACCTCACAGACATACGGCGGAGGCGTGCATATGCCTCCGCCTTAGGAACGGAAAGCTCGGGGAGTTCATTTACTCTGTTTGGGTATCTTAGATGGCCAGCTAAAAAGGGCACTTGACCAAAGCTTAATAAACGATCTATCCACGAAAATAAAGTCAAACCGCCAGTTCTTAAGACTATCAGGAGGATCCTCAACCAGTTTCCATTCTTTGCTTCTCTCTCTCTGTTCTAGGCTAAACCAGTCTCTAGATTTACACAGTTTATAAAAAATCTACAGAACAAGCAATTTTCATCCCAACCAACAACATCTCAAACATTATAACCTTAGCAGCACCTACAGGATGCATTTGGGCAAATCCAATTTTGTAGTGAGTTAGCACTTTCATATAAAAGGAGCTACATGGAAGTCTAAGGTTTGAATGGGTAAGAAGGTTGGTGTATAAAGTAATTTTTCCTGAAGGAGGCTCAGTGGCACGTTGGTCTATGGTAGGTGCTACAGGATTGAAGGAACTAAGGCATGGAAACCTAGTTATTAAATCCGCTAGCTTAACATCATTGATGCCACTACTGCATTTCCTAACCTCTTTCTCTTTTCGGGAAACCATTTCAGCTTTTGAACCCATTATAACAAACTGCTACAATTCAAGAATACTGAATAAGATAAATATAAGACTCAAGTTGCAAGGATGGAAAAAACAACAATAACTTACCCGCAAAAAGACGACGCTTCTGATTGGAACGAGAAAACTCACCTGTTCCCAAAAACAAAAAAGAGAGGGCCTCCGTTACACATAAAAAAAAAAAAAAAAAAAAAAAATTCGCCCGCACAAAAGGCCGGCTATATGTTGGCTGTGAAATCCAAGTCGCCAGCACAAAAGGCCGGCTATATGCCAGCTAACAAAAACAAAAGAAAAAAAAAAAAAAAAAAAAACTTACCGAAAAGCAGAAGAGTTAGGCTTCAAAACCTAATTTTTAAACCCTAACTGGGGGGCATGATAGTGTTAGTAGGTGATTACTTAAATTATAGCCTATCAAACCTAACATTTGGGTTCGGCCCACTGAGTCTCAATCTGACAAAAGGACCAGAACCCGGAACGTGAGCCCGACACCCAGAAGCCCCGCGACCAGGTAAAATGGCCCCGGCACCCGGCCCCGTATCCGGGTAAAATGGCCCCGGCACCCGGCTCCGTGTCCGGGTAAAATGGCCCCGGCACCAGGCCCCGTGTCCGGGCACAATGGCCCCGTGTCCGGGCACAATACCGGGAACCAGGCCACGTGTCCGGGCACAATGGCCTCGTGTCCGGGAATCCGGCCCCGTGTCCGGGCACAATGGCCCCGTGTCCGGGCACAATGGCCCCGTGTCCGGGAATCCGGCCCCGTGTCCGGGAAAAATGGCCCCGTGTCCGGGAATCCGGCCCCGTGTCCGGGAAAAATGGCCCCGTGTCCGGGAATTTGGCCCTGGCACCCGAGACCAGGCCCCGTGTTCGGGCAAAATGGCCACGTGTCCGGGAATCCAACCCCGTGTCCGGGAATTTGGCCCCGGCACCCGAGACCAGGCCCCGTGTCCGGGCAAAATGGCCCTGTGTCCGGGAATTTGGCCCCGACACCCGAGACCAGGCCCCGTGTCAGGGCAAAATGGCCCCGTGTCCGGGCAAAATGGCCCCGTGTCTGGGAATCCGGCCCCGTGTCTGGGAATTTGGCCCCGTGTCCGGGAATCCGGCCCCGTGTCCGGGAATTTGGCCCCGGCACCCGAGCCTTGGCCCCGCGTCTGGGAGTTTAGACCCGACACCATGGCCCGGTGTCCGACACTCGTAGCCCGGCGTCCGACCCTCGTAGCCCGGCGTCCGGCACTCGTAGCCCAGCGTCCGGCACTCGTGGTCCGATGTTCGGCACTTGGTAGCACTTACGCCTAGGCTGTCACTAATGCTTTTGGCCCGCACTCCAGAGCCAATACTTATACCTTGTATCTAATAAGTACCGTATTCCTCCAAACCAACACTCATGCCTTGGGATTCATCTCATAGTATCATACTCCTGACATCCTACCAGTCAGACACTCAAGCCTAATCCTTGAGTGTAACCGTCAAAGCATTAACAAGGTTATATAATGATATGGACGTTACATGTATCTTTAATACACGTTGGAATCCTATTGATGAGTCATAAAGGGTCATCATGGTCATATGTTGTTAATACCTGGTAGTGTTGGGTATAAATACTCCACACTTCAGGTTTTGGAGGGAAGCTTCATCATCTTCCTCACATATTCACTGACCGGAATACTTAACCATATTCCGCCAAGTCTTTCCGATCAATCTCTTGTCTACCTTAGTCTCGCCAAGAGTCTGTTAGGTTTGCACTGTTTGAGCAGGAGGTCAACAGAGTGATCAATCTAACCCAAGTTACTGAGCCTGTCAATCCTTGCTCTAACAGAACTTATTATCAGTTGGACTTCGTTTACTAGATTCCAATATCCATAACATGAAAGAGCACAATTAGTCATGTGTGTATGATGTCAAATGAAGTAAAATTACATAAAAAAATCTGGATTAGTATACTGATCAGTCGTGTTAACCACTCCTAAAATTTCACGTTTCACAGACTTACAAACGGATGATAATAAATGTATAGTTGAATTTGAAAACCGGTCTCTTTATGATAATAAAATCGTGTTTTCTACGAAAAACGGTCTTTTTATTTAATTTGTAGACCTGACTCGAGGTGGTTTAATTAGGCCTGAGCATAAACGGGCCGGCCCGTTTATAACCCGGAAACCCAGACCGGCCCGTTTATAAACCGGAAACCCTGCCCGGTCCGGCCCGAACCGACCCGCATAATAAATTTCGGTCCGGTCCTCGGGTTTGGTTTTAGGGAGATTTCGGGTATCGGGCCGGGTCGGTCCGAAACCGACTAAAACCGGGTATACCCGACTAACCCGGATTGTTTTTATTATTTTTTAATTTTTTGGGTTATATATCAAAAATGTTAAAATTTAGGTGCCTAGATTCGAACCCATGTTGCCATACTTAATTGAGTGATGAGTTACCACTCCACCACATAGAGATTTGTTTATAATTTTTTAACAAAATTTATTTAATAATACATTATTAATAAAATCCCATTTAACCATAACTCCAAATAAAAACCTTAATTTCTAATCATGTTTTACTTATAAAGTTAGTTTCTAGAGACTACAGGGGTCTCATTTTATTTTATTTTGCTTTTTTAATAATGACAGTTTAGTAATACAGTTTTATATGCTTTGACTTTAACAGTATCAACAGGACCGGTCAAAATATAATCTAAACAATATATTACTTTAACAAAGACAGTTTTCCTCGTAGTCGTGTAAATGTAATTACTAATTAAAAATATTAAATTTAACTAATGGTTAGAAATTTATTTTAGGTTTTTATATATATAAATTTAACCATATTTTATTATTTTTAGAGTCAATAAGGTTTAATTAACCGCTATTGATGAGTTAATTATAAAGTCTTATTAAACTATAAAAATTACATAAGCTAACTTAACATGAACAATGCACCTACTTCTTACTAAAACATTTTTTTAATTTTTATTTGCATTTATAAATATGTTATTTGATAGTCTTAATTAAGAAATGCATATAAGACTACGCGGTATGGGGCGTTTTTTTCCCCAATCACGCCGCCACATAAGCCTATAACGCCCCAATCACGCCGCCCCCCACTCCGGTGGGGGCGTTATCGACAAAAAAAGGGCCACGGCGTGAGCAGAATAACGCCGTGGTGAGGGGAGAAAAGCAACGCAACGGTCGAATTTGTATAGCAACGGTCAAGATTTAAACCAAGTGCCTATATAAACATACTCAAACATACTCAAACACATACAAAATATATACAAATACTCAAAAACACACAAAAAACACACACAAAGTTTTATAAAATGTCAAGTTCGTCAAGTTCGGATGAAGATGCAATTGTAGCCGAAACGATTACAGCCGTTGTTAACTATGCATCACAACAAATCCAAAGACCAATCACCACAAGAAGAACCGCAATAGAACGTAACCGTGAAGAAGCTAACACACTACTAATGGAATCTTACTTTTCTCCGGGTTGGACCTACAACGACGAACAATTTACCCGTCGTTTTCGAATGAGGAGGGAGCTGTTTCTCAGGATATGCCACGATTTTGAAAACAATTTTGATTATTTTAGGCAAAAATTTGATTGTAGAGGAAGGGCTAGGTTTACACCGATTCAGAAATGCACCTCCGCCATAAGACAACTTGCTTTTGGCACTTGTAGTGACATATGGGACGAGTATTTAAAAATGTCCGAAAGAGTTTCACGTGAATCCCTTGCCAACTTTTGCGAAGGTAAATTTTTAACCTTTACTTTTTTAATTAGTTTATTTTAAAACTTATTTTTACTTAAAATGTAATAATATCTGAAATAGGTGTGGTTTCTTTATACGGCAAGAGATATTTACGCCGTCCTAGTTGGAGTGACATACGTCAGATTACTTCGGTTCATGATGAAAAACACAATTTTCCCGGTATGCTAGGCAGTTTGGATTGTATGCACTGGGAGTGGGAAAATTGTCCTGTGGCTTGGCATGGTCAATACCATAGGGGTGATCACAATCACCCTTCCATTATGTTAGAGGCTACGGCCTCTACTGATTTGTGGATATGACATGCATTTTTTGGGGTTGCTGGAGCGAATAATGACATCAATGTCTTGGATCAGTCACCGCTTTTCAACGACATTGAGAATGGGACGGCTCCCGATCAGTCGTTTATTGTTAACGACACAACCTACAAATACGGGTATTACCTCGCTGATGGTATTTATCCAAAATGGCCGGTGTTAATAAAGTCTTTCAGGGAAAGAGACGAATTAAACGAGAAGCGTAACCATTTTAAAAAAGCCCAGGAATCTTCAAGAAAGGACATCGAACTGGCATTTGGAGTGTTGAAAAAAAGGTGGCATATAATTAAAAACCCCGCAAGAGCTTGGAGTTTAGAAAAAATTAGAAACGCGATGTACGCTGCTATAATTCTTCATAACATGATTTTGGAAGACAAAGGTCTCGCGTATTGTCAAGCTTATGTTGAGAATGCCACAGAACCAGAAGTCCAGATTAGCTTTGAAGAGAAACAACAGAACATACTTGACATGCGTGACGAAGATACCCATCACAGTCTGTTAGCCGATTTGATCGAACATGTCTGGTATTACCGCCCCCGAGGAAACAACGCTGAAGATTGAAGTTTTTTTTTTTTTAAATTGTATTTTTTTAACGTCTTTTATTTAATCGTAATATGTTTTTTAATAAATTGTAGTGTGTGTTTTTTTTTAATAAAAATACAACTTTTTAAATTTCATTTATATAAAAAAAATAATAAATATACAACTTTTTAAAATCACACTCTCTTTCCTCTGTCACTCCACATCATCATCACTTACACACAACCACTCCACCCATTTTTATCACTCCACATCATCACATTCTCTTTCCTACAAATCACACTCTATTTCCTACAAATCACCTCTATCACTTCAAATCATCACTCCAAATCACTTACCACTCCGCATAGTCTAACAAGGAGTTGGAAATATGTATGGATTTTTTAAAGTGAAAGGTTAAAAAGTCTATTTACAAAAGACTGCTTCCTCATTTTCTTGCTTTCCACACAAAGTCATGTACGTCATGGAGTTGCTGGTTGTATACTATCTATACTTTTCTAGAGAGTCAACCATGTATCTTTCCTAATTCTTATTTTAAAATTATGTTTTCTTTATCATTTTATCATATAAATATGCTCCAAGTATAAGTTTGTATGATTAGACATTATTTTATGTCTATAAGTTTTTCAAACTGTTACACGTACTAAAGAAAAAAAATCACTTAGATTATTTTGATCATGTATTTATTTATGAATTATATGTAGTTTAATTGTGTATGAAATTTCTGTAACATCTCAAACGAATTTTAAATCTGTTGTGAAAGATGTTGGGTATATAAAAAAATCTTGACCTTTCCTGAAATGAGGCGTTCATAGTTAAAACGTGATTGGTTGAAGTAATTACTTGGTTTGTTTATTAATGCAGTTTGTTCTTTTCGAAAAACAACTAAATTATACTAGTTCGATCAGTCATTTGGTTTTGTTACTAATGCGTGAATTATATAATTTGTAGACTTATTGGGTTGTATAGAAGGGTATGTAAGTAATTTCAGCATACATAATAACTATTTGCAGTAATATATAGTTTCACCATTTATTTATGGGTTTTGATATTAAGTGCAGGGTTATCTATGAAAGTTTTTGTAAAATTTTATTAACAATTTATAAAAAACAAGAATCAACAACTATGTCAATATCAACACCAAGAACATATCACAATATCAAAATACAAAAGAAATCCTAACTACAATAGCTCTCGATCAAAACAATCACTCCATCCTCACACTATATCAGCTATCTAGATGATAAACTGATGATGAATTTAGTTGAAGAAATCTAAGTGACAGTGTTAGTAGGGAATAAGCTCGATACAAATAGCCTATAAATCCTAAAAACCTAACACAGCGCAAGATGAAGGCTCAGTCCCTTTCGGATCCAAGGAAGGCTCCCAGTCCCTTCCAAATCTAGGGAAGCCTCTCAGTCTCTTTCTACATCCAGAGAAGGCTCTCAGTCCCTTCCACATCCAGGGAAGACTCTTAGTCTCTTCATCTAGGAAAGACTTTTAGTCCCTTCCACATTATGCAGACTCTCAGTCTTTGCCAACTTTCAACCACCGGCTCCCGACTCTCGGATCCTGGGTCTCCCGGCCCTGACTCCCGGCTCCCCTCTCTTGGCTCCCGACTTCCGGCTCCTGGCTCCCGGCTAGGGGTGTTCACTAATTAGATATATCTGAATTGTCGAATTGGATAATTCGGATCGGACTAAACGGTTCGGATTTTTGGATTAGTTTGGCCGAGAACCGAAATTTTATTTTGGTTTTTGATTGGTTTCGGTTATTATTATATGAACTGAGTAGTCCAAATAAACCGAACAATAGTTTATCATTATCTATTTTTCATATATTTTATTATATAACATAATTACCTAATTATTTTACATATACTTTTTACTATCTATCGTTGTTTACTTCCTATATTTTTCACCTAAAACTAATCCTTGCTAATTTTCCCACCTATATGCTATATTCTACACTTAATAGCCTCAACTTTTATTTCCATTTACGAAATCTTTCTAATCCATTTGAACCATGGACATACATACCCTTTCTATTAGGGCTAAACTCAATTCATTGTCAATACTACAACGTTCATAATTCAATTGTTTAAATTGTACGGATATTTCATTGTCATTATTAATATGTATATTTAGGTAAGAAGAAAAACTAAAATATAAAACCGATCCAACCGAATTGTAATTTGGTTCGGATCTCAAGATAATTTGGATGGTTTAGATCCATATTTTAAAAACCGAAATCCAATTGGATTCACTTAATTAGATCGGATTAAACCGATCCATCCAAACGAACACCGCTACTCCCCACCGCCGGCTCCCAGCTCGCGGGTCCCAACTCCCGACCCCGGATCCCGAGTTCCCAGCTCCCGAGTCTCCCGGATCCTGCTCCCGGATCCGGCCCCCGACTCCTAAGGTCCTACCTCCTAAGGTCCTACCACTAGAGGTCCTGCCACTTGAGGTCCTACCTCCTGAGGTCCTAACACTTGAGGTCCTGCCACTTGAGGCCCTACCATCATTGGATTTCAGGATTTCATGATAGACCGTTACTCTTTGTCTATTCATTATGACCTCCATAATGTCATAAACGTTGGAACCTCATAAATATCATTAAATCATTGTAATGGGCATTCATAGCCAACCGTTTCCCATGTCTGGGATTGTTAGGTATAAATACCCCTACCTTGATACAGTTCAGGGACATGCTAACACTCCATATATCTCTCACACAAAGTACAAACACTATTCTCATCATACTTACTCATAGTACCACCTAGCCGGAATATTCATACACTTCCCGTAGTAAACATATTCCGATCACCTTCTTCAACCAACCAGTTTACCACCTTAGGCTCGCCAAGATCTTGATAGGTTTGCACTACTTAGTAGGAGGTTAAGAGGTTGAACCCCAAACACCCAAGTTACTGATCCTGTCAATCTTTGCTCTAACACTAAGAAATTAGGGTTTTCTTTGAAAGAGATGATAGAGAAAGTAGAGATGATGAAAATGTGTGGTGAAAATGTGATTCAACCAGTATTTGAATCACATCCGTTTAATCTTTCCAATCTTGACACTTTCAATCCTCCGAGTTATTTTCATTCCATTTAAGCCACCAATGATCCAATTTAGATTTAGGCTCATGTCATCTAGTCCAACCCATTAATCCTTAAGCCCAGTCATTGTAAACAGCTTATTCCTCCGAATAAGCTTATAATGCAATGAACTAACTAATACATTTCATTATCCAAAGTAGAATTAGAACTAAGTTGATTATTCATTTTAACATTCCCCCTTAATTCTTAGTTTGGAATAAATATTTTAGGCCTAACCTTTTACAAAGAAATGTTGTAACAAGGATAACCCCTTTTTTAAAGATATCAAACACATTATTTGCAGAACCAATTTTAATCACTTTTACAACCCCTTTTAAAAAAGTTTCTTTTATGAAAAACAAATATATTTCAAAATGTTTGGTCCTTTCATGAAACACTGGATTTCCAGTGATTTGAATAGGAGATTTATTATCACATAAAACTTCAACAGGCAAATCAAGTGTTACACTTAAATCTTTGAAATTTTTTAACACACATATTATTTCACATACAACTATACCTATTGCTCTAAATTCATATTCTGTTCATGATCTAGATACATTGGATTTTTTTTTCACTTTTCCATGAAACTATATATTTACCAAAGAATAATGCATAACCAGTTACACAAACCTTCTTGTTGCCAAACATTTACCATAATCCGAGTCTACAAAAGCAATAAGTTCACCTGTACCTGGTTCATACCAAATCCCTTTTCCTGGAGACCTCTTAATATATATTAAAATTCTGAATGAAAGTTTAAGACGAGAGTTTAAAGGTTTATGTATAAACTAGCTTAAACACTAAACATCATATGATATTAATGGTCTACTTAAAATCAAATACATCAATTTTCAAGTGAGTTTTTGATAGTATGTAAAGTATTTAAAACAAAATCTTGTTCAGAACTATTTTTCTTCATTTGATATAACTACATTAACTTTTATTCGAGTTTTAGCGGGTTTACAACCAAAAACACCAAATTCTATTGATACTTCTAAACAATATTTCCTTTGAGTTAAGCATACACCTTGTTTATCTCTTCAAACTTCTATTCCTAAGAAAACCTTAAACAATCTTAAATCTTTAATCATGAACTTGTTTTTTGAAAAAGATTTGCATTTTTCAATTTATTTGTCACAATTACCTGTAATAACAATATCATCAACATGAACTAGAAGAGCAACAAACACATATTCTTTTGACATTGTAAACAAGGAATAATCACTCTTGCTTTGTGTAAAACCATTTTCAACCAAACATGCAGTTAACTTTGCATTCCATTGTCTAGGATTTTGTTTCAAAACATATAAAGACTTCTTTAATCTACACACTTTATTATCATTTTCATTAAAGAAACTAGTAGGTAAAGACATGTAAACTTCTTCATTTAGCTCACCATACAAAAAAGCATTTTTAACATCAAGTTGATATAAGTACTAATTATTATGCACAACAATAGAAATTAGACATCTAACAATGACAATTTTCACAACATGAGAAACGGTATCTTCATAATCTATGCCCTCTTTTTCACTATACTCTTTAGCCACTAATCTAGCTTTATATCTATCTACTTCACCGTTAGACTTATATATAATCTTAAAAATCAATCTATAACCAACAATATTTTTATCAACAGGAGATTCAACAACATCAAAAGTATTATTCTATATAAACCACATCTTCAGTTGAAACTACATATGCCATTAATGCTCTGTTTTGAGTGGTCTCTTCAGCAGGATCATTCCAATCATATCCAAACACATCTTAAGTGATTAGTGCAATTGATGTACTCTCTTGATTGTTCCTAGAGTCATTGGGCTTTGATTTGTTTTCGCATTCTCTTGCAAAGTGTCATGGTTCACCACAATCATAGCACTTGACTTTGCTTTTATCAAACCTATCCCTATCATTGTTTCTAGGAGTGAATCTTCTTCCAGTTCTATTCACAAACCTTCTTTCCCTCAATGATAGCATATCCATTTGCCACTTGAGATCCATCTCTTCTAGATCATCTTGATGAACTTGTCTCAAGTCTTCATTGGTTAGCCCTGAACATGAAGTTTGTGATAGAAAAGCTTCAAAAGTTAGATCTTTTGAATTGTCATTCTGAGATGTTCCAACTGGTGTAATGAGTGCAGTATTAAAAGTATTAATATTTTTGTTGCTGTTGAATGGCTTTTTGTAGAGATCATCCAGCTTTATCTCCTCAAGCACATCACCTTTTTTGTAAGAGACTGTGTAGATGATCCATTCATCTCGCAAAGATCTGAGAAATTTTCTGTTAAGATCATCTTTATCAATTCTTACACCTGCACTGCCCAACTCTTCAGTAAGCTTCTTGTATCTGTCAAAGGTCTGAGTCATTCTTTCCTCCTTCAGAGCTTTGAAGTTCTCATACTCTTGTTTGAGAAGAGCCTTCTTGTTCTTCTTTGTGTTCTTTGTTCCACTGAATCTCTTCTCAAGAGCTTCCCATAGAGACTTTGCATCATTGTATCCTTCAAATTGTGCTTGATATTCATTAGGAGTAGCAATTAGAATGATACTTAGAGCTTTGATTTCTATTTACTTCTCTCTTCTTTCTTGGTCTGTTGTAGGACTATGAATAGCTCCAGGTGTTCCATCAGCTGATAGATCAAGAGCTTCTTTGTTCCCATGCACAATAACACCCCATACTGCATAATCAGAGAGTAGTATGTGTTGTTTGATCCTTAGCTCCATAGACTAAAATCGTTGCTATTGAGGACATGAACCTTGTTTACTACCACATCAGCCATGATTGATAGTACTTTTCTTCTTGTTGAGACTTCTATAACTTGTTGATCAATAGATCTTGAGCACCTCGTGTGCTCTGATACCTCATAATCGTTTGAGTTAGATAAACTCAATACACGTTAACGAAAGATCTTAATCTATCAAAGAAGTTTAATAGCGGATAAACGCTTTGATAGTACAAGTTTAACCATCAAACAAATATTGTATAAAGATAACGAATGAATAATAATGTTTGTCGAATATTAAGCCGAATATATTAATCACAAAAGAAAGATTAACATAGGTGTTTTTCCTAGTACAAGGATCTATGTATATATAGACCTTGAGGCTAAACCTAGCTAAACTAGGAAACATCTAAAACAATTACAATTGTATTCTAATTTCAATTGAGAAACTTGTGGAAAAAGATATTTACAAAACATTCCATAATTATCTAAAACTCTACTAGCAGTAGTAACGAGAAGCGGGCAGTAGTAACGAGTTGTTGCGGTAGTAACCAACAGTTGTTCTTCAGGAGTATTAACTGAGTCATAGTAATTGTCTTTGTCTTCAAGCAGTATTATCTTAAACAGTATTAACCAACAGTACTAATGAGCAGTATTAATGAAGTTAAACTATTAAACTAACAGTTTTAACCCCAACACGTCAACAAATTATGAGCATGAGGATTTCGGACACATTCAAACACCCCTTTTTGGCGAGGGGATAAATCAAATTTTACTCTCAAACTTTGGACGATTCCATTAAATAGGGCAGACGACAAAACATCTGGGCTTTAGGGGGGCAGTGTACTTGTTAGAGAAATCGCTAAGATCATACTCATAATCAAATTCAATTCGATCAATACTATATTCCTGAAGAATGTGGTCTTTCAAACTCTAAGATTATGTTCCCGAGGCCACAAAAGAATAAGTATATATATCCTCATTCGAACATAAACCAAACCCACCAAACTAAGTCGGAAGTAATGCTAGCCTTCCTTGTATTGATGTAAAGATTTATAACTAAGTTAACTAACAAAGATCGATTTGAATATTGTAGCAACTTACCAAAGCAAAGCAACCATAATTAAACTGTTGTAACTTTTCTAGTAATGATAGTTTAGAGTATAATAGTTTTATACTAGATTATTGTCCCGCGAGAACGCGTATAATGATAAAAATTGAATCGTAAATTTTATTTTTATGTAAATATTAAGTTATTATGAGAACACAATTTTACACGTATAATAACATATATATCTTTACGTTTACACATGTTTAAAGTTATAATAGTATATACACTTTTACGTTTATACACGTGTTTTGATACTTTATATTAGGAGATTTTAGAATAAAAATAAGGTAAATCATAGTTAAATTGAGCGATTTATAAGTAAAAATTAAATTTATGTTTTTTTTTTATTTAAGTGTAGATGGAATGAAATAGAAAATGTAATTATGTACTGTCAGAGGGTGTAAAGTAAAAATAATATTTGATAACATCATCAATCTGATCTAACGGCTGAAATCAAAGAAGTTAATCCATCAAAAGGACCTTATTTCGCCATGTAATATTTAAGGTCTCTCTTTTATTATATATTAAAGATTAAAGATACTTTGATTTCAACGGTATCAACAAGACCGGTCAAAACACTAGTAGCCGTGTAAATGCTTTTTACTAATAAAAAAAATGTTAAATTTAACTAAACAATATGTTGTTTAATATTTTAGATATTTAGATAATTCTACCGCAACTTCATTAAATAAATACACCAGATAAAATATGCCAACTTAATTAAGTAAATACACCACTTACATCGGTACTTATAATAAAAATATTACCAGTCAATTGTTCTGGAATTGACTTTAAAGATAATAATAAATTAATGTGAAGGTAATACACTCAGTAGCTGAGTTTTGAAAACAGATTTCTTCTAGACAGTAGAATTTTATGTTAGTACTTTTTATATATCAACTTATCCATATTTTATTATTTAGAGTCAATGAGGTTTAATTAACCAATTATAGAAGTTTATCAATCTATAAATAAAAATAACATAAGTTAAATTAACATGAATAATGCACCTACCTCTTACTAAAACAAAAAATGTTATTTTAATATTCTTAATTAAGAAATACATATAAAAAGGATTTGGCAACCTTGTTTTTGAACAAGTCTAAAAGACTACTTCCTCATATTCTTGTTTTTCACACAAAGTCATGTACGTCATGGAGTTGCTGGTCATATACCATATCTAATACTTTTCTAGAGAGTCAACCATGCATATAAGTTTTAAAATTATGTTTTCTTTATTATTTGATCATATAAAAATACTCCAAAGATAAATTTCCATATAAGATTAGACATTATATATGTATAAAAATTCAATAAATTATTACACTACAGAAAAACTTTATTTAGATTACTTCGATCAAGTGTTTATTTTATGTATAATATGTAGTTCAGTTGTGTTGTGTCTGTAGTTTTTGTAACATGCCAAACAGATCTTATGCTGCCCGTTGACGAAAAAGATGTTTTATATATCAAAAAGTCTTAACCTTTTTTATAATGACTTAGAAACACTTCAGTAAAAAAACATTATCAGTAAATGTGTTTGGATTTAAATAAATTCTGTACGAGTGACCTCCTTAAAACCTCCACTAAAAATAAATTAATTCGTTTCTGAACAAAGCAGATAATATCGTTGTAACTAAAAGATGGACGGTGTGTATAGCTTCATTCTCAAAAACATTACAAAAATTCAAATTAACATGTCTATGGTGGCATAATTTAATGGTTTTTGTATCTTGTATGGTAGTTGACAAGTACTACATTTTTTTAGTGAGAGTGATATAATAAGTATAGGTATACAACTCGAGTTATATTGTTAAATAATACATGATAGTGGAAAAATATGATTATATTGAAATAATTTAATCGGATTAAGTACTACCTTTATGTCTTAAATTAATAGCGCGTAAGCTATAGATGTAAGTATAAGATCTATTCCACGGTTATGTACGCGACACCTTCTTTAGCAACAGACTTGTATGCTAGTACATGTTTAGATTCAATCAACCAATTGACAATCTTCTCTTTGCTTGGAACCCAAAAACCGAAACACAAGTAGATGTTGTTGTGTTCGGCCGAAAGTCTCCAAAAGAGAGGGAGAGGATCAATTTCAATGTCTACCAAAACCACAAACCTAAGGTTTATTATATAGGTGATATTTATTTGGAGCACAAGTTATATTACAATTAGGAAACCTCCATAATTACATAATACATTATCCCATTTATCAATTATTATAATTAACTCATTTAATTAATAATTAGCAAATAATAAACGTATAGTCGTGTCTAAATGTCGATGCGTGCGTTCCCGTAGGCTCACACATTTACGGACACATATAACTATTCAAATACCAACAGCTCACACTTTTGAATAATTTTCAAACAAATATGATAACATTGATTACTGTCTAGCAACATATCGATGTTCCCATAAATGCACGCGTGAAGTTTCGCCAAAGTCACTGTGAGTCTATGTCCGATTAATATCCTTTTATTACAGATACTCTTTTTAAACCTTGGGGATGGATCAAAGTCATTCCATTTTAACTTCTGGTTCTCATTTCGCGAATCACTTAAGATTACCGAATACAGTCGAGACAGTTCTGGACTTATTTTGGTCTGGCCAGACAAACATCTTAAGTATTCATGAGTGGCCTAGTAAGTATATCTAACTTCAGTTTTCACTGGAAAAAACAAACCCTATATTGAATACAACTAGTAGTCATCGTATTTCGCAACATCACCAAAAATAGCCTTTTTGTCACCCTTATCTAGGAGTAGTATTCACTACGATCAAATAATGCACTAAGTACATAAGTAGCAACTTGCATCTCAAGTCTAAGGATAATAAACCTTATGAGTTATACTTAATGACAAAGATCCATATGTAATAATTCATGTGGGATAATCCAGTATGCATCATAATGGATACCATGTGAGTTAGTGAGCCAAGCGGACTAAACACTCAGTTATTGTCTTAATTCAATCATATTCCCATATGATTAACCAACAACGGATATTTAGAATAATATTACACAACATTATTCAAGGAATAAATGAAAAATAGAATAACAATTATTATAATAAATGATAACACAATATCACAAATATTATTTCATTCATAAATAAAATTGTTATTACATCTATATATCCAAATACTAAATTCACATATCTACATGTGATTACTAGATAAAAGAAGTCTTATGCCCTCAGCTAAGTGAGTTAACTTCGTCTTTAAGAGAGCCTTCGTAAGGGGATCTGCTAAGTTATCATCCGTGTGAACTTTGAGTACTCGAATTTCACCTTGATAGACTTGCTCACGAACATAGTGAAATTTCCTCTGAAAGTGTCTAGCTCCTTTTTGAACACCGGGTTCATTGGCTATGATAATTGCACCAGTTTTGTCACAATACATATCCAAATGAGACTTGACTGTGGAAACAACACGAAGTCCAAAAATAAATTTACCGATCCAAACAACTTTCATTGCAGCTTCAACAGCTGCTATTTACTCTGATTTTGTTGCAAACATGGTTTTAGTGGATTGCTTCTTTCTTTTCCAAACTACAGCTCCTCCATTCATGGTGAACACATATCCAGTTTGATATTTGGTGTCATCATGGTCAGTTTGAAATCCGGCGTCACAATAACCAGTAACTTTTAGTTCAGCCTCAGGATTTCCACCATACACCAGAACCATATCTTTAGTAGCCCTAAGGAACTTCAATATGTTCTTCCCAACAATCCAGTGTCCTTCACCTGGATTCTGTTGAAACCTGCTAACAACGTTTTGAGAAAAAGTAATATCAGGTCTTGTGCATCTTACCGCATACATAATAGACGCTATTGCCAAAGCATAAGGTATCCTTTGCATGCGCTCCACCTCTTGAGGTGTAGAGGCACAATCCTTGATACTAAGTTTAAGTCCATCTTGCATTAGTAAATATCCACGCTTGGAATTTTCCATACTAAATCGCTTTAGTGTTTTATCAATGTAAGCATTCTGACTTAATTCTCTCAACCGCTTAGATCTATCTCTCGAGATCTTGATTCCCAAAATAAATGTTGCTTCTCATAAGTCATTCATAGCAAAACACTTTCCAAGATGAGATTTAACATCTTCAAAATTTGGAATATTGTTTCCCATTAGCAATATGTCATCTACATATAAGACTAGAAAAGTAACATTACTCCCACCGGCTTTTTGATGCACACATTGCTCATCGAAATTCTGAATGAAACCAAACTTTTTGATTTCTTCATCAAATCTTTTATTCCAACTCCGTGATGCTTGCTTGAGTCCATAAATGGATTTTTTTTAAGCTTGTACACCTTGTTGGGATGTAATGGATCAATAAAACCTTCTGATTTATTCATATAGACGTTTTCGTCTAGATAACCATTCAGAAAGGCTGTCTTGACATCCATTTTCCATATCTCATAGTCATAGCCGCTATGGCTAAGAATATTCTAATAGCCCTAATGTCTGCCACTGTGAAAAAGGTTTCCTCATAGTCTACACCATAAACTTGAGTAAATCCTTTTGCTACGAGACGAGCTTTATAGATGTGTATATTTCCATCCATGTCGGTCCTTATCTTAAAGAGACATTTGCAATCCACTATTTTGATATTTGGTGGACGATCTACCAAATCCCAAACGTTGTTGTCTTTCATGTACTGCATCTCCACATTCGCAGCCTTAAGCCATTTGTCAGAGTCATGCCATCATAATGCAGCTTTGAAGGTTCGAGGTTCATTAAGATCCCATGATACGCCATCCTCCTCTAGATTAACGTTTAAGTACAATTTATTAGGTGCACGCATCGTCCTTTCGGAACTACGAATTGGAGCATCAACAATTTGAGTTTGAGACTGAGGCATATCATGGGGCTCAGTCACAACGTGAGGATCAGATTGAGGCATTACTTGAGGCTCAATTCTCCTCCCCCCCCCCCCACACACACACACACACACAAATTTTTGATCACCAGTGTGAGTAGAAGGTAATGTATCTTCCTCTTGAACCTCGTCAAGTTCTACAACCCTCCCACTGTTTCTTTGAGCGATAAGCCTTGTTTCGAAAAACTCAGCATACCGAGCAACGTTCACAGTATTCTCGGAAGGACTATAGAAGTAGTAACCCATCGTTTCCTTTGGGTATCCTACGAAGATACACTTAACATATCTTTGCATGAGTTTGTCAGGCGTATCGCGCTTAAGGAATGCCTCACATCCCCATACCTTTAAGTAAGAAAGATTAGGGGCTTTCCCATACCATATTTCATATGGTGTCTTATCAACCTTCTTAGTCGGAACCATGTTGAGAATGCGTACAACAGACTCTAAGAAATAATTACAAAAAGATAATGGTAAAGTTGTAAGGTTCATCATAGATCGTACCATGTCAAGCAAGGTTCGATTTCTCCTTTTCGATACACGATTATGTTGTGGTGTATAGGAAGGAGTAAGTTGTTGGACAATTCCACGTGCTTGTAGATGATCTTTAAACTCTAGGCTTAAGTATTCACCACCTCGATCCGATCGAAGAATCTTGATGGTTTTTCCAAGTTGGTTTTCTACCTCATTTTGAAACACTTTTAATGTTTCAAACACCTCATGTTCATGTTTAAGTAAATAAACATAACCACAACAATCATCCGTAAATGTTACGAAGTAGTAAGATCCTTTCCTAGACATATGCCTAAAGGGACCACATACATCACTATGTATGATTCATAGTAGGTCGGTTGCCCTTTGATTTTCATACGAGAGGGGTTTCCTTGTCATTTTGCCCGATACACAAGACTCACACCTATAAAATGAATCATCACTTGATTTCAAAAGCCCTTCACGTTGAAGCCTTTCGATATGGTGTTTGCCTATGTGTGCAAGACGGCATGACATAGGTAGGATGAGTCCAAGTTAGACTTGACTCGTTTAGTGCTTATATTAAATATTGAATTATTAGTATATGAAAGACGATTACGCAAATCAATTTCAAATATTCTATTAATAGAAATACAATTAAAATAATGGACATTATTCTTTGAAACTGAAATACCAAAATCTGTAAATGCATTGTTAAAACCATTATCTCTCAATACTGACACTGAAACAATTCCCCTAACAATAGATGGAACATAATGACAATTTTCTAATACAAGAATCATGCCGTGGGTAATTGTACGTCATAATTTCCGATGGTTTCCACCGTTACACGTATGTCGTTTTCGACATACACATACAGGGATCCATTCTTCACGTTCTCTTCGCTCTGAACCTCTGAAAGGAGTTACAAATATGAGTACCACATCCAGTGTAATATACCAAAGTATTTGTTTTAGAGAAAGAAATAATTCGATAATCAAGATACCTGAAGATCCGGCATTGGCGACTCTCTTCTTATCTTGCTCCTTGGATAATACTTAGGACAATTCCTCTTCTAGTGTCCTATCTGGCCACAATGGTGACACCCATCATCTTTAGCGACCTGTGACTTTTAGCTGGAGGGGTTTTCTTAGGCTTGGAAGAATAAACAACAACTTGCTTATTTTTACCAGTCTTTGCAATTTTGCGCTTAGCTTATAGCGGTTGATTTTTCTTCCTTTTATGGGTCTGACCACCACCAATCGTAAAGATTTGGTTACCGTTACCATTCACCTTATTCTTGGAAATGCTCTTTTCGAATTCCCCTTTCTTTCAAATATAAAACCAATAAGTGTTATAAAAACTGAGAATTGCCATTAGAGTACCTCAATATC
>CAJVGC010000001.1:57776963-57830971 GCA_910822075.1 Senecio squalidus | reverse complement strand
ATGTATCTTCCTCTTGAACCTCGTCAAGTTCTACAACCCTCCCACTGTTTCTTTGAGCGATAAGCCTTGTTTCGAAAAACTCAGCATACCGAGCAACGTTCACAGTATTCTCGGAAGGACTATAGAAGTAGTAACCCATCGTTTCCTTTGGGTATCCTACGAAGATACACTTAACATATCTTTGCATGAGTTTGTCAGGCGTATCGCGCTTAAGGAATGCCTCACATCCCCATACCTTTAAGTAAGAAAGATTAGGGGCTTTCCCATACCATATTTCATATGGTGTCTTATCAACCTTCTTAGTCGGAACCATGTTGAGAATGCGTACAACAGACTCTAAGAAATAATTACAAAAAGATAATGGTAAAGTTGTAAGGTTCATCATAGATCGTACCATGTCAAGCAAGGTTCGATTTCTCCTTTTCGATACACGATTATGTTGTGGTGTATAGGAAGGAGTAAGTTGTTGGACAATTCCACGTGCTTGTAGATGATCTTTAAACTCTAGGCTTAAGTATTCACCACCTCGATCCGATCGAAGAATCTTGATGGTTTTTCCAAGTTGGTTTTCTACCTCATTTTGAAACACTTTTAATGTTTCAAACACCTCATGTTCATGTTTAAGTAAATAAACATAACCACAACGGCTGAAATCATCCGTAAATGTTACGAAGTAGTAAGATCCTTTCCTAGACATATGCCTAAAGGGACCACATACATCACTATGTATGATTCATAGTAGGTCGGTTGCCCTTTGATTTTCATACGAGAGGGGTTTCCTTGTCATTTTGCCCGATACACAAGACTCACACCTATAAAATGAATCATCACTTGATTTCAAAAGCCCTTCACGTTGAAGCCTTTCGATATGGTGTTTGCCTATGTGTGCAAGACGGCAATGACATAGGTAGGATGAGTCCAAGTTAGACTTGACTCGTTTAGTGCTTATATTAAATATTGAATTATTAGTATATGAAAGACGATTACGCAAATCAATTTCAAATATTCTATTAATAGAAATACAATTAAAATAATGGACATTATTCTTTGAAACTGAAATACCAAAATCTGTAAATGCATTGTTAAAACCATTATCTCTCAATACTGACACTGAAACAATTCCCCTAACAATAGATGGAACATAATGACAATTTTCTAATACAAGAATCATGCCCGTGGGTAATTGTACGTCATAATTTCCGATGGTTTCCACCGTTACACGTATGTCGTTTTCGACATACACATACAGGGATCCATTCTTCAGCTTCTTCTTCGCTCTGAACCTCTGAAAGGAGTTACAAATATGAGTACCACATCCAGTGTAATATACCAAAGTATTTGTTTTAGAGAAAGAAAATAATTCGATAATCAAGATACCTGAAGATCCGGCATTGGCGACTCTCTTCTTATCTTGCTCCTTGGATAAATACTTAGGACAATTCCTCTTCTAGTGTCCTATCTGGCCACAATGGTGACACCCATCATCTTTAGCGACCTGTGACTTTTTAGCTGGAGGGGTTTTCTTAGGCTTGGAAGAATAAACAACAACTTGCTTATTTTTACCAGTCTTTGCAATTTTGCGCTTAGCTTATAGCGGTTGATTTTTCTTCCTTTTATGGGTCTGACCACCACCAATCGTAAAGATTTGGTTACCATTCACCTTATTCTTGGAAATGCTCTTTTCGAATTCCCCTTTTCTTTCAAATATAAAACCAATAAGTGTTATAAAAACTGAGAATTGCCATTAGAGTACCTCAATATCGATGCTTACCACTGAATTGGGGCAAACCATAAACCTTCTACCCGGATTAGATAATATCCATGAAATACCCATTTTTAATGGTTTCGCACAGTCACATTGACTTGAGATTTGTCGCTTGAAACCTGATGTATTTGAATAAGACATATGGTAACAATCGATGGATAGAATTAGGGTTTAAAATTGGGGAAGAAAACCTTATGAAATTAGGGTTCAAAATGGTGGAGGAAGACTTATTAAATCGACGTGGATGCCAAATAGGAAAAAATAGAGACATGGATATCATGTAGAAAAATAAGCTAAGGTGAATGTCATATTGGAACCATTACAGGTAACCTGTTACACATTTACCATTTTTCTACAAAATTTTAATATACATATGTTTTAGTAGTATTTTCGAAAGTTCATTTATTTTAATGCTATAAAATCAAGAGTACATATAATGCATTATTTTTTTTTAACTTTTACAGTAATCTATACAAAAGAATTACATAAGTTAAATTATCTTGAACAACAATTTAATAATATCCACCTACCTATTAATTAACATTGTATTGTAGTAAAAAACAAATTAAGGAAATGATTGAAAACGACTTATAGGTAGTGTATAAAAGGATTTGAACATGCTATATACGTAGATTTGACTTCTATATTTTTAAAATGTTATATTCTGCTAATAAATGAAAAGCTAATTTAAGTACATGATAACATAAACTTTTTTTTTTCTTTAAATGTAAGGGCTTTATAAGCTCTCTGTATATAGTAATTATACATTGCTTTAATGTATTCTACATTAATAAATATGAGTCATATATGCATTGTATCAATTAATGTTTCACAAATTTAGATATGTAATAAAATAATTTTAAACGATCTATATAATTGTAGTTATCGTAACCTGGCCTTCAGTGGCGGCCCTGGGGGTGTGCTGGTTGTGCGGTCGCACGGGGCCTCCAATTTTTAGGGGCCTCCGATTTAAATTTTTTTTTTTTTTTTTTTTTTGATACAAGCTTACAAATTATCTTTGTCCCGTATTTGAGTCAAAGAGAAATAAAAGTTTAGTTTTTACTTTTGTCCCACATCGGTGGAAGAAGAAAATGATTAATTGATTAGATAGCTATAAATTAACCTACATGTTTTTGAAAAAATAACACACATATTTTCAATTTCAAGTACGTATTTGATTATTATTTATGTTTAATATTTCCAAAAATATCGTATTGGATAGTTTATCTATTGTCTAAGAATACAATATATACTATTTGTTACACAGTTAGTTAGTAGATAATTGTTAACTTGTTAAGTTTTTATTTATTTTTTATATAAAGGATGCCTCCAACTAGAAAATTTGAATCGGTTTAGTAGATAATTGTTAACTTGTTAAGTTTTTTTTCACTATTTTGTGTACATAGTTGATAATGCTATTATTTCAGTGGAGCAAAGATTTGAGCAATACAAACAGTATGAAGGCATTTTTGGTTTTTTATTCACAACTGAAAAGTTGAAGTCATTGAATACTGATAAACTAAAGACAAGATGCAAAAATCTTGAAAAGAGGTTACAAAATGGTGATATCTCAGACATTGATGGTGATGGTTTATTCAACGAAATGGAATTGTTACAAAAGAATTTGCCCGTCGAACACGACACAACCAACTCAATACTTAATTTTTTGAAACTGTTAAACACTTATCCGGTTTCTTGTTTGGTATACATAATATTTTTGACTGTTCCCATTACTGTTGCATCCGCGGAAAGAAGCTTTACTAAACTAAAACTCTTAAAATCTTATTTGCGGTCGACCATGTCTCAAGAGAGATTAAATGCATTGAGTTTAATTTCAATTGAGAACGAGTTTTCTTGATAATATTGATTATGAAAGTATAATAGATGAATTTGTTTCAAAAAATGATAGAAAATTGATGTTTAGAAAATAATAATGTAACTAGTGTTTATTATAAAGAAAAGTATTTATTATAAATTTTATAGGGCCTCATTTAATTTTTTGCACCAGGCCTCCGAAATGTCAGGGCCGGGCCTGCTGGCCTTTAGAGAAATATATAAGAATAAAGATGAAAATATGTATGTAATATTTATGTGGAAATAAAAGCCGTTTTCATACAAAGACTCCTTCCTCATTTCCGTGCTTTCCACACAAAGTCATGGGACATCATGGATTGCTGGTATACATACTATCTATACTTTTCTAGATAGTCAACCATGCATCTTTCCTTATTATATGTTCTTTATTGAAGTGACTAGTAAAAATGGAGCCCATATTTTAAATTTTTAATTTTGATATTTAAAAAAAATATTATTTTCCAATTTATATCTATATCTTTAATACAATTTCTATTTAATTATTAGCAAAGTTGTTAAAGTTGTTATGTCTCGAACCACACAAAAGAAATTTACTTTACGAGACATAATTTTTCCATCGATTACTTAATTACACAATATTTTAATATGTTTTAAATACTTCTGATATTTATAAGTTATTTAATTAGGTAATTTAAGTAAATAGTTGATTAGTGCTTATATTATATTATATTATATAATATTATATTATATATTCTAGCATTTGACAACTACTGTCACGACCAATCAGATTGACCAACTTGGGTCGGGTCGCCTGCAGTGGCTCATAGATAAGGTGAGCCAGAGGACCGGCCTTATAAAAAGATTGTTCGAGAGAGATCATAAGAAAGTTCTAAAGACCCACCTTAAAAATAAAAATTGAACCTCCTTGAAAGAAAGACTATGATGAAATAGAAAATTTTAAACAAACTTCCTGCTAATTATATTAGAAAGTATTGAATTTTGTAAAAAAAAAACCAAAAAAGAACTTGATTATTTGTTTCATATTAGCGGTGGGAAAGATGGACTACAAAAAATTTGTTGTAGATATTAGCGATGTTTATAGTTTGGTTTGGTCGGTTTAAACATAAAATTATGGCCAAACTGGTAATCTCGGTTTGGAGTTTTTTGAAACCAAATCGGCCAAAATTGTCTTCAAAACCAAACTGCTCAAACCAATCAAAATCGGTTTGGTTTGACCGGTCTAACGGTTTGAGTTTTATTATTTTTGTTATATTTGTAAAATAAAGAAAAATGACGATTATTATGTTTTGAGAACAAATTCAAGCTATTCAATGATATTAACAATCTAACTTATTTACGAAATTTAATTTTAGAAGAAAAAGAAAGCTAAATAAAAATATTACTTAATAAAAACAAGTCAAAGATTATACACTTATTTTTATTTTAAAAAGCATATTATATATTTATAAAAATATATATATATATAATAAACATAAATGGTTCGGTTGGTTTAAATGGTCGGTTTGAATGTTCAAACCACAAACCAAACCAATAAATCGGTTTGCAAAAATCTTAAACCGGTGGACCAAATAAAAATCTTTAACCCGACCAAACCAATAAAATTGTTTTCGTTTAACCAGTTTAATCGAATTCGGTCGAACCGTATGCACCCCTAGAAGATATTTTATAAGGATTTTCATTTTTACCTCTTTGTTTAATTAATTTATATTTATATCCTTCAATAATAGGTAAACTCAATTGAACATTTTTGGTATACTTTTAGTTTAACATTTTAATAGAATAGTTAAATATACATTTTATAAAACTAGAAGTTAGTCCAACATTTTTGTTTCTCAATATTATTCACAATTTTTTTTTAAATATGAAAGGTTTGATTTATAACTATCAAATAGAATGTCTAGAAAATAACTATTTTAAACTTTAAATAATTTTTAAAATTTTATAGACTTTTCATAAAATAAAATAAAATAAAATAAAATAAAAGGTATATTCATATAAGAATAAGTAATAATAAGCGATTTTCCAATACATATAGAAATAATTTGTTTAGTTATGGATCGAGATGTGTACAAAAATAAACTATATATGGGTTTTTATAAAATTGTAGGTTTGTATAATTGATTGGTTTTATAAATATATAAGTCAAGTTTTAAGTTTCAAAACTTTGATTCTGTTAGGTTTGAAACATCCTTTTGTTACAAATTACAAATTACAAAAGAAGAGAAAAAGGGAGGCATATGGTATATATCTTTCTTTCAAACATATATGGAAGAGAATATTTTTAAACAATTTACTTTATTTTATCAATAACGTAAAGGATTACGTCAGCTAAAATAAATACATTATTTTAATTAAAAGAAAAAAAAAGAAAAAACTTGGAAAGCACTCAAGTCATATATGCTAAGGAAAATGTTTAGTCTATAAATACCGAAGTCTTCTACCTCTCATCTTAACAACTTACTTTGTTCTTTCTCAATTCATAAACATTAAGCAAAATGAAGCAACAACAACAACAGCCTAAAATCGAACATTCCGAATTGAGTCCAAGCTTCAATTGTTACTCTTCTAATAGTTTAACATCCACAGTGATCGCTAAAGTAATCCATGAAGAACAACAAGGACAGGATTTTGAGTTTTCTTTGATGTCAATTGACGATGAAGAGATCACTTCACCTCGTGGTTGGACTGTTTTTCCTGTTTTCAATCCCGATCTTCTAGTAGACAACGAGTTTAAAGTACAAGAAGCCGGTGAATTGGAAAATCTACCTTCTGGAACATTTTGCGTATGGAGACCAAAATGTAAGAAGAGCAAGTCTACTGGCGGGTCTGGATCAAAAAAGTGGATAGGAATTCGGTATTTGCTTAGGCGGAGTAACAGCGAAGGTAAGGATCCAAATGTGTTGCTAACTCCTAAACAAAAACAGAACTCCAGGGAAGTTTCTAAAGTCGTCCCAAGCATGTTGAAGTCCCAAACTCCAGTCCACGAACAATTTTACGTGCAAAGAAGAGCGGAAAATGAAATGGTTAAGAGGAAAACGTATCTACCTTATAGACAAGATCTTGTTGGGTTGTTCGCAACTAATAACGGATTAGGGAATAATAAGCGCAATTTTGTTTAATTTTATTACTTAAACTTTAGTTCAATGTAAATATCATTGAGAGTTTTTTCTTGCTTCCAGAAGTCGAAATGTTCATATTCTCTATTTATAATTTTATATGACTCCTTTAATTGTAATTGTTAGTTAATGTCAAAATATTGGACTTGAATAACTTTATGTGTATTAATTCATTAAAACTATTTCCACTTAAACGTCTAAAGTTAACCCAATTTATTACTTAACATATATCTAAAGAAAACTGGAAATAGAAGTAACCCAAAACACCAATTGATTTCGGGTAAATTGAAACTTCTGGTGGGTTTATGTTGGCTTATTTTATTTTTTTTGTTTGTTTTTCATTCAGTGACTTACACAAACACACCAACAATATTTATATTGATTTTAGGATTGAACCCACAACCTCCACATTGATGGATCATAATAATATCGCTAAATCTTATGTATGTTGATAACACCAAGTTATTTATTACATAAAATTTGATCGAAAAAAATCATAACTAAAATAGATGAACCATTAATGCATAATATGACAGGATTGAAATATTATAAAAAGAGTTTAAAAATAAAAAGTATAAAAACAAATGTAAAATTAATAAAAAAAGAAAAAAAAAAAAAAAAATCCAAAAAAACTTTTATTTTAGGGAAAATATCTTGAAATTTTTTCTATGACGTCATCATTTTCGTGCATAACTTATAAAGTTAAGAACACGAAAAAGTGATGTACCATGTCAAAAAGTGATTTTTTAGGCATCATTTACACAAAAATAACATTTTTGGTGATTTTTTTACGTGAATCAGTTTTGAAAAAAAATGAAATCTTGTGTATCACTTTTGATTAAAAAAACAAAATTTTTCTTGCATAACTTTTTTCGAGACAAAAAAGAAAAATTTCCCCAAAAAGAACAAAAAATTCGATTTTTTTTCCTTTTACTTAAAAAAATTATGATGTCACATGTCACTTTCACAATCCCCTCTATACTTCCTATTTTCAATCCTTTTTTACCAAAGTTATAGATAACGTAAGGCGTAGCGTGACGAAATGAGTAAGCCTCAAACTTTGAAAGAAATGGCGAGACATGACGTTTTTAAAAACCTGACAAGGCGGCAAAAAATTTAATATATTTTGTAATTTTTTATATACTTCTATATATATTTTTACTATTATTAAGTTATATAAATATCAATAAATTATCAAAAAGTTTGTGTTAACATTTAAGTATATATATATATATATATATATATATATATATATATATATATATATATATATATATATATATATATATATATATATATATATATTTAAAAATATAGTCACCAATTTACAATCAAATGATCTTTATAGCCATTTTTTACTATTTTTAAACTTTTTTTTTTAAAATTTCCATAACACGTTACAAAAAAAACTCGCGTTAAGGCGCGCCATGGCCACATTTTTTTGCCTCCACGCCTAACCAAGACGCCTTGCATGTTTTCGTAACTTTCTCGCCACGCCTCGACACCACGGCGCGCCTTGGCGCCGCCATGACGCGTTATTTAGAACCTTACTTATTACAATAACACTCCACCTAATATGACATATCTAATCTAATTATCTATAAAGTATTTGGGTATTTATGTTGAAAATTAAGTACTAAAATTACTAATTTATCCTTATTTTAAATTACAGTTACTTAAATACCACATTAATTAATATAAACTAGTTGAAGCTCGTGCGGTGCACGAGTTCGAGAAACACGTTGTTTGACATTCTTTACAAAATGTGCACGTTCGTGCTAATAATATGTATCTACGTAGTCTATTACAAAGCGTTGACAGTAGGTGTTAGTACATAGACTGCTATTTTTCGTTATATAGGTGCTAGTCTATTACAAAAGTAGGGCTGCTGCTTCTTTTGTGTTGCGTGTGTTGCTTATTCCGGGAATCGTTCATTTTGTTGTGTCATACCACTTCTAAGTACTTTGCGGCTATATTCTTTACTTCTATTTCCGCGGAAGCAAGAAATTTTTTTAAACACTGAAAATGGAAAACCAAAACGAATTAGTTACATTGCAGTATAAAGTATGAATAAAGAATTAGATTATGCACTCACTTTCCAAAAACGATTAGACACTTGCCCATCTTTTTTACACGATTTCTTTTCCAGGATTACTCCCTCGAGTTCTCTGGTAATCTCTTGCATGTCGTCTGCCACAAATTTTAGTCTTATCTGAAATGATATAAATAATACAATCGATAAAAATGAAACTACTATAAAAGATTGTGAATTTCCGGAAAGGTTACCTTTGATGCAGGTTTTAAACTGCTGAGTTCGTTGGATAAATCCAGGAGTTCGGGTTGTTTGACAGCAATCACCAAAGACATCCACCACGAAGAGAGGTAAAAGAGCAATTTATTCGCTTTATAATGAAGAAAAACATATAAACAATAAGCTGTACCTTGCAAATATAATGCATCAAAGTCATGTTATTGTTCCATCCACGAGTGTCGTTAAGTTTAAGGAGGCTATCTAATCTGAACCCAAGAGCCGCGCCTAAAACCAAAATCAAATTATTAAGGAGGCTACGCTCTTATCACATGCATAAAACGTCAAGTAATAACGCACCTCTTGGGTTCCCTGGTTCAAAGCATTACCAAGAGAAAGAACGGCCAGCATGAATCTTCTCAGCTTCACACTACTCCTAATCTGAAATATGTAAAAAAATCGTTGAAATAAATGGTCACAAATTTACCACAATACGAAAGTAAAAGATATAACCAACTTGCCTGTTCTACCGACACTTATATTCTCCAAGCTCGTTTTAACATCTGAGATCTAAATTGTAAAAAGACCACCATGTTAAAATCTACTACTTATAATGATCGGGTAAATGTAAGTAGTAATATCGTCTTACATATATATAAAACTGTAACTTAAATGAGAAAACTCTGAGTTTAGCTTCTGAACGTGGAACTCTCATTAACTCGAAGAAGAACTATTACAAGAAATCACAAACTTATCCATATGATCGAGTTGAATTTACATCCATATAGAGGAAAATGGTAAAATTCATACCCGTTCACATTTTGCCAAATCATCCTTGTCTCCATTATATTGCTAAGCATAAGAAAAACGTCCGTTATACTATGAATAAAAGTCGTGCATTTTGCATAATATATAGCTCCACCAATATTATACCTTAATCTGTTCCATCTCATCCTTGGTAGGACAAAACTTTATAAGGTTGTCGATTTGATCAACATCCATCTTCGAATCATCCATAGCAAGGACATAATCCTGTTACGCTAAACGCATACATGAAGCTAGAATTCGTATTAACATTTTCTTTAGTATGCAAAGAATTTTGAGCTTACCATTATTTCATGCAATGGTGTATTCATCTTTGAAAGCATGATCTCACACCCATACGCCCTTCTAGGATCAATCTAGTACCAATGATAAAATGAGGCTGGTACCGATCAAATAATAAATCGACTCGTTCCATTATACAACAGAAAGGTAATTAGTTTACGTACCAATAATACTTTTCCGTCTTTACATTTTTTTTCCGTAACTATGTCTGAATCCGGGCTTTCGACTGAAAACAGAGTTTCAAGTTCTGAGATATCAAAATCTGGTACCCTAATTAATCAATGCATATCAACTTTGTGCACCTCATATCTGTCTTTTAGCAATTCTTCCCAATAACTTGATCTTTCCGGATTGTTCGCTCCACTTCTGTTCTCTGATAAAGGCTCTTGCATTTCCTCTTCCATTTTTGATTCATCGATGTGCTCAAAACTGGCCACCTAATGATATAAACAAAAAAATGAATCATAAAGGTACAATTTTCAATCAATAATACTTTAAATTAGCTATGAAACAAAGAAAACCTTAAACGCTTTCAAAAAGCCATCTTCTTCTTGTTCATCCATTGCAGCATTTTCTTCTTCGGTGTAATCACGGTTAAGCAGTCTAATAAAAAAAAATCAAACCATTACCAAATTTAAAATAAAACCTCACAGCTAATATTTCATTATTACCTGTCTATTGCAGCATCATCGTAAAGAATTTGTCTTGACTTCATTGCTTCGTCGTTCTCATCGGCAAATAATTCCTTTGACCCATATCTTATAATGTCGTCGAGCTCTTCCTAATATACATAAATAGCAATTAACTTATAGATGTAATATTTGTTTTTTAATTGTATTCTGATGTAAAACATTAAAACGTACTTGGTTGATGTTTTGACCTTTAAGCTTGCCAACAACCAAATGCTCTAAATCCATCTTCCTCTTCGTCATCTCCATCATTCCTTCTTCAATTGTTCCACGTCTAATAACTCTAAATATCATCACCTGTAAAATAACAAAGGTGCATACATATATATCAAAAACTTATATATTTTCAATTAGAAAGTAGAAAAAAACAACGATTTATGTAAAGTAGCTTTGGCCCTAAATTTGCTACAGGCCTTAACCTCGTCAAATAACTCCCAACTCCCTATATACACATACATACAAAACATTAACTCCACAATATTTTCGATACAAAAAGCTTAAAACAAATACTTAATCATTTTATTTCATTTATACCTGAGATGATAAACCATCTCTTTGCCTTATAATCCCCAACATATTTTCTCATTTTTATTCAAAACCCTAAAAAAAAAAAATCAAATAAAAACACAAATAAACACAAACAATCACTACTTACAGTAATAACTTAATCGAATTTAAAATATCAAAACATAAACACAAACAAAAGAACCAAATCAATGTGACTATCCTATTTATAAGGTATATGTTAAAATCAAAATAGGAACTAAATACCTCTGAAATACAGACAACGAAGAGCAATCAAAAGCTTCACCGGAAAACTTGACAAAGCAAAGAAACAGCAAAACAAAATAAAACGACATGTGGTAAATAGAGAAATCAAAATAAAAAATACATACCTTCGAAATGCAGAGAACAAAGAGCAATCAACAGGAAATTTGATAGAGGAAGAAAGCTCCACCGGAGAAGTTGAGAGACCAAAGAGACAGCAAAGCGAAATAAAAAGACACGTGGTAAGCGAAGAAAGAAACAGCGAAGAAAACTTTACCGAATCCAGCCCGTACACGAAAGCCCAAAGAAAATGGGTTAAAGCCCAATGTGGGCACAAACTTTAAAAACATAATGAAATTTAATCTAGATAGTAATATGTGTGTTGGTATTTTAGTATAGAATCCTTACATTTTAAATTACTAAGAAAAAAATACTATCCATACATATAATTGAATATGTGTACACTTTTTAACTATACTAATTTTGCCAAGAATTAATACTAAAAAAATTTTGTATGAAAAAATAAAATATAATTCTTAATATTTTGTTTCCCTCCAATCCAACATTATATAAACAATCTACATTAACATATCAAAATATATAATTTTTAGGAAAAATAGCTTGTGTATGTCACCAAGTTGACACGAAATCCTTTTGTGTACCCCCAATTCTCAAAAGTTCTATTGAGTACTATAAATTGACTAATTTCTTTTATTGAGTACCACGTGTTACCGTTTACCTACAAAATGCTGTCGTGTAACAGTTTAATGACGTTTTTGTCCACGTAAGCTGCCATGTAACATGCTAGTTGATGACGTGTATCCGACCACCCATTATTTCTTTTATTAAGTTCAATGTCTCTTTGACTTTTGTTTTATTTTTTGTTTTAATAATAATAAAAGAAGAGAGATTTACATCTACATCCTTATAAAACTTCAATATTACGTCAATGTCCTTGTAAAAATCAAAATTACGTTAATATCCTTCCAAAACATGAAAAAATATCATATATATCCAAAATAATATATTAATAATATTTAAATGATTTTAATATTTAAACTATTCATCTAAATATTAATTAAATGATTTTAATATTTTAAATTATTGAATAAATCAATAAAACTAATCCAAATGCTTATTTAAACAAATATGTCAATGAAAAATCAAATATCGAATGAACTGAATAGATTAAATATAATGAATAAATTGTTTTAAACATATATTACAAAACATTAATCAATCAAGACGAGGAAGTTTTGCAACCTTTTTATTCCGGTTAATGCCTAAAATTATAGAAATCAATCTTTTTTAAATCTATATTGCGAGTTTATGAAATTGAGATAGATTGGTTAGTGTTAGATTAAACCTAACATACTTGACTGAAAAGTTTAATTAATATTTAGATGAATAATTTAAATATTAAAATTACTTAAATATTATTAATTTATTATTTTGGATATATATGAGAATTTTTCATGTTTTAGAAGGATATTAACGTAATTTTGATTTTTACAAGGACATTAACGTAATATTAAAGTTTTGTAAGGACATAGATGTAAATCTCCCATAAAAGAAATATAAACTTATTTCTCTTTATTCAATCTCTTCCCAAAAAAAAGGATAACGCACCAACCAACTATCTAATCAATAAGACCTGCAACTCTTTCCTATTCCCTTTCGATATGTTTTACTAACCTGCAAATATCTATTCAATTTTCTTTCTATTAAAAATAAGACCTGCAACTCTAAATCAAACCCTAATTAAACCTCTTTACACAAATTAAACCCTAAATCAAACCTAGGTGTTTAACAAATCGAAAGGGAAGAGGAAAGAGGAGTGTTGAAGCAAATATGTGGCGCTAACACCGTCGCTGTACACCTACCACCGCTGCCGCCGCCACCGTACACCTACCACCGCTACCGTACACCTCTTACTTTAATCCAGACTGCTTTTTCTCAGATTTGGTGTATGTTTTTCAAGGTTTGAAGAACATCTAGTCGGAGCACCACCAAACACCAATCTGAGCCTTGGTTCACCGACTTCAATATACATCTCGCCGCTGCGGACGGTGTTGAAGACGCCGATTCCGGCGGCTTTTGCTGCTGTTCTCCTGGCTAATCCGCCACCCAGGTTGGTTGATTTGTGAGGGAATTGGAATTATGGTTTTTTATGATGGCGATTGAGAGACAAAGAGATTGGTTTCTTTATGATTTATTTGATTTTAAAAAGAAAACCCATTAATAAATCATTTGAAGAATATTGTTGAGATGTAATCGATCTACAGATCTACAAACCAAGGTAATCACATGATATGTAATTGTTTTTTAACTGTGGTTAAAGAACAAACCATGGTTAATGTAGTAGTGGTTTGCTGACATGACATCTATGTGTCAAGGTCAAACGTTCAACTTTGAATTGTAACCGGTTACCGGTTTGAAAGGTAACACGTGGTACTCAATAAAAAAAAATTAGTCATTTCATAGTACTCAATAGAACTTTTGAGAATTGGGGTACACAAAAGGATTTCGTGTCAAGTTGGTGACATATACAAGCTATTTTTCCTAATTTTTAATATTCGATTTCTCCATACCTTTTAATGCAATTTTCTTTATTTAGTCATCATGATGAACACTACGGGTAACACAATCACTGTTCCAATCATCATCGAGGATGACATCAATAATATTGTTGAGGTAAAAATCAACTCATTAGAAAAAATATGAAAATAATAATAATCTTATAAAAAATGACATTTTTATACTATTATATGGATATTTTAATATTAATATTTTTTCAAAAATTAGATTTATCGCATTACTAAGAAACGAAAAAGGGAGCAGGAATTGAAAAAGTGGAATTGGGACGATGTTGCTGTGATCGAGGATGACAAAGTTGTTGATGAAGATGTTGCTCGAGATGTTGTTATTGAAAATGATGTTATTGAATAAGTTACTAATGAAGAAGTTGAATAGATTATTGTTCAAGAAATTGATGATAAAGAGGATGTGATCTTTTGAATTTAATGTTCTTTTATTGTTAAATAATAGTTATTCTCTCAACTTCGAAGATATTTTTAGTGAATAGGCTAAAGAGGTTGGTCATCTTTTAAATTTAACGTCCTTTTATTATTAGTATTAAACACTACTTATTTTGATTTACTAAATCTTTATAAACTATAATTGTAAAGGATCCGGTTGACTTCAAACATATTTTTGATAAAGTGCCTAAAGAGTTTGGAAATGTTGATCAACAAGTCGTTAAAGAAGAAGTTTCTAAAATCTTAAAATTACTTGTTTTTAGTTCATCTATATCTATACTATCTATAATACATTTGGACCTTTTAGTCTTAATGTTGAAAATTTAAATAACAATATTACTACACTTATTTAAAAATCAAAATTACTTAAAATCTCATTCATTGATGCCATTTATATCTAATCTATACATTAATATTGCAATTGTTACTTTCTTATGTATATTCAAAATCATAATGATTTTCTAATTTATATTCAAAATCATAATGATATATTTGACTTTTAGCAATTTAAATGTGATAACTTACAAGTATTAACAATAATTATATAATTATAACTACAAATAAATTTAAGAAAAAAAAATTCAAACTATAAAAATTTTCTTTCAATCTAACACTATATAAACTAATTTACATTGACATGTATGAATCTTTTTTATCATCAATAAATATATAATATTCGGGTTTACGCCTTTACAAAAAAATTGTTAAATATTTGACACACCCAATGTTTAATCTAGCATAAATTTACGACAACCAAATTGATTGCAATGTAAAATGATATAATTATTGAACAACTGCTAGAGTTTTAACTAATTATTCCTGCTACAACGCGCAAGTATCCAGCTACTGTTCGTAATTAAATTTATACTAACAATAAAGATATTGATGGTAAAGTTAGTAGATAGGTTATTTCCATATATTTTGAGTAATTGACTACTTAACACATCCAAAATAGGACTCAAAATGATGTTTTTCAGGATAAGCATAAAACTTTTGTTTAAACACCAAAATAAACCGATAATCGATCAAATTTTGAGCAAATACCAACTAAACTAAAATCCAACTGTCTTCAATACTAACTCAAACCATACACGAACACTCCTAAAGTTTGTTTTTCTTAACGAATGGTCTTTAGTTATTTATCATGTCATTTCCTGCTGATCACGGTTTCTTATAATATCGGTTAAATGAATCTAGGTATATATAGTTGGACCTAACAGAAGATGCCCACACACACACACACACACACTGTTTGAGCAACGATTGTCAAACACAAAGGTGAGGTGAAGTCAACCTTCGATCTCCTGTGATGATCACAGTGCAAACCCAACAAGTTCTTGACGAACCTAGGGTGATCAAGGTTGAGGGTGGAAGCAAGAGTATATGAACTCTGTTTAAGCTTTTGTGTGTGTGTTGAAGTGAGATAAGATCAGATCATTGCAACGATAATTTAGCCCATGTATTTATATGGCTAGTTTCAAGTATATGGAACGTCGATCACTTATTGATAATCATGAATACTTAAACTGCCATAATCATCAATCACTAGTATATGTATCGTCTTTTATCTTTATTATAGTTAAGGATGTAACGCCCTACTATTATGACGGCAGTAAAGAAGTTGTCAAGCGCCATTATGACGGGCGTCAACCAGTAAGACAAACGTCTTCAAATGACAGGGCGATGACAACTTGACAAACAGTTTCAGCCTAACAGCCTGACTAGTTTTGGTGACAACCTGTCAGGCAGTTTCAGCCTGACAGTATGACTAGTTTTGGTGACAACCTGTCATGCAGTGACATCCTGACAGGCGCTTGATATAAAAAATGGGCCCTTCATATAATAGTCGGCGCTTGATATAAAAGCGGGCGCTTGACATAAAAGCGGGCGCTTCATATAATAGCAGGCGCTTGATATAAAAGCGGGCGCTTGATATAAAAGCAGGCGCTTGACATAAAAGCGGGCGCTTCATATAATAGCAGACGCTTGATATAAAAGCGGGCGCTTGATATAAAAGCGGGCGCTTCATATAATAGCAGGCGCTTGATATAAAAGCGGGCGCTTGACATAAAAGCGGGCCTTGACATAAACCTATATATACATAAGGGTAATCCTACTAACCTCATCATGCCCCCGAGTTAGGATTTGTCAAAACAACAATTTTCAAGTCGTAACTACTTATTATACTCGTAAATCTGCGTTTTTTTTTTTTTTTTTTTTTTTTTTTTTTTTTTTTTGATCGAGCTAGAGTGCCGGGTACAGGCTGTAATTGCCTGGTACCGGCGGTTTTAAATCCCACGCATGACCGAAGCCGGGTACCGGCTGTAATAGCCTGGTACCGGCAATTTCCTTCGCACACGAGCCAAAGCCAGGTAGCGGCTGTAATAGCCGGGTACCGGCGGTTTGGGGGTCGAGACGCAAGCCCGGGTACCGGCGGTTTGGGGGTCGAGACGCAAGCCCGGGTACCGGCGGTTTAGGTCCGGGTACCGGGAGTTTTAGCCAAGTGCCCGCAGTGTAAGCCCGAGTACCGGCGGTATAAGCCCGGGTACAGGGGGTTTTGCCCGAGTACCGGCGGTAAGCCCGGGTACAGGCTGTTTTTGGCCGAGTACCGGCGGTAAGCCCGGGTACATGCTGTTTTTGGCCAAGTACCGGCGGTGTACAGACTTTTTTTTTTTTATTTTTTTGTTGGCCGAGTACCGGCGGTAAGCCCGGGTACAGGCTGTTTCGTGTATCGGAGGGCGTGTACCGGGTAGGCGCAAACCGGTTTACCACTCGGGATGCCGGATACCGGCGGTCTAGTCTAACCGGGTACCGGTGTGGGGACCTAGCATTACGCTTATTGTTTTGATGTTTTAAGTCCAACGATTGTCAAACACGAAGGTGAGGTGATATCAACCTTGGATCTCCTGTGATGATCACAGTGCAAACCCAACAAGCTCTTGACGAACCTAGGGTGATCAAGGTTGAAGATGGAAGCAAGAGTATGTGAACTCTGTTTTAGCTTTGAAAAATAATGTTTTATTGGATGATCAAGCCAATAACACATTTTTGTTTTTTAACTTTTTATTATGGATGTTGTCCATGACACCGTCTTGGGTGTGCATGACAGTGTGTATATTTGGTTGTGCATATTACACTTTCTTGAGGGCCCATGGTTCCTTTGCATGCCAATGACATAGGTAGATTTGGGTATCTCTGATGTATGTTTCATATTGTGCCTGTGACACTGTGCCAATGGCACTTTTGTTGGTTAACCTTTACTTTGTTTACTCGCGAGAATTGTCGCTTCCCAGTGAGAAGTGCTTATCTTTTATCAAGTAGATTAAAAGACGAATATCATTGTATGTTATTTGGCCAGACAAAGTTGTCTTTCTAGGCTTCATACATGTTGTATTGAACTATGTTTGTCGCTTCCCAATGAGAAGTGCTTATCTTTTATCAAGTAGATTAAAAGACGAATATGATTGTATGTTATTTGGCCAGACAGGGTTGTCTTTCTTGGCTTCGTACATGTTGTATTGAACTATGTTCTTAGCTGTGTACGTGCACATGCGTGTTCAAGTTGTAACATTGTACATAATGAAAGTGCATGGTTGGCTTTAGACTGAGATGTCTATTGTGGACTTATGCTTTTTGTATTGAATCCTTACTTCAATATTTATTTGTTTATGCAAATACCATTATTAAATGATATTGTGCGATAATATTGGGATACAAGATCAGACCAAATGCTATTATTGCCAGTTTCATACATGACCATGACACTCCATGTGCTTGGAAACATTTATTGAAAACATAAAGGGAAAAAAAATGACAGTAAAGACTATCGCACCTTGATAGGTCAGTGTATATTGGCTCCCTCATGCATCATGAAGACATGGCCATCAGGTGGTTCGGGGTGTTCTTTGTCTTCCCTTTTCTTTTGCCAGGCATAACTCTTCTTAAGTGGAGTTTTATTTGCTTGCTGCTTAGCGCGATGGATATGTTTATTCCATGGAAACGATTGATTACTGAGAGAGAGAAAAAAAAATTGGAAAAATGAAACGCCGTTTATAAAACGAGTCCCACGGATGGCGCCAATGTTTGAGCAACGATTGTCAAACACAAAGGTGAGGTGAAGTCAACCTTCGATCTCCTGTGATGATCACAGTGCAAACCCAACAAGTTCTTGACGAACCTAGGGTGATCAAGGTTGAGGGTGGAAGCAAGAGTATATGAACTCTGTTTAAGCTTTTGTGTGTGTGTTGAAGTGAGATAAGATCAGATCATTGCAACGATAATTTAGCCCATGTATTTATATGGCTAGTTTCAAGTATATGGAACGTCGATCACTTATTGATAATCATGAATACTTAAACTGCCATAATCATCAATCACTAGTATATGTATCGTCTTTTATCTTTATTATAGTTAAGGATGTAACGCCCTACTATTATGACGGCAGTAAAGAAGTTGTCAAGCGCCATTATGACGGGCGTCAACCAGTAAGACAAACGTCTTCAAATGACAGGGCGATGACAACTTGACAAACAGTTTCAGCCTAACAGCCTGACTAGTTTTGGTGACAACCTGTCAGGCAGTTTCAGCCTGACAGTATGACTAGTTTTGGTGACAACCTGTCAGGCAGTGACATCCTGACAGGCGCTTGATATAAAAAATGGGCCCTTCATATAATAGCCGGCGCTTGATATAAAAGTGGGCGCTTGACATAAAAGCGGGCGCTTCATATAATAGCAGGCGCTTGATATAAAAGCGGGCGCTTGATATAAAAGCAGGCGCTTGACATAAAAGCGGGCGCTTCATATAATAGCAGGCGCTTGATATAAAAGCGGGCGCTTCATATAATAGCGGGCGCTTGATATAAAAGCGGGCGCTTGAAATAAAAGCGGGCCTTGACATAAACCTATATATACATAAGGGTAATCCTACTAACCTCAGCACACACACATATATGCATGACCATGGGTGCCACGTAATCAATTTGTTAAGATTTAACTAGACGAATATATATAATAACAATATTTGAAAGTTCGATACATAGAATACATATATTTAAAGTTTAATATATAATATATATTTTAAAGTAAAGTTTAATACATGTAAACATATTTTATCCATAAACAATAACCATAATCGTGTTCAATAATCTCAAAAAAAAATTCACAAGACATACAGTAACAATAGATGTATAAAAGATAAGGGCATGCTTTCCCGCAAGACAACAATAACAACAAAAGTCATAAAAAAAACGTTCTCTCTTATCATTCAAGTTTTAGGTAGTAATAAGTGAATTAATCAGTATGATGCCCCACAATCCACGTCCAATGAAACCTGTCTAGAAATCTAATTTTCGTCTTTAATATAACTAATTTTACTAATTTAGTAAACATAGTATAAAACCACAACGGCTACAAACCTAACAAAATTCGTAGGTGTAGAGGGAAAGAGTTATTTGTTAAATTTAAAATATTAATTTTTTATTCAACGAACTAGGAACTAAAATAGTAAGAATAACAGTGAAATGAAGGACCAAATCTTCAAAGTTAAATGAGGAACGGATTTATAATATACAGACTACGGAGTAAATTTTGTAATTTTCTCTAGAAAGAGACCAGTGGCGAGTCTAGGATGGTAATGAAGGTAGGTCTTAGAACAATTTAGACGACAAAAAGTAATGAATCGAGCGGTTCGGAAATGTTAAACGAGTCGGGTCGAAGATTACTACGAATATACATAAAATAAAAGTAGTATCGATTAACAAACAATACAATGCTTAAATAGTTAAGTCACAATATTTCATATAAGTTTATGTAAGACGTATACGTTCCACGAATTTTAACAATAAATATGGAAATAAGTAATATCGTGTTTACTTAACATGATATTGTCAATGTTGTTTGCTAACTTTAAAATAATATGTATGGTTCATATAACATAATTAATAAACTTGATAAATTTTTAAGTTTATAACTTTATTGTGTATTTATGAGTTTTAGTCACATATTTGTGGTAAAATGAAATATGAATACTATTACTCAACAAGAATAATTGTTATGATTAAAGAATATTAAAAGATAATTTTAGAAAACATAAAGGATTATTTGTAAATTATACAACCCAACACGCAACAGTTAAAAAAAAGAATATAAAAAATATGTGTTGGGTGAGATTTGAACCCTGGCCAAAAAAGATTTACAAAAGGGAGTAACCACTGCACTGGCACCATCTTTTGTTATAGTTTTGTAAAACAATTATCTTAGCCAGGTCCTTCTAAATTTTTTAGGTATGTCCTACGAAAAAAGTCTATATCGTTTCTAAACGATTCGAAAACTAAGGTAGGTCCGAGGACCTGCCTGGGCTCACTTAAAACTCGCCCCTGAAAGAGACAGCTCTTTCGGGTCTCGCTTTCTTAGAGTAGTGACCCAAGGAAGTATGCCAAACGACGTATTGATTAATTTGTCAGCCCAGACCATCCCAAATCTACTGTATTTATTTAAGCCCAAATCATATCACTTTGTCCAAATAATCAATACTCTTTATTGTTACTACAGGAAGTCCAGAAAGTATTTGCATAAAAATCATAAATGACTAAATATTGTGTGTATAAGTGACAAAAGGATGTCAACATAATGTCTAACAGTTATAATAGGTTACTTTGATAAAAGAATAATGAGTTAATTACATAAATCGTCCCTATAGTTTATTTCAAATTACAAATTTTGTCCCTAAGTTTAAAACGTTGTATAAATCATCCAGCTTTGGAAACTAATTACGCTTTTCGTCCCTAATTTCTTACGGACATCCATTTTAGGGACGAAATGTGTAAATAGTTAGTGATGATTTTAATGGAAATTTTTAACGGGCATCCATTTTAGGGACGAAATCCATAATTAGTTTCAAAAGTGGACGATTTATGCAACGTTTTAAACATAGGAACGAAATCCGTAATTTTAGGAAAAGTATAAGGACGATTTATGTAATTAACTCAAGTTTAATTTTTATATGTGACAAAAAGATGTCAACATGCATGTCGAAATACCATCTAACTAGTTAAATACGTTTCTTGGGATTATTACAATATAAGTGATAGAATGATGCCATCATGTATACATCTAACTTTGCTGATACTTGTATAAATCATTTATCGCGAACTCTTAAGTCTTAACCATTATGTTACTCAAAGATAGGGATCTTGCACCAGATCGGTGTGTATTCAAAACCTATGTTATTACCGGGTACGAATTGCAACCATTGCGAAAATCCTGATACTTTTATCAAGCTTAAAATTTTCATTGGAGTTTAGAATCTTACACTTCTTTTGACCCTGTTGAGAGGATCAAATTAAACTATATATGTGCATTCTGGTATAACGTTTTTTTTTCTTCTTTTTTCTTCAAGATTTCAAGTTCAAATTAAACTCTTACACTTCCATGTTCTAACCAATGTGAAGACTCAAGATGTGGGCGTGGAACTATACGTGCTAGCCAGAACACTAGTAAGTCGAACAACCACCTCAAGCGAAGACCCACGAAATACCATGCATTCTAATTCATTCTTTGATTGTTGTTCTTGTTTATTTTTAGTTAGAAGTATGTGATTCAAATGATGCAAATACTATGTACCACATGTTTTAAGGCATCTAACCAGAGCAAAAAGAAGTTAATGTGGATAAGGATACAAAAGGCAATGGTAAAGAGAGCATCATGATACCCTACAATGCAGATAAAGAGAGCAATTCATACCACCACCACCTTATCCCTATATCATTAACCCATCCATCCTTTGCCCTTCATCCCTTGTGTGACAAAATATAACCGTCATATCATACCAACAAAACAAAGTTTTTAAACTAGCCAAAAGAGGCGGCCAGATTTCAATTTAAATCGGATAAAATCTCATCAAAGGTGAAGGGTCTTATTAAATTTGATTCTCGACTGCTGCATTCATGCCCGGGACATTAAATAAATCATTTAAAAAAATATATGAAAACTATGAAACATATACATTTCACGAACGTTTTTCAACTACTACAACCGACAGTGTCACTACAAGAATCGAGGCCTTTGGCGACGATTCCTACAGCGACGACACCAAATCGTCGCTAAAAGCCCGCTAAACGACAAAAAGTTTCAACTTTTTGACTTTGTCAGACTTTAGCCTTTGGCGACGACCCTTTGGCGACGACTTTTACCTTTAGCGACGACAATATATTAAATAATTAACTAAAATTATTAATAATTCCCGCCAAATCCCGTCAAAAGCTACGGCGACGACTTGTCGTCGCCAAAGCCCATTCTGACATATTTATTTAATTAATAAATAATTAAATGGTTATTTAAATAATTTATAAAATATTAAAATAATTAATTAATTTAGTTAGGCCTTTAGCGACGACAAATCGTCGCCGAAGGCTTAACTAAATTAATTAATATATTTAATAAACATTTAATTAAATGTTAAATAATTAAACAAATCGTCGCTAAAGCCCTATTAAAATATTATTAATTAATTAAATAACTAATAATAAATAAATAAAAAATAAAAAATAATTAATTAAATAAATAAAAAATAATAATTAATTAATTAATTAATTAATTAATTAAATAAGTAATTAATTAAAAAAACGGGTTTGAAAAAGTCAAAGTGGGTCCCGCCATCGTCGCTATAGGTTTCCTGAAATCGTCGCCAAACACCTTTCGCCACGACTCTTTGGCGACGACCCTTTAGCAACGATTTTTTCCCCTTTAGGCACGATTTGATGTCGTCGCTGTAGGACCAATTTGTTGTAGTGTGTGTTAAAAGTACATATAATTACAAATCTTGAGAAAATTGGGTATCTTAATGTAAAATTTTCTTGTTTTTGTAATGTTCTAAAAACCATATTTAAGTTTGATTATACATTAATATTAGCTGCACAACTTTTGCTCATTTGCCTTACACCTCTAAATAATGTCTCTAACGATGAGTACCTATTTGTAGAATCTTGTCTTAATACATCGTTTTGATTACTTAGAAACGAAAGAAAAAAGTAGTATTAGCCGAATAACCGGTATGTAAATAACCCAATGATAAAAGTTTTACTAAACATTTACTCAGTTTTTTTTCCAATTGTTTTGATAAAGGTAAGAGCCAATTTTTCAACAAAAGTTACTGGACTACAATGGTGGCCTGGTGTGTGGGTCTGATTTTTTAAAAGAAAGAAGAAAATGGTTCTAGAGACTTCATTCCGAGGGGTCATTTTCTGTTATTGGCAACCACACAACAATGACATATATTAATTTATGGTAACATATATATCATCATGTATAAATCTACCATGACCATTCACCCATCCATCATAGATAACCGCCCTTACATTTTCGAAATCAACACTTCATTTAGAAACACAAGTGTTTAAATAATCTATTAATCACAACACTAACAACACTCGTCTGTCATATCAACAAAGTTGACACGAGTGGCATACTTACGTTCCCAACTTAGCGGAAAAAATAAAGACAGTTACAAGAGTTATTATACTTAAGTACTTTTCGTAAAAATATAGTTAACAAAGTTTTATGAAGATTAAGCATCGATAGTGATAATGTGTTAGTGTGTGACATATACATATATCACCATGCAAGATATCCGTGGCGAATAGTTATTGCCATGGGCCATATTCTTTTTTTATTAAAACTTTCTTAGTTTTTGCCTAAAATACAAATCTAACCATAAACTGAAATCAAGAATTAAGAATAATCTAACGAATTTGTGTGAAGACGAAAACGAGTGAGTGATATTGAACACTCGTACCTGATCGGGTTATCTGGAAAATTACTATAAATCCACAAACGAGGAATCCCATGTCAGGCGAAAACAATAGTTCTGTGAAAAATGTCGACTGCTTCTGCTTTCGCTGTTAACGCTCCCTGCTTTCTCAACGCTTCTTCTCTGAAGAAAACTTCTTCAGTTAGATCTGCTTCGTTTTCTGCTAAGTTTACTTGCAACTCATCATCGACGTCATCTTCTGCAATCCCTCCAAGTCTTATCCGTAACGAGCCTGTTTTTGCTGCTCCTGCTCCCATCATCACACCAACTTGGGTAATGAAACTCACACTTAATCTTTACTTGTCAAGAGTTAAAATGTAGGTTTTCTTCTTAAATGTTTAAGTTTGGCTTGTACGAATACATATTTACATTCGTTTAAAATTGCAGACAGAAGACATGGGAAGTGAATCATATGATGATGCGATAGCTGCACTCAAGAAACTTCTAATGTAAGTCAGATTTAAATTTTTAACCATTTAACTTTTTTTCGAACCGATATATTTGATAATTTGACATGATTTGAAACAAATGATGATTTAAAATTGTTTGACAGTGAGAAGGGCGAGTTAGAACCAGTGGCTGCTGCAAGAATCGACCAAATCACAGCTCAACTTGCAACACCCGACGCCACAGTTCCTTTTGACCCTGTTGAGAGGATCAAAACTGGTTTCATCACATTCAAGAGAGAGAAATACGAGTAACTTTCAAACTTATGCAAACTAGTCATCAATCTTTTAATTCTTCTTTTTTACGTCTTATGTAACTAACATTATTTAAACCGCGAAAATGCAGAACAAACCCTGCTTTGTACGATGAACTTTCTAAAGGTCAGAGCCCAAAGGTACAACTCGTTCTTTCCCCTCAATAAAGTTTTCATGGTACATATAGCAAGAGACAATAATTAGATTATAAACTTATAACACAGGTCTTTACGTGTCGATTTTTAAAATACATTCCTTAAAACAAAGCTCTTATGTTGTTTAGAACTAATATGTATGTTTGTGTTGCAGTTCATGGTGTTTGCATGCTCAGACTCCCGAGTTTGCCCATCACACGTCCTTGATTTCCAGCCTGGTGAGGCATTTGTTGTTCGTAACGTCGCCAACATGGTCCCTCCCTTCGACAAGGTTACTTAGTTCAGTGTTATAATTGTTAGTACCGGATAAATATTTACATGTTTCTAATTCAACATTTTTCTTCTTTACTGCCTGCAAAAACAGACAAAATATGCTGGAGTAGGAGCTGCTGTTGAGTACGCTGTTTTGCATCTAAAGGTAATCTAAACACCCTCTTAACGAGAAAGCAAGCAACCTCGTTCTTATTCCACCAATCTTGTAAACAACTAAAGCATTAAATATGATAAGTATAATCTACTATGCCTATAATGAATCTGATGTGTTCAGGTAGAGCAAATAATTGTAATTGGGCACAGCCGATGTGGAGGGATCAAGGGTCTCATGACTTTCCCAGACGAGGGACCTCACACTACGTAAGTTACCTTTCTATCTAATCTTCCTAATATGATTTCTTTCATTTGTGTTCATTTTTCTATTCTAATACCATAATAACCAATTTTATTATCAAATGGTAAACCACGACAGTGATTTCATCGAGGATTGGGTGAAAGTATGTCTCCCTGCAAAGGCTAAAGTGGTTGCAGAACAGAGCAGCACATCCCTTGATGATCAATGTGTACAGTGTGAAAAGGTAAATAATCATTTTCAGCTAAGTTATTGTATGTGACTTATTAAATAATACCATTCGGAAGTGGCAAGATGGAGGGGTCAAACGGGTTGGCACTACGGATTTGGTGCAAAACGGATCTTTTTAGTCGGTGTCAAAAAGAGCCCGGTTGGGTTCACCCACAAACAGTTATTTGGCATTTATAGATAACTAAATACTAATGCGTTTATTATGATCGCAAAAACATAAGTATTACAATATAATCTAAATTTTTAGTCCAAAGGGCTTGTAGGGTGGCGGTATTTCGGATGCTCATTGACCTAGAGGTCATGGTCTAAGTCTCGCAAAAGACAAAAGTATGAATAAATGTGAGGTGTAATTGAACATTTGGTTTCAAAAAAAATCTAAAATCTAAGTTATATTATAACATTTAAAAAGTTGTGTTCATTTAATATAAACTTTAGACGACCTTCAACCCGTTCAACCCTTGTTACTCTACTACCATAATGTTTATGATTGATCTTGGTAATGCAGGAAGCTGTGAATGTATCACTAGGAAACCTGTTGACCTACCCGTTTGTAAGAGACGGTTTGGTGAAGAAAACACTAGCACTCAAGGGTGGTCACTACGACTTTGTTAACGGGACCTTTGAGCTATGGGGACTTGACTTTGGCCTTTCGCCTCCTACCTCTGTATGAATGAGTACAATATAATTTTTATAAAATCCCTTTGTTCGATGTTTTGTATTTCCAACAAAAAAGGGAAATTGTTGTTATGTTTTCCTGATGTGATTATAATTGAAGTGGTTAATGTATTATATGGTACATGGTTATTTTTCCGATATTCCGTTTGTTCCTTTGCTAGGTAAAAGATGTTGCCACTATACTGCACTGGAAGCTCTTCTAAGAGGGTCGGTGTTACTTACAATCATACCTACAACGATGAAGCTTATGAGTCGGTTATGTAAACGTCAGTTTTCTATTCAAAAATCATAACCGTGTAGACCCGATCATAATTTTAAATAACAAGATACTTTTGGCCAAACCTACATTCCTGTTCCACGTATGAGCGGTAATTGTAATATAGAGTGTTTTCTCTTGGAGGGAACTATAGAAAAATTAACATGATTTTTCGACAGTCTCTTAAGAGGCAAGGGAAAATAAATATATTTTCTAAAACCTTCTAGACATAGATAACTATGGCATAAACCCAAAATCCAAAACTATACCTAAAATACCAAATTTCCTGCTTAAGATAAATGGTGTTTGAAGAAGATCTTTGATATCACATGTTTTATGTTGAAAACGATATAAAATTAGAAACATGTAACTCCTGAAACTCGGGTGAAATTTGAAATCGGAGCAATAAACTATTTGGTCTCAAAAGCTAGGCCAAAACTCCCAAGCCAGAATGTGTTCTGTAGAGACCTTACTGTGAGCTAGTTCGTGCCTTTGAGGTTGGCTACTTTTCCAAGTCTTCCTATTTTTTTCCTCTCTCTAATCTTCGCTAACTCCTTAATGTGTTTCACATCAAAGACTTATGATGACCGTCACGCGGCTTGTTTTTCCAAAACGTGGGATGAACATGAGCTGTTTAATTGTATGGGTTCGGTGCTTCAAATATGAGTCTGAGAACATTACATTTTCATTTCTAAACAATCCAGTATCTGATCATAGTTTAACATAACTTATCTAACAGAGTTTATGGTAGTATACCATCTTGACTGGTAATTGGCCTAACAAATTTTGATGAATTCGAAGTTTCGAACCTACACAATTACAGATTACTACTTACAGCAAACAACTTATATCAGATTCAACTTCATACAAACTTGCCTCAAATATTAGTATTATTTAAAACATGTTGGGAATAAACTGATGAAAATCAGTTAAAGTTGATTACTAATGCATGATTATTACTGCTCAACTACTGCCCAGTTAGTACTGTAAGTATACCAGTTACTACTGTAAGTGAATTGGTTACTACTGGCCCAGTTACTACTGCAAGTATACCAGTTACTACAGCAAGTGTATTGGTTACTACTGCAAGACTGATGGTTTCTACTACTCAAGACTGTTACCACTGCCCGTCTTCTGTTACTACTGCAGGAAGAGTTTAGATAAATTTAAAATAGATTTCTAATAATCTTTTCCTTATTTGTAGTTAATTTAAAATTGTAGTTATATTGTAATTGTAATTGTTAAGTCGTTTCCTAAATTTGCTAGGTTTAGCCTCAAGGTCTATAAATACGTAGATCCTTGTATAAGGAAAACACGTATATTGATCATTCATTCAAAGATTAATATATTGAGGCTTGTTGGTGATATTCGTTATTGTTTTTGTTCTTTATAAACAATATTCGTTTAATCACAAAACTTGTAATATCAAAGTGTTTAAATCCACTGCTAAACTTCTTTGATATATCAACATCTTTATTCAAAGTGTGGTTGTGTTTACATAACCTAATCGATTCTGACAAGTGGTATCAGAGCACCGGAGGTGCTCAAGATCTACAAATCTACAAGTTTTTGTTGAAGCCTCAACAAGAAAAAAATTACTATCAATCATGACTGATGTGGTGGTAAACAAAGTTCCAGTATTGAACAGCAACGATTTTGATCTTTGGAAGTTAAGGATCAAACAACACATACTGCTTTCTGACTATGCAGTATGAGATGTAATTGTGAATGGGAATAAACAAGCTATCACCTTGTCAGCTGATGGAACACCTCGCGTTTTTCATCCTCCTGCTATAGATCAAGAAAAAGGAGAAAAACATACTGAAATCAAAGCTCTCAGTATTCTTTTAATCGCTATTCCTAATGAATACCAATCACAGTTTGAAGAATATGGGGATGCTAAGTCTCTATGGCCAGCTCTTGAAAAGAGATTCAGTGGAACAAAGAACACAAAGAAGAACAAGAAGGCTCTTCTCAAACATGAGTATGAAAATTTCAAAGCCTTAAAAGATGAAAGAATGTCTTTGACGTTGGACAGATACAAGAAGCTGACAGGAGAGTTGAGCAGTGTTGTAGTGAGGATAGACAAAGATGACTTAAATAGGAAGTTTTTCAGGTCTCTGGGAGATGAATGGACTATTTACATAGTGTCATACAGACAGGGTGACGTGCTAGAAGAGAGGGAACTGGATGATTTGTACAATGACATGAGGGTATTTGAAGCTGAAGTTGAAGCCAAGAAGACTATCAACGGTAACAGCAGTATTAAAAATTTTAATACTGCACTGGTTACACCAATTGGTACATCTCAGATTGACAACTTAGAAGATGTTTCCTTTGAAGCCTTTCTTTCACAAAGTTCATGCTCAGGACTAACCATTGAGGACCTAAGACAGGTTCATCAAGATGATCTAGAAGAGATGGATCTCAAATGGCAACTTGCTATGTTATCATTGAGGGCAAGAAGATTTGTGAATAGAACTTGGAGAAGATTTACTCCTAAAGGCAATGATAGGATTGGATTTGATAAAAGCAAAGTCAAGTGCTTTGAGTGCAGTGAACTGGGACACTTTGCAAGAGAATGAGAAAACAAATCAAAATCCAACAATTCAAGGAACACCCAAGAAAGTACATCAACAGCCCTTGTCACAGAAGATGTTTTAGGTTATGATTGGAATGATCTAGCTGAAGAAACCACTCAAAACAGAGCTCTTATGGCATATGTAGTCTTAACTGGGGATTCATCTGCCATTGTTGAAGATGTGTTTGACTATGATTGGAGTGTTGTTGCAGAAGAAGTTACTCAGAACAGAACACTAATGGCTATTGCATCATCCACCAAGGACACTGCATCATCCTCTCTTTCCACTGAGGTAAATTCTAAACTCTGTTCTCCTGAATGTGAAGATGTCATGCTTAAATACATAACTCATAATCAAATTATCTGTGACACAATTAAAAAACTAGAAGAACAAAGAAGATCATCCTCGAGGGGAATTGAAAATCTAGAATCTCAAGTAAAATCTTACAAAGCTAATGAATTAAGCTATCAAAATAAGATCAAATTTGTAGAATGGCTAAAAGATGACTTATTAGTAAAAGTAAAGGAAGCTAGGGAAGAAATTAAAAGAATTAATGAGGAAAAAGATAAAGTTGAACTGAATGTAGGGAAGTTAGAGTATGCTTCACGGTCTGTAAATAACCTTATTCAACAACAAATTACTGGGAAAGCAAAATTAGGAATTGGTTATAAAGAAGTAGCCCCTCCATTCAATCAAAATTATATTCCTTCATCTTTAGACAAACCTAGGATTCCAATTTCACAGACATCACCAACAGAATCATTCAAAATTCATCTAATCAATTCTGAAGAAGTTCTGATTGAGGACTTAGATGAAGAGAGTAAACTGGAAATTGTGAAAAATAATGATATTCCTCAAGAAAATCATATAATCACAATTAAAGGAGTTACTCAACCTACTTCACAAAGTCTAGTGTCAATAGTGCCCACTCAACCAATTAAGAAAGACAACCAATGTGCATGTAGCTGTTGTCAAAAGTCAAATGTTCTTAAAGAAAAAAAAAACTGGGTACATATAGATACTAGAGGAATAGGATCAGTTAAAATCTCATAAACAACAAGTTCAAATGCCTAAAAGACCAGTAAAAGTTTATTACATCTGTGGAAAGACAAATCATTATGCAAAAATTTGTTTTTATAACCCTGAAAATCAAAATAAACTGCTACAAAAGAACCATAGAGGTTCAGGGTATAAAAGCAAGGTTGAATCATCTCAAAAACATAAAAAAAATTTGCTAAAACATCCAAACCAGTTGTTGTTAACAAATCAGAAAGAAAATCTCACATGCACAGTAATAACATAGTTAATTCTGCACAATATGACTCTGTTAATACTGCACAAGGGAAAAGGAGCATTAACAAATATCAAAAAGAACGTTTCTTTAAACACAGTAGAAACAGAGTTAATACTGCAAAACAGAACTCTGTTAATACTGCAGCTGTTAATACTGTAAAACATAAGTTTGTTAATACTGCACCTGTTAAAACTGTAATAATTTACTAATTTCCGCCTAACCCTTGTAACACTTATTTTTAGTGTTAGAAACTCTAGTAAAACCACTTTGCGCCTAAACTTTTTCGTTTCTTAAACACTACTATATCTTTTGTACACTCGCCTTATTTTCGTTTCATTATTAGATTAGATCCGAACTTAGATTTACGATTGCTATTATATGTGAAGTAAAGATTAGAAGTTGTTAAGGCATGAAAAAAGTTATATTGAAGCCTTTGTATTTTTTGTGTATTTGAAAAAAAAAATAGCCTTTTAAGCATGCTATCTTACCAAAAGAAAAATTATATTATAAGACATGTACTAGGCTGGAAAAAAAAGTGAATCGAGAAAAAGAAAAAAAAAATCGAAAAAGCAGAAAAACGAAAAAAAAATTAGTTGTAGAATTAAAAGAAATAGTGTATATTGAGTTTTGTAGAATATTGTACGATATGTGTACATTTGGAGAAAAGTTGAAGTTCAATAAAGTTAAGCAATTCAGTTCGTAAAAAGATTTTATGAGTTCGGATTTAATCTAGTTTAGTTGTATACTACATTTTATTTTTACCCTTTTACACTCCATTATATATTTTTCACATGCCTTTTCCTGTATATATTACAACCCGAATAAAAGTCCCTGTTTAGTTGTACCTAGACTCCAGTGGTGGAGATTTGATTCTTTATCAAGCCTATGATAGAATATTCACCATGACTGAGCAGTTGAGCGATTCTACAGAATACGTTACACACCTTTTAGACTAGTTTGAGAGATTGTGTAATTTACTTCCAATAAAATTCGTGAGGTGTTTGGTTATATAATTTAATTTGGCTTTGATAATTTGTTTGAAAACAGTTTTTGCTTGAGGGCAAGCAAAATGTTAAGTTTGGGGGGATTTGATATCGCATATTTATACGTTTATTTATATGCGATATTTGGTCGTTTTTCATAGTAAACATGATGGATAGGATAGGTTTTTGCATTTAATCGTGTGGAAAAGTTGTTTTGTTCATTTTACAGGTTTATATGACCGCGAAGTGGAATTGGAGGAAGAAATGAGCGTAAATGACGAAAAGTACAAGAAATGGGAAAATCTGCCAGATAGGGCGCCGCTGTCGCTGTGGAGGGGCGACGCCCTTGGAAATTTAGTTGGTTTCAAACACGGACACATAGCCCGGTGCGCCGCTGTCATCACATAGGGCGACGCCCTGCCTTGTTTTGCAGTTTTACTCAAACACGAATTCCGTCTATTTTTCTCTATAAATACAGAACCAAGTTTCCAGATTTATTATCAATCGTTCTTATCAATAATTGGAGTTGGAGAATTCGTTGGAGATCAAGAAGAAGGGTTAGAGTTGGAGTTCGTTTAATATTTGGTCACGAATCGAGTTTTCAACTTTCTTAGTTTGTTTTTCTATCTTTTCAAGACTTTCTTCAGTAATGTTTTCTTCTTTGTTTGCTTCTTGTTTAAACTTTACTAAGAGTAGCTAAACATCTTTTATGCTCGTTTGATTTATGGATCTTGTTTGACGTTTATGTTTCGTTATTGAATGTTTAGGTGTTTATGTTTAATCGTAGCTCTTTAATTTTTTATGTTTTGACATGTTATTTTAAGTTGTTTATATACAAGTTGATAGTCAATATTCTAGGTATTCGAGAGGAATCTAGATAGATTAATTAGGTTGTATGAAATAATCGGTCGGTCTTTAATCGGTTTAAAATTGTTAGGATTCGAGAGGACCTAATAATAACGACTTAGGTAATAAAACGTGAACGACTAAGTCTAGTTAATAAGATTCGAGAGGACTTAGTAATTAGAGAAGTTATTCGAGAGGAAACTTCATAACATTAAATCATAAAATAACGGCATGTTAATTAATGCTTAATTATTGATAACTGTAATTGTATTCGAGAGGAACATTAAAATTTGAAGTAGTTAAAGTTAGTGAAATATTCGAGAGGAATTTTGCTATATATAAGAAGTTAAATATACATTCAATTTCCTAAACTTAATTGGAAAACAAGTGAAGTGTCAAACGAGTGTATTTTCTCCGATATTTGATAAACAACAATTACTTTTCTTAAATCGATTTTTATAATCACTTTTAGTTTAAAATAGTTAATCATTTGTTACAACAAACACCCAAAAACAAATCAGTATTATTAATCCGTGATTTAAAAACTAAATTAGTCCATGTGTTCGAACATTTGCTTGCTTTTACTGTATTACGTACGATTAGGTCCACTTTCTAAAGGTCAGAGCCCAAAGGTACAACTCGTTCTTTCCCCTCAATAAAGTTTTCATGGTACATATAGCAAGAGACAATAATTAGATTATAAACTTATAACACAGGTCTTTACGTGTCGATTTTTAAAATACATTCCTTAAAACAAAGCTCTTATGTTGTTTAGAACTAATATGTATGTTTGTGTTGCAGTTCATGGTGTTTGCATGCTCAGACTCCCGAGTTTGCCCATCACACGTCCTTGATTTCCAGCCTGGTGAGGCATTTGTTGTTCGTAACGTCGCCAACATGGTCCCTCCCTTCGACAAGGTTACTTAGTTCAGTGTTATAATTGTTAGTACCGGATAAATATTTACATGTTTCTAATTCAACATTTTTCTTCTTTACTGCCTGCAAAAACAGACAAAATATGCTGGAGTAGGAGCTGCTGTTGAGTACGCTGTTTTGCATCTAAAGGTAATCTAAACACCCTCTTAACGAGAAAGCAAGCAACCTCGTTCTTATTCCACCAATCTTGTAAACAACTAAAGCATTAAATATGATAAGTATAATCTACTATGCCTATAATGAATCTGATGTGTTCAGGTAGAGCAAATAATTGTAATTGGGCACAGCCGATGTGGAGGGATCAAGGGTCTCATGACTTTCCCAGACGAGGGACCTCACACTACGTAAGTTACCTTTCTATCTAATCTTCCTAATATGATTTCTTTCATTTGTGTTCATTTTTCTATTCTAATACCATAATAACCAATTTTATTATCAAATGGTAAACCACGACAGTGATTTCATCGAGGATTGGGTGAAAGTATGTCTCCCTGCAAAGGCTAAAGTGGTTGCAGAACAGAGCAGCACATCCCTTGATGATCAATGTGTACAGTGTGAAAAGGTAAATAATCATTTTCAGCTAAGTTATTGTATGTGACTTATTAAATAATACCATTCGGAAGTGGCAAGATGGAGGGGTCAAACGGGTTGGCACTACGGATTTGGTGCAAAACGGATCTTTTTAGTCGGTGTCAAAAAGAGCCCGGTTGGGTTCACCCACAAACAGTTATTTGGCATTTATAGATAACTAAATACTAATGCGTTTATTATGATCGCAAAAACATAAGTATTACAATATAATCTAAATTTTTAGTCCAAAGGGCTTGTAGGGTGGCGGTATTTCGGATGCTCATTGACCTAGAGGTCATGGTCTAAGTCTCGCAAAAGACAAAAGTATGAATAAATGTGAGGTGTAATTGAACATTTGGTTTCAAAAAAAATCTAAAATCTAAGTTATATTATAACATTTAAAAAGTTGTGTTCATTTAATATAAACTTTAGACGACCTTCAACCCGTTCAACCCTTGTTACTCTACTACCATAATGTTTATGATTGATCTTGGTAATGCAGGAAGCTGTGAATGTATCACTAGGAAACCTGTTGACCTACCCGTTTGTAAGAGACGGTTTGGTGAAGAAAACACTAGCACTCAAGGGTGGTCACTACGACTTTGTTAACGGGACCTTTGAGCTATGGGGACTTGACTTTGGCCTTTCGCCTCCTACCTCTGTATGAATGAGTACAATATAATTTTTATAAAATCCCTTTGTTCGATGTTTTGTATTTCCAACAAAAAAGGGAAATTGTTGTTATGTTTTCCTGATGTGATTATAATTGAAGTGGTTAATGTATTATATGGTACATGGTTATTTTTCCGATATTCCGTTTGTTCCTTTGCTAGGTAAAAGATGTTGCCACTATACTGCACTGGAAGCTCTTCTAAGAGGGTCGGTGTTACTTACAATCATACCTACAACGATGAAGCTTATGAGTCGGTTATGTAAACGTCAGTTTTCTATTCAAAAATCATAACCGTGTAGACCCGATCATAATTTTAAATAACAAGATACTTTTGGCCAAACCTACATTCCTGTTCCACGTATGAGCGGTAATTGTAATATAGAGTGTTTTCTCTTGGAGGGAACTATAGAAAAATTAACATGATTTTTCGACAGTCTCTTAAGAGGCAAGGGAAAATAAATATATTTTCTAAAACCTTCTAGACATAGATAACTATGGCATAAACCCAAAATCCAAAACTATACCTAAAATACCAAATTTCCTGCTTAAGATAAATGGTGTTTGAAGAAGATCTTTGATATCACATGTTTTATGTTGAAAACGATATAAAATTAGAAACATGTAACTCCTGAAACTCGGGTGAAATTTGAAATCGGAGCAATAAACTATTTGGTCTCAAAAGCTAGGCCAAAACTCCCAAGCCAGAATGTGTTCTGTAGAGACCTTACTGTGAGCTAGTTCGTGCCTTTGAGGTTGGCTACTTTTCCAAGTCTTCCTATTTTTTTCCTCTCTCTAATCTTCGCTAACTCCTTAATGTGTTTCACATCAAAGACTTATGATGACCGTCACGCGGCTTGTTTTTCCAAAACGTGGGATGAACATGAGCTGTTTAATTGTATGGGTTCGGTGCTTCAAATATGAGTCTGAGAACATTACATTTTCATTTCTAAACAATCCAGTATCTGATCATAGTTTAACATAACTTATCTAACAGAGTTTATGGTAGTATACCATCTTGACTGGTAATTGGCCTAACAAATTTTGATGAATTCGAAGTTTCGAACCTACACAATTACAGATTACTACTTACAGCAAACAACTTATATCAGATTCAACTTCATACAAACTTGCCTCAAATATTAGTATTATTTAAAACATGTTGGGAATAAACTGATGAAAATCAGTTAAAGTTGATTACTAATGCATGATTATTACTGCTCAACTACTGCCCAGTTAGTACTGTAAGTATACCAGTTACTACTGTAAGTGAATTGGTTACTACTGGCCCAGTTACTACTGCAAGTATACCAGTTACTACAGCAAGTGTATTGGTTACTACTGCAAGACTGATGGTTTCTACTACTCAAGACTGTTACCACTGCCCGTCTTCTGTTACTACTGCAGGAAGAGTTTAGATAAATTTAAAATAGATTTCTAATAATCTTTTCCTTATTTGTAGTTAATTTAAAATTGTAGTTATATTGTAATTGTAATTGTTAAGTCGTTTCCTAAATTTGCTAGGTTTAGCCTCAAGGTCTATAAATACGTAGATCCTTGTATAAGGAAAACACGTATATTGATCATTCATTCAAAGATTAATATATTGAGGCTTGTTGGTGATATTCGTTATTGTTTTTGTTCTTTATAAACAATATTCGTTTAATCACAAAACTTGTAATATCAAAGTGTTTAAATCCACTGCTAAACTTCTTTGATATATCAACATCTTTATTCAAAGTGTGGTTGTGTTTACATAACCTAATCGATTCTGACAAGTGGTATCAGAGCACCGGAGGTGCTCAAGATCTACAAATCTACAAGTTTTTGTTGAAGCCTCAACAAGAAAAAAATTACTATCAATCATGACTGATGTGGTGGTAAACAAAGTTCCAGTATTGAACAGCAACGATTTTGATCTTTGGAAGTTAAGGATCAAACAACACATACTGCTTTCTGACTATGCAGTATGAGATGTAATTGTGAATGGGAATAAACAAGCTATCACCTTGTCAGCTGATGGAACACCTCGCGTTTTTCATCCTCCTGCTATAGATCAAGAAAAAGGAGAAAAACATACTGAAATCAAAGCTCTCAGTATTCTTTTAATCGCTATTCCTAATGAATACCAATCACAGTTTGAAGAATATGGGGATGCTAAGTCTCTATGGCCAGCTCTTGAAAAGAGATTCAGTGGAACAAAGAACACAAAGAAGAACAAGAAGGCTCTTCTCAAACATGAGTATGAAAATTTCAAAGCCTTAAAAGATGAAAGAATGTCTTTGACGTTGGACAGATACAAGAAGCTGACAGGAGAGTTGAGCAGTGTTGTAGTGAGGATAGACAAAGATGACTTAAATAGGAAGTTTTTCAGGTCTCTGGGAGATGAATGGACTATTTACATAGTGTCATACAGACAGGGTGACGTGCTAGAAGAGAGGGAACTGGATGATTTGTACAATGACATGAGGGTATTTGAAGCTGAAGTTGAAGCCAAGAAGACTATCAACGGTAACAGCAGTATTAAAAATTTTAATACTGCACTGGTTACACCAATTGGTACATCTCAGATTGACAACTTAGAAGATGTTTCCTTTGAAGCCTTTCTTTCACAAAGTTCATGCTCAGGACTAACCATTGAGGACCTAAGACAGGTTCATCAAGATGATCTAGAAGAGATGGATCTCAAATGGCAACTTGCTATGTTATCATTGAGGGCAAGAAGATTTGTGAATAGAACTTGGAGAAGATTTACTCCTAAAGGCAATGATAGGATTGGATTTGATAAAAGCAAAGTCAAGTGCTTTGAGTGCAGTGAACTGGGACACTTTGCAAGAGAATGAGAAAACAAATCAAAATCCAACAATTCAAGGAACACCCAAGAAAGTACATCAACAGCCCTTGTCACAGAAGATGTTTTAGGTTATGATTGGAATGATCTAGCTGAAGAAACCACTCAAAACAGAGCTCTTATGGCATATGTAGTCTTAACTGGGGATTCATCTGCCATTGTTGAAGATGTGTTTGACTATGATTGGAGTGTTGTTGCAGAAGAAGTTACTCAGAACAGAACACTAATGGCTATTGCATCATCCACCAAGGACACTGCATCATCCTCTCTTTCCACTGAGGTAAATTCTAAACTCTGTTCTCCTGAATGTGAAGATGTCATGCTTAAATACATAACTCATAATCAAATTATCTGTGACACAATTAAAAAACTAGAAGAACAAAGAAGATCATCCTCGAGGGGAATTGAAAATCTAGAATCTCAAGTAAAATCTTACAAAGCTAATGAATTAAGCTATCAAAATAAGATCAAATTTGTAGAATGGCTAAAAGATGACTTATTAGTAAAAGTAAAGGAAGCTAGGGAAGAAATTAAAAGAATTAATGAGGAAAAAGATAAAGTTGAACTGAATGTAGGGAAGTTAGAGTATGCTTCACGGTCTGTAAATAACCTTATTCAACAACAAATTACTGGGAAAGCAAAATTAGGAATTGGTTATAAAGAAGTAGCCCCTCCATTCAATCAAAATTATATTCCTTCATCTTTAGACAAACCTAGGATTCCAATTTCACAGACATCACCAACAGAATCATTCAAAATTCATCTAATCAATTCTGAAGAAGTTCTGATTGAGGACTTAGATGAAGAGAGTAAACTGGAAATTGTGAAAAATAATGATATTCCTCAAGAAAATCATATAATCACAATTAAAGGAGTTACTCAACCTACTTCACAAAGTCTAGTGTCAATAGTGCCCACTCAACCAATTAAGAAAGACAACCAATGTGCATGTAGCTGTTGTCAAAAGTCAAATGTTCTTAAAGAAAAAAAAAACTGGGTACATATAGATACTAGAGGAATAGGATCAGTTAAAATCTCATAAACAACAAGTTCAAATGCCTAAAAGACCAGTAAAAGTTTATTACATCTGTGGAAAGACAAATCATTATGCAAAAATTTGTTTTTATAACCCTGAAAATCAAATAAACTGCTACAAAAGAACCATAGAGGTTCAGGGTATAAAAGCAAGGTTGAATCATCTCAAAACATAAAAAAAATTTGCTAAAACATCCAAACCAGTTGTTGTTAACAAATCAGAAAGAAAATCTCACATGCACAGTAATAACATAGTTAATTCTGCACAATATGACTCTGTTAATACTGCACAAGGGAAAAGGAGCATTAACAAATATCAAAAAGAACGTTTCTTTAAACACAGTAGAAACAGAGTTAATACTGCAAAACAGAACTCTGTTAATACTGCAGCTGTTAATACTGTAAAACATAAGTTTGTTAATACTGCACCTGTTAAAACTGTAATAATTTACTAATTTCCGCCTAACCCTTGTAACACTTATTTTTAGTGTTAGAAACTCTAGTAAAACCACTTTGCGCCTAAACTTTTTCGTTTCTTAAACACTACTATATCTTTTGTACACTCGCCTTATTTTCGTTTCATTATTAGATTAGATCCGAACTTAGATTTACGATTGCTATTATATGTGAAGTAAAGATTAGAAGTTGTTAAGGCATGAAAAAAGTTATATTGAAGCCTTTGTATTTTTTGTGTATTTGAAAAAAAAAATAGCCTTTTAAGCATGCTATCTTACCAAAAGAAAAATTATATTATAAGACATGTACTAGGCTGGAAAAAAAAGTGAATCGAGAAAAAGAAAAAAAAAATCGAAAAAGCAGAAAAACGAAAAAAAAAATTAGTTGTAGAATTAAAAGAAATAGTGTATATTGAGTTTTGTAGAATATTGTACGATATGTGTACATTTGGAGAAAAGTTGAAGTTCAATAAAGTTAAGCAATTCAGTTCGTAAAAAGATTTTATGAGTTCGGATTTAATCTAGTTTAGTTGTATACTACATTTTATTTTTACCCTTTTACACTCCATTATATATTTTTCACATGCCTTTTCCTGTATATATTACAACCCGAATAAAAGTCCCTGTTTAGTTGTACCTAGACTCCAGTGGTGGAGATTTGATTCTTTATCAAGCCTATGATAGAATATTCACCATGACTGAGCAGTTGAGCGATTCTACAGAATACGTTACACACCTTTTAGACTAGTTTGAGAGATTGTGTAATTTACTTCCAATAAAATTCGTGAGGTGTTTGGTTATATAATTTAATTTGGCTTTGATAATTTGTTTGAAAACAGTTTTTGCTTGAGGGCAAGCAAAATGTTAAGTTTGGGGGGATTTGATATCGCATATTTATACGTTTATTTATATGCGATATTTGGTCGTTTTTCATAGTAAACATGATGGATAGGATAGGTTTTTGCATTTAATCGTGTGGAAAAGTTGTTTTGTTCATTTTACAGGTTTATATGACCGCGAAGTGGAATTGGAGGAAGAAATGAGCGTAAATGACGAAAAGTACAAGAAATGGGAAAATCTGCCAGATAGGGCGCCGCTGTCGCTGTGGAGGGGCGACGCCCTTGGAAATTTAGTTGGTTTCAAACACGGACACATAGCCCGGTGCGCCGCTGTCATCACATAGGGCGACGCCCTGCCTTGTTTTGCAGTTTTACTCAAACACGAATTCCGTCTATTTTTCTCTATAAATACAGAACCAAGTTTCCAGATTTATTATCAATCGTTCTTATCAATAATTGGAGTTGGAGAATTCGTTGGAGATCAAGAAGAAGGGTTAGAGTTGGAGTTCGTTTAATATTTGGTCACGAATCGAGTTTTCAACTTTCTTAGTTTGTTTTTCTATCTTTTCAAGACTTTCTTCAGTAATGTTTTCTTCTTTGTTTGCTTCTTGTTTAAACTTTACTAAGAGTAGCTAAACATCTTTTATGCTCGTTTGATTTATGGATCTTGTTTGACGTTTATGTTTCGTTATTGAATGTTTAGGTGTTTATGTTTAATCGTAGCTCTTTAATTTTTTATGTTTTGACATGTTATTTTAGTTGTTTATATACAAGTTGATAGTCAATATTCTAGGTATTCGAGAGGAATCTAGATAGATTAATTAGGTTGTATGAAATAATCGGTCGGTCTTTAATCGGTTTAAAATTGTTAGGATTCGAGAGGACCTAATAATAACGACTTAGGTAATAAAACGTGAACGACTAAGTCTAGTTAATAAGATTCGAGAGGACTTAGTAATTAGAGAAGTTATTCGAGAGGAAACTTCATAACATTAAATCATAAAATAACGGCATGTTAATTAATGCTTAATTATTGATAACTGTAATTGTATTCGAGAGGAACATTAAAATTTGAAGTAGTTAAAGTTAGTGAAATATTCGAGAGGAATTTTGCTATATATAAGAAGTTAAATATACATTCAATTTCCTAAACTTAATTGGAAAACAAGTGAAGTGTCAAACGAGTGTATTTTCTCCGATATTTGATAAACAACAATTACTTTTCTTAAATCGATTTTTATAATCACTTTTAGTTTAAAATAGTTAATCATTTGTTACAACAAACACCCAAAAACAAATCAGTATTATTAATCCGTGATTTAAAAACTAAATTAGTCCATGTGTTCGAACATTTGCTTGCTTTTACTGTATTACGTACGATTAGGTCCACTGTCTATAGTGTGTAATTAAGTCAAACAGTAGGTCGAGTTTTTAAGACTAGATTTTACACATAAAAAACCTACGTTAGGTTTATGGTATCCCAAGGATTCTCCTTTTGAATTAATTGCATATACTGATAGTGATTATAGGTGAGATCTTGGACAGAAAATCTACATCAGGTGGATGTCAATTTCTGGGTTCAAGATTGGTGTCCTGGCAGTGTAAGAAGCAAACAACTTTGTCCACTTCATCCACTGAAGCAGAGTATGTTGCTGCATCCAGTTGTTGTGGATACAAAATCAGATGATGGATTATGGCTATGCATTTATCAATACTCCTATCTACATTAATAACAAGAGTACAATCAACATCATCAACAATCCATTGAAACACTCCAAGACCAAGCATATTGAAATTAGATTCCACTTTATCAGAGATTGCAATGAGAAGAAGTTGATTCATGTTGGAAAAGTTCATACTGACAATCAGTTTGCAGATCTTCTTACAAAAGCCTTTGATGTGGGAAGGTTTACATTCTTGATTAGTAGTATTGGCATGCTCAATATTGAATGAATGGGTACCAAATAGTACTTTAAATTGTCCAATTACAAGACAATTTTGGTACTGCAATAGTAACCTTTAAAGTTTATTAATCCTTTACTTTTTAGTTCTGCACTATGTTACTACTCCAACATTAATAGTAGTATCAAATTAGACTTAGTATTGTTAGTACGACCAGTAGTTCTATTACTACTGCTGGACTGGTTAGTACTGCAAGTAGTTCTGTTACTACTGTTGGACTGGTTAGTACAGCAAGTAGTTTTATTACTACTACTGGACTGGTTAGTACTGCAAGTAGTTTCATTACTACGGTTGGACTGGTTAGTACTGCAAGTAGTTTTATTTCTATGCTGGACTGGTTAGTACGGCCCGTAGTTTCATTATTAATGATGACCTGGTTAATCTGTCTCATGTGTTACTGCTGCAACAGTTAGTACTGCAGGGTAATTTTAAAAAAATAAATTACTCTGTTACTACTGTGTTGACAAGTCAAAATTTCAAGTTGCAACTCACTTTACACGTGGCTATCTACTATTGGACCTAATTTTTGAAACAACAGCTCGCGTCTAGTCACAAATTGTCCAACTTGTTGTCCCAATTGGCCTATAAAAGGGATTCGTACTCAAATTTTAACTTTCAAAAATCCCTAAACTGGTAAAATCCTAATTTTCTCATTACAGTTGCAATTATCAAAAATATTTTCTCCACCAAGAATGGCAGCCCTAAAATTCATTGATGGACACAATGTCTGTGCTAATCTAACAAAAACCAAAGACAATCAAGAGTTTCATCAAATAATTGATTTCCTGAACAATTCACATATACAATATGCTTTGACTGCTTGCCCATATATTCAAGAAGATCATGTTAGGATTTTCTGGGTTACTGCTGCTGCCTCAAAACAAAGTGATGTCTCAGTTATCACAGCAACTGTGGATGGAAGAAAAATTACTGTGACTGAAACAGCTCTTAGAACTCATCTTCATCTTCAGGATGCAAAAGGTATAATCACTCTTCCTACTCAAACTCTTTTTAAAAACTTTCAGAGAATGGGATATGAGGGACAACTTACTACAAGTTTTTTTTCAAAATCAATGTTGTCCTCTCAATGGAAATTTTTGATGCATACTTTGCAACAATCCCTTTCTCAGAAAAGAACTGGTTGGAATAAAGTAGGCAATTCTTTGGCTACTATCATAGTCTTGCAACAAACCAACTTTTCAATTTTTCAAAACTAATCTTTGCTGGTATGTTGTGAAACTTGGCTCATCCTGATCAAAATTTTTTGATGTATCCAAGGTTTCTACAACTTATACTAAACTGTGAGATTAAGGATCTTTCTAAATCCAACTCAGTTTTTACTCCTAAATCTCATGGTAGAAAAGCTTTTGTAAATATGAAAAGAGTTAATAAAGGATTTTATGGTCATGTTACCCCATTATTCTCTTCAATGATGGGGGTAACACCTTCTTCAGGTGAGAGACAAAGTACTCAACTTTTGTCTCAACCCACACCTGCCATTGTTTCTACTGTGAGTACTTCTACAATTCCTATTGTGAGTACCTCACCAGTTCCTACTGTCAGTCCATCTATGACTGAACCATCCACTCACTCTGCTTCTCAATCCACCCAACAAACTCCTGTTTTTTTGCATTTCCAAAGAAAAACAAAGGGAAACTCCTCCTTCTCTTGTGTCTACACCTACCCCTGAACCTTTTCTTGAAAGCACCTTACCTGAACAACCTTCAGGTGAGTCTTTATTATGGGAACACAATGAGCTTTTTCCCAGGCTCTAGGAGGTAGTCTGTAAGGAGGGGATGACCATGATGGAAGGGATCATACTACTGTTGCATCACCTAGTGGTGCACATGACAGTTTGACAGGCTTTAAGACCCAGCCATTGGCAACACTATCTGATGATGCTTCTTTTGAGGCAGCATTGGAGGGTGGATGCAGGTGCCAAGAAACCATGGGGGAAGGAGATTCTTCTGCTAGGCAGGAGGCTCCTTCTACTGTTCCTTCCTATGATCTTCCTTCTGTTGGTACCCAACCAAAAGGGGGTGAGGATACTTGTGAATACTCTAACTTAGAATTGATGGACATGTGCCTTAAATTTACTGCCAAGGTGGATAAACAGGCTGAGGAGCTTTCAGTCCTCAAGAAGTTGGTACTTCAGCTGGTGTAGAACAAAAAACATCTCAAATTTCAGCTTAAGAAGAAGAGGCATATTGATATCGCATATTTATACGTTTATTTCTATGTGATATTTGGTCATTTTCGTATTTAATCATGATGGATAGGATAGGATTTTTACATTTAATTATGTGAAAGTGTTTGAGTCAAGTGGTAGGTTGAATATGACGGTAAAGTGGGCTTTTAGACGAAGAAATGACGAATAATACGTTAAAAGATGGTTCGAGGCTTGTACGGTACGGATTAAACAAGCAAAACGCAAAAAATGCTCGAAAAGTGACTGGGTGCGTCGCACCTAGCCTTCAGTGCGACGCACTAGGGTTCCAAGTCCGTTTACAACTGCAAGTTAGTCGCTGCGACGCACAACCTTGTTACTGCGACGCACCAACGACGTTTCCAGCTTTTTAAGGACTTGTTTTTCACCTATAAATAGAATACATAACCCCATATTAAAAAAAAACGTATGGAGATCGAATTAAGGGTTAGATAATCGACTGGATGCATCGTTGAGGCTGCAAGAGGAGTTTGAAGTCGAATTCGAGTAATATTCGTTCACGAATCGAAGACGTTTGAAGCTTTTCTTTGTTTCTTTCTTTTCAAGAACCTTTTTAGTATGTTTTCTAATTTATTTTCTGCTATTTCAATTCAGATTATGAGTAGCTAAATAATTTTAATGCTCGTTTGATTATGGATCTTGTTTGACGGTTTTGTTTTGTTATTGAATGTTTAGGTGTTTATGTTTAATCGTTGATCCTTAATTGTTTATGTTTTGATATGTTACTTTGAGTTGTGTATATGCAAATTGGTTAATCAATATTCTAGGTATTCGAGAGGAATGTAGTTGGATTAATTAGGTTGTATGAAATAATCGGTCGGTCTGTAATCGGTTTAAAATTGTTAGGATTCGAGAGGACCTAGTAATAACAACTTAGGTAATTAAATGTGAGCGAATAAGTCTTATTAATAAGATTCGAGAGGACTTAGTAATTAGAGAAGTTATTCGAGAGGAAACTTTATAAGATTGAGTCATAGAACACCGTCTTGTTGATTAATGCTTGATTAATTAGAATTGTAATTATATTCGAGAGGAACATTATAATTCGACGTAATTAAAGTTAGTAACGTATTCGAGAGGAATTTTACTATATATACGAAGTTATCAATACACTCAATTACGTAATCTTAATTAGATTTCAAGTGAAGTATCAAACGAGTGTTTTTCTCCATTATTTGATAACAAACAAATCAATTTTCTCAAAGATTTTTATAATCACTTCTTAGTTTAAAATAGTTAATCAATCGTGTCAACAAAAACCCAAAAACAAACTTAGTATTATTAATTCGTAATTTAAAAGCTAAATTAGTTCATGTGATCGAACCTTTACTTGCTTTAACTATATTACATACGAATAGGTACACTGCCTATAGTGTGTAATTAAGTTAATGGTAGGTCGAGTTTTAGACTAGATTTTACACATCAAGTTTTTGGTGGTGCTGCCGGGGACTGATTTTTAGTTTTTGTTTCGCATTTGTGATACGATCCTTTTGAGTATTAACATACTTGGAAGTTAATTTTAATTGTTATTACACCGGTGCATTTTACGGTATCTAGTTTTTGTCTTTTTAGGTACTCAGGTAGTTGATGAACACAAGGGCTTCGAGATTACCACTCCTAAGTCCTAGATCAAATCCAGGAGTATCAAAGAAGCGAGGCAAGAAGGAAGGAAACACATTAATTCTGACTCCACCAGGGTTTGGACCTTTCTCACCAGTGAAATTTGAAGATATTACATCTTCAGAAGGAGGGGGAGCACTACAATGTCTGAGGTTGAAGAATTGATTTTTGAAGATAAACCAGAACCACAAGCAGCTATGGATCCATTGGACATGCCGATGCACTGATGGGCTGCAGCCGTTGCAGTACCAGCCACCAGAGGTTCACTATTACCACCCCAGACTTGGGTGAAGATTTCGTTGTCAAGGGCCATCATCTAAAATTGATCCAAGACAACACTTTCGATGGACGATACCATGCCGATCCACATAAGCATGTAGCCAAATTCAACGAGCTATGTGAGATGTTCAAGTACGGAGAAGGAAAAAGCAATAGTGTCAAACTGAGGTTGTTCCCTTCGTCTCTCACCGGAGATGCAAAGGTTTGGTTTGAAGAATTGGAAGAAAACTCAATTACAACATGGGCACAAATGCGAGAATCCTTCATCAAAAGGTTTTTCCCATCCGCCTTGGGTAGGAAATTACTACGGGATATTCGGGGATTTCGACAAGAGGATGGCGAGACATCTACTGAAGCATGGGCAAGATTGAAGGAGATGCTTAGGAGTTTATATGGTCATGGATTGAGCAAAGACAACATCATCGAAATTTTCTTTTATGGTTTAACCAAGGAGTCCCAAAACGAGCTGGATTTAGCCGGAGGAGGAGATTTTATGTATAAGTCCACAAATGAAGCATACAACTTGATGGAGGATAAATTGGTAATAAGTGTATCGAGGGAGTATCGAGACGATGGAAGAGGTCGAAGAGCAAGAGGACTTGTTGCTCAAGTGGAATGTAACAATGATACGTCCATTATTCTAAAAGAAATCAAGACGATGGCAGACAAGCTCGATAAAAGAATGATTTATCTGGAAAAAGAGGTACATGTGATCAAACATGGTTGTGAGAATTTTGGAGGACCGCATTATGCGAGTGAGTGTCGAGTGGAGGATGCCAATTACGCAAATTATGGCTATCCTAATCAGGGAGCAACCTGCCAAAACCTTGGGGGTAATTACAACCGTGGTGAAAATCGAGATAATGGCTGGCAAAGAAACAACACGAGATCGTCACCAAGACCAAGATATAATCCATCGAAGAACGAAGACGAAGATCAAAGCTTGAAGGATCTAATGAAGACTTTCATTCATACTCAAAATGCAAAGAATGACGCAATGACGAATCAATTGAAAGTATTAAACGATCACATCGAGCAAGGACAGAGAAATCAGCAAGCAGCGATGCAAGACTTGGAACGAAGATTTGATCACATGAATGATTGGTTTTCGAGCAGGCCACCGGGCCAGTTACCGAGCAACACACAACTGAACCCGCGACCACAAAATCTTCAAAATAATCAGGTTCCAAAATATCAACCTCCTGGAATGAGAGAAGAACACGTGAACGCAATCATGACACTTCACAAACGAAGTTTGGGGGAGAAAACGGAGACGAAAACGAATATTTTTCGGAGAAACTGTGAGATAGTGCGCCGCAGCACACTTCTGTGCGACACACCCATTCCGAGAAAAATCCCGATGCGCCGCACCAATCTGCTTGTGCGCCGCACCCATCAGCAGAACCCGTTTTGGGCGATTTTGAGATCGAGGACGACGAGGAAGAGGCACCACAGGTTCAACCTAAAGCAAAAACACCAAAACCAGTGGAGGAAGTACCAATAAAGGCTTACAAGCCACATATCCCATATCCTCAACGTTTGAGGAAGGCAAAGATGAAGGAACATTACGGTAAATTTTGCGATATGATTAAATCTGTAAATATTAACGTTCCTTTTGTTGATTTAATTGCAGGGATGCCCAATTACGCAAAGTTTATCAAGGATCTTGTAACGGAGAAAGGGAAGTCCTCGGAAACGCAAGCCACGTTCCCAAGCGCGGAGTGCTCGGCTGTGGTGAAGGACACAACACCACCAAAGTTGGACGATCCAGGGAGTTTCCTTATTACTTGTAATTTTAGTAAGACCTATAGTTGTAAGGCATTGGCTGACTTAGGAGCTAGCATAAATTTAATGCCACATTCATTATATGCTAAACTTGCTTTAGGAGAGTTAAAACCTACTAGAATGGGTATCCGCCTAGCCGACCGATCATTTCAATACCCAGTAGGAATTGTAGAAAATCCGCTAGTCAATGTAGGAAAATTTACCTTCCCCGTTGATTTTGTCATTCTAGATATGGAGGAGGATTGTACTATGCCACTTTCTTAGGTCGACCATTTTTAAACACCGTCGATGCTATTATTCGTGTCAAGGACATGGAGATTTCATTGGGGGTTGGGTACGAGCGAATTAAATTTTCTTTTGATAAAGCTCAAAAACACTCATACTCCACTAATGAAACCTGTTTTCGTATTGATGTTATTGATGACATGTTTGACCTAGATGTGCAGGAAATGCTTGAAGCGGAGGTTTCGGTTGACGATGAGGAAGATGAGGAGCTCGAGGATTTTGATCCAATCTTGAAAGTGGAGTTGGAGGAATTTGAGAAGACTTGTTCGAGCTTGACATTGGAGAAATCTGACCCGGATTTAGACTTATTAGAGATATAATATTTAATAAATAATCTGGGTACAACGTTATTGGAAGGAAGAATTCAATTTAAGGAAGAGTTCAAAGATTCTGGTGCAATTTCGAAAATGGAGCTCGCGGAATTTGACAAGTCGAACCCACACATGTAGCATGAGAAATCTAATTCGGGTTTGGGGGGAAATTGTCAAGGTATATATCACGACCCTTTTTATTTATTTTCTTTAACTTGTCAGGGAAAGGAAAATATTTTTCAGGAATTCGACTATGTCGAAAGTGATACGTTCTGGAGCGAGTTTAAGAAGAAGGAATTCGATATCAGCGGATGTGATGACCGAGGAGATGACGGTGTACTATTTTCCGAGGCTCGAGAGTGGCATGATGCTTGGGTGAAGCGAAATATGCTTCTCGATGTTGAAGAGGAAGCATTCAATTTTGGCGATAATTTTGAACATGAATCGAAGAAAAATTAGAACGATTGGGAAAACACGTGGGAAAGAAAGGCGAGAGAAATCTCGACCTTCACATGAAGTCGTAAGTCGAGGGATATCGAGTCAAGCTAAGGAATCGTTCGAAAACTAGCGCTTCTCGGGAGGCAACCCGGGTTTTATTTTTACTTTTTCATAGTTTAATTTTTCCTTTTCTTTTTCTTTTTATTTCTTATTTAGAATTAGGTATTTTTAACATTCTATTTTGCAGTTTCAGTTTTTAGGTACCAAGTAAACCAACGAAAAACCAAAAAAATTATTAAAACGAAAAAAAAAAAATATTAGATGGTGCGACGCACCAGTGCTTGGGGGTGAGCCGCAGTGAAGACTTCTGCGATTTTTTTTTGTACTTTATGTGATGTTATTGTTTACAATTTTTCTTATTAGAAAAAAAATAGTAGACTATTTTTATTCGTCGTAACTTGTAACTTGTAGTTTTTATTTTTAGTTTTTATTTTTCTTTTATACTTCTAATATTTGGGTTTAGTTTTTCTATTTTAGTTTTTCTTAGATTTGAAGTAAGTTCAACAACCGATTTTTGAGTCTGGCATTCAGTTCAGCAAAGCGTTTCCACGAGGAATTTTCGATATCTACAATCGGGTTCTACTTTCTTCTTTTCTTATTTTTGAATTTATTTTTCTTTTTAGATTTTATTTTTTGTAATTTCCCTCAGGTTTTCAGTCGTTAACACATTAGGGACAATGTGTTACTTAAGTTTAGGGAGGGTCATCGGGAAACTACGAAGTTATATTTTTCGACCGTTAGTTTCCATCATGTTAGGTTGTAAATTTTGTACGTTTTTTTTGAAAATCGAGAAAATACAAAAAAATTGAAAAATTGAAAAAATGAAAAAAAATACAACGTGTCTAGTCGGTAAATACCTTAAACTTTTAGCATAACCAAGCGCATTTGATACCCTACTCGATTAAATAGTGAGAATTTTGAGCCTTTGAAAGCAATCATTTTTAATGCTACTTTTTCGATTCTTTGAATGTGCCGATGGTTGATGACTTTAGAACTTGACATTTTTATACATTTCGACACCACATATGAGCATTACATTAGGGTAACTTAGTGTAATTTGGTACAACGATAGGGGAAAATTAGGATTAACCCCTTTGATTAGCCTTTTTCGTTTCTTTTATATATTTTGTATAGTTTAATCACTTTGATTTACTATTTTCCGCCTAACCCTTTTAAACACTTATTTTTAGTGTTAGAAACTCTAGTAAAACCATTTGCGCCTAAACTTTTTCGTTTCTTTAAACACTACTATATAGTTTGTACACTCGCCTTATTTTTGTTTCATTATTAGATTAGATCCGAACTTAGTTTATAATTGCTATTATCTCATGAAAGTGAAGATTAGAAGTTTTTAAGGCATGAAAAGTTATATTATATCGAGGCCTTTGTATTACTTTTGTATTTGGAAGAAATTGGAAAGTTAGAAAAAGTGAGCCTTTTGAGCATTTATCTTACCGAAAAGCAAAATTATATTGTAAGACATGTACTAGGCTAGAAAAAAAAAAGTGAGTCGAACGGAAAAAAAAATCGAAAAAACAGAAAAGCGAAAAAATAATTGTAGAATTAAAAGCAAATATTGTATATTGAGTTTTGTAAAATATTGTACGATATGTGTACATTTGGAAGTTGAAGTTCAAGAAAGTTAAGCAATTTAGTTCGTAAAAGATTTAGGAGTTTGGATTTAATCTAAGTTATTTGTATACTACGAAGATTATATACGTTTTATTTTTATACCCTTTTACACTCCATTATATATTTTCCACATGCCTTTACCTGTATATTACAACCCGAATAAAAGTCCCTGATCAGTTGTACCTAGACTCTAGAGGTGGAGATTTGATTCTTTATCAAGCCTATGATAGAAAACTCACCATGACTGAGCAATTGAGCGATTCTACAGAATATACGTTACACACCTTTTAGACTAGTTTGAGAGATTGTGTGATTTACTTCCCATAAAATTCGTGAGATTTGGTTATGTAATTTAAAACATAGTTTGATAATTTCTTTGAAAACAGTTTTTGCTTGAGGGAAAGCAAAAGGGTAAGTTTGGGGAAATTTGATATCGCATATTTATACGTTTATTTCTATGCGATATTTGGTCATTTTCGTATTTAATCATGATGGATAGGATAGGATTTTTACATTTAATTGTGTGAAAGTGTTTGAGTCAAGTGGTAGGTTGAATATGACGGTAAAGTGGGCTTTTAGACCAAGAAATGACGAATAATACGTTAAAAGATGGTTCGAGGTATGTACGGTACGGATTAAACAAGCAAAACGAGAAAAAATCTCGAAAAGTGACTGGCTGCGTCGCACCTAGCCTTCAGTGCGACGCACTAGGGTTCCAAGTCCGTTTACAACTGCAAGTTAGTCGTTGCGACGCACAACCTTGTTACTGCGACGCACCAACGACGTATCCAGCTTTTTAAGGACTTGTTTTTCACCTATAAATAGAATACATAACCCCATATTAAAAAAAAACTTATGGAGATCGAATTAAGGGTTAGATAATCGACTGGATGCATCGTTGAGGCTGCAAGAGGAGTTTGAAGTCGAATTCGAGTAATATTCGTTCACGAATCGAAGACGTTTGAAGCTTTTCTTTGTTTCTTTCTTTTCAAGAACCTTTTTAGTATGTTTTCTAATTTATTTTCTGCTATTTCAATTCAGATTATGAGTAGCTAAATAATTTTAATGCTCGTTTGATTATGGATCTTGTTTGACGGTTTTGTTTTGTTATTGAATGTTTAGGTGTTTATGTTTAATCGTTGATCCTTAATTGTTTATGTTTTGATATGTTACTTTGAGTTGTGTATATGCAAATTGGTTAATCAATATTCTAGGTATTCGAGAGGAATGTAGATGGATTAATTAGGTTGTATGAAATAATCGGTCGGTCTATAATCGGTTTAAAATTGTTAGGATTCGAGAGGACCTAGTAATAACAACTCAGGTAATTAAATTTGAGCGAATAAGTCTTATTAATAAGATTCGAGAGGACTTAGTAATTAGAGAAGTTATTCGAGAGGAAACTTTATCAGATTGAGTCATAGAACACCGTCTTGTTGATTAATGCTTGATTAATTAGAATTATAATTGTATTCGAGAGGAACATTATAATTCGACGTAATTAAAGTTAGTAACGTATTCGAGAGGAATTTTACTATATATAGGAAGTTATTAATACACTTGATATCGCTCATTTATATGACTATTTTATCGCGATATTCATTGTGTTTTGTGTCCCAAACGTAATGGAAAGCCCCCTTTTATGCTTATGTTTTGTAAAGTTTTGTTTTAGGTTGAGTTAGGTACTTTTGGAGCAAAAAGAACGAGTTTTGGACTTTAACTTGAAAATGGACAAAGCAATCAGGATAGGCGACGCATTCGAGTGGACTGCTCAAGACATTCAGTTCGAAAGTGGGAATGCGCCGCATTCCCACCACAGGCGGCGCATTCCCTTACTTGGCAGTTACATGACGGTTTTAATGATTAATCAAGAGAACACCAAAAGACTTCAACACTCAACAAATAGACAGACGTGGGAAGGAGAAAAATATCATCATTTTCATCATATTTTGGGCAATTTCATATCATTGGAAGCATCAAAACAATCTTTAATTTTCGTATTTCATCAAACAATTGTCAATTTCGATTTCGTTTAGTACTTGGAGAATTTTTGGAACTTGTTACTTACGCTTGGTATTGATCTTTATCATTTTTATTGCAATTTGAATCATGTCTTTTACATATTTGATTGTGTTTGTTACAATTATGAGTAGCTAATTTCTTTGAACGTTTGCTTGGATTTTGTGATCGTTTATGTGTTAGATTTTGGGTGTGAAATTAGAATGATGTGTAGAGGTTAATCGGGGATCCGTTTGGGTTAATATCTTAATTATCTTGTTAAAATTGTTTATACTCTTGTTTGGTAATCTAAAAACGGGTATTCGAAAGGAATCCGTAATTTTTACTAAAATAAGAACGAATTAATCGGCCGGTCTTTAGTGATTATAAGTTTGTGATATTCGAAAGGAATCATTAACAACGATTTGAACAAGTAGGTATTAACACGAACGCTAGCTACTAAATTAAGAGAAATCGGTTTAGGAGTTAGTAAGCTATTCGAAAGGAAGCTTATAGGTTAATTCTCACATATCGGCTTGAAGCTTTATGCACAATTACTTGAGGTGTTAACGGTATTCGAAAGGAATCGTTGCATGGTTAGGTAATTGGAGAAATCCGGTATTCGAAAGGAACTTAGGGTTTTACATTAGAAGTTTATCGACATTTTCACACCTAAGAAATAACACATATTCATAAACGGTCCAAGCAAGCGTCTTTTTATCAATATTTGAATTCTAAAGTATTTTTACCGTTATTATAAGCAAGTCTTCTTAAGACCAAAACCACTTGTTACTTGTTACGTGTTATTATAAAACTAAAACTTTCAATTATAAATAGTCCCTGTGTTCGAACCCGATATTTGCCAATACTATTTTACAACTGACAAGGGTACACTGCCCGTGTAGTAATCTAGTAAAGGTTTATTTTCGGAAAACTAGATTTTTCACATCAAGTTTTTGGCGCCGCTGCCGGGGACTTGATTTAGTTGAAGTTTTTAGTTTCTTGTTTGATTACTTGTTTGAATATTTTTCACGGGTATTTTGTTTGTTTTGTTGTGATTTTCAGGATTATTGGTTGTGGATGTTCACGAGATCCCAAGGGAAGCAAGTGAATAGCCCTCTTTCTGATCCGGAGAAACTTTTGAGGAAACGAGGTTTAGCCGCAGCAGCATCGGTAGTTTATAGTGAAAACGATTCTTCCGAGGAAGAAGTAGAAGTTGTTTTTGAAGAAGAAATGGAGGACGGAGAAAGACCTATAATAGAAAACAACCCACCCAATCCTTTTGACATACCGATGATCAATAGGAATAGGATAGTACCACAACGAATGGGTC
>CAJVGC010000001.1:57690020-57776863 GCA_910822075.1 Senecio squalidus | reverse complement strand
AAACGATCACCAAAACAGTTTTAAAAACATTGCTAATAGGTGTTTATCAAAAATCACACACACGATTACCAAAAACACAAGTTCAACTAACTTATTCTCGTGTACGGTTGCAATTCATGATTAGTCAATGTAGTGTTAGGGTCCTTTGATCGTAATCGTTATAATTCTCTCATTTTGCTAATTTTAATTTATTTATATAACTATCTTATATACGTGATGGTGTTAGTCGAAATGGCTCATACTTGTAACATATTAATCCCCTAAACCATCTAGCCTGACTCACACAAAACCTTTCCCTTGTGCCATCTCCCGACTCCCGACTCCCAACTAACCGACTTCTAGAGCTCCCGTTTCCCGGCTCCCGGCCTCACCTGGGTTTCGGCCCTCTCAGCGCTCCTGGTTCTCAAGATCAAGACTATAAGATAGAATTCAAACGAGTGACATAATGATGAATATGAACGTTACTCTAGTAATAAATTACTAATACGCTGGAACATCATAAATGACACTCATGAGACATTATTAGTCTTTATTGCCTGAAGTTTCCCCCTATTTGAGAGTGTTGGGTATAAATACCCCAATCCTGGCATATTTCACCTACTCACCAAATACTCAGCTTCAATACACACTCACAGCTATCATCATCTTCCTCATATAAAGGCACAATATTATCACATCGGAGTGTATACTCCTGATGTGCAAAACTGACTCTAGACTACGACATCGGACAGTGTATCCTTATCGATCGTAGTATAATATTGCCAAATTCAGGTTCGAACACAGGGACTATAGTAAATTGAGTAATTAGATTAACAAATGACAAGTAACAAAGCGGGGGCTTTTATAAATTCACTAAAAGTAACGATTTGATTATTGTTTGAAATTCAAGATTGAGAAAGACGCTTGCTTGGACCGTTTACGAATGTATGATCTTTTTTAAGTACGAAATGTTGATTTACTTCTTATGTAAAACCAAGTTCCTTTCGAATACTGGATTTCTCTAATTACCCAACCGTGCAACCACTCCTTTCGAATATGGTTAACACCCCAAATAATTATGCATAAAGATTCAAGCCGATGTGTGAGAATTAATCTTTAAACTTCCTTTCGGATACTTTAGTAGTTAATAAACCGATTTCCCTTATCTTATAAACTAGCACTCGTGTTTAAACTTAATTATTTCGATTACTATTATCGATTCCTTTCGAATACCAATAACTTTTATTAACTATAGACCGGTTGATTAATTCATTCCAATTTTAGTAAATTCCCGAGTTATTTTCAAATACCCGATTTTGTTTATCAAATAAGAACATAAGCAATCTAATAATAAAATTAAAGTTTTAAACCCAAATGGATCTCCAATTAACCAAACACACACCTATCAAACAATTTCATACTCAAAATCAACCACACAAACGATCACATATCCAAGCATACGTATATTGAAATTAGCTACTCATATCAAACGTAAAAGATATAATAGATTGAAAAGTCATGATTGTACCGAAATAAGATGATGATGATTGAGTTTAAAGGCTCAGCTGAAATGTAATACGAAACCAATCAACACTTTTAATTGTATTCGACTAACACTTTGTAATAAAATGAGTATAATAGCTTCAAGGATTACTCCCAAAAGCTTCCCACAAGATGTTCTTCTCTCCCAATATGATTAGAATGATAGTATCAATGATAATGGTCAAAAATACTGCTTTCCCCCAAGATAATAATAATCCAAAAGACCCTTCATTAGCAGCACTTGATGGCATTTTATTAAAATTCATAACAGCTCAAAAACCCTTGACTGCGTCACAGTCACTCCCCACTACGGCGCAATCAACTGTCAGATTCGCCTATTTTTACTTTTTGTTCCTTCCTCGCGTTCTTTTGTCCAAAATGTCTCGTTCTACTCCAAACACGATCAAATACCTAAATACATACTTTTACACGAAACATAAGTACAAAAAGGCTTATCCATTACGTTTCAGACTAAAAACATAACAAATATCGCGAGTAAATATTCATATAAATGAGCGATATCAAACCCCCAATACTTAAGCATTTGCTTGCCCTCAAGCAAATCCGACATAAACTAAATTTAATTTTACAAAACATACAACTTAAGAAAAATCAAGGAATCACGGGCTCATACATTTAACTTCATTCCGGTGTTAATAATTAAAGATTTGCGTGAAATTGTAAGATCGTAAACCGACTACGAACATCAAATGTTACTAAATTACTTAAATAAATAAAAAACGCAATTTTCTAAAGTCAATTCCCATTCTAACCCCTAGTTTAGATTTGTCTAAATAACCACCCCTTTTCCTAAACTCACCAACCTAAGTCGGAGCGATCAACCTACTATGCTTTCGGGGGATACTCCAATATCACATACTCTATTTCCTTGAGAATTTTTGGTTAGTCTTTTCATTTTGCTTGCCTCTCACTTTTGTTCACTTTAAATATTAAAGATTTGTAATTTATATTTTTTTTGAAGTGAACGTTTTTGTAGCGGGATTTGATTCTTCGTTATAGTAAGGTAGGTGTAATTTGTTGACGAGAAAGATTTCTTCGCCTCTATCTCTTTTCGGGATTAAGTGATATCTAAATTTCCCCAACTACCCCCGAGAGGGTGCAAGTACTAATAGGGCTTGGTACTAAGGATGTCTAGCGTTTATCCGGATTTTAGATTTTTCGGGAAAATGCAAGGAACTAAAGTTAGAAAACCTAAACTCTTATTTACAAGTTTTTTTCTACTAAGGGATGTTCCTTAACTATTTCAAGTTTAATGTACCGGCATGAATTTACATGTACTACCTATCATTTTTCCTAACTACGTTTAAGCATTTTTTTTTTTGTTTTTTTTTTTTTTAAGACTCAAATTAGACAAAATAAAACGTAATGGATATAAGAGAGGATTAAACTAACTAATTAATTAAAATAAACAAACTTGTTAATTAAAAAAAATAAACACACAAACAATTAAATAAAAATAGTTCACGACCGACCGACACGACATAAAAGTTAAATTGTTCAAACATGTCCAACACGGAACCAACAAATAACCATAAGCTGAAAACACCACCATTGTGGCACAGTAAGAAGCTACTGCGGCACAGTGGCTTAACAGACAACAGCTTCAGTCCTCGTCATCTTCATCATCTTCATCTCCTTGCTCGGGTTGGTATGTTGGGAACATTGATGGCGGGTTGTATAAAGGCCACCCACTAGAAGAACCTGCCTGACTTGCATGGTGTTGCGCCATTTCCTCCCAACTTGGTTGGTACCTATCCACGTGGTATTGCATAAAGTTGCCAATTCTGTGCACATCCCTACGTGTACCATCTATCTCCCAACCAATTCGGAAGATTTCGTCCCTCATGTTTCCACCGCTGCGTCCTCGTGATAGTGGTGGTGATTTTTGTTCCGTTTCCTCCACTACTTCCGTAATAATGCTACCCGAGCGAGTTATCAACCCCGATATTTTCAAATCTTGCTTAGGTATCAATCTCCAACCAATCTCGGGACTGGATTGACGAATGCTTGTGGGCGAAGCCAAACCGAGCTTTTTGGCTATCCGAGTTATGAAGTGTCCGCAAAGCATCGGGCTAATAGATTGCCGACCCGCTCCCTTGTCCATCATATAATACGCCAACGCCCAAGGTGCATTCACATATCTTTCCGGATTTTTCTTTGAAAACTTATGCAACAACCACATGTCGTCCACGTACACCTTATCTTGTTGAGAAGATCGGTGAAAGAAAGAGTATGAAATCATCTTGTGAATAACCCGGAGAATAGGAGATTTGATATCCTTTGCTCTACTTGTCGAACTATGTTTTCGTTTCCCCGACAACTCGAACCATATCTCATCTTTCCTCTCTTTAACCCAAGTCTAGCTCCAATCCCCAGCTAAACCATACCCCACCATTTGATCTCTATTTTCCGCCTCCAACGAGTAAATAAACCTGTCAAATACCCAAACAGAGAGATCGTTACTTTATGTTCTTTTCCTCCTAACCGAAATCCTATCACCGGGGCTCTATATATAACGTAGTCTAGCTTAGGTATCTCCTCCAATTGTAAGCTCGAATAGAACTCCAAACACCACTCCGGATAAGAATTCTCTCTCACATCAAATGCCTTCTTCCAAACCCGTACCTCGAACGTAACTCTTTCGTGAACATGCGTTGTCAAGAACAAGTCGTCTAATTCCTTATCTATTCCAAGAGCTATTCAAACATCCCAATCCATGAACCTTGGTTGGCTAACGACTTTGTCTTGAATAGTCACTAGCACGTAGTTTAACTCGATTTTGCGATTAGCTGAGCACCCAGGCCATTTTAACTAAGGATGCGTTTCGGATCGCATCATCAATGATTCCTCTGAAGCCGTAGGAGGCTTTGGTACCCTCTTAATTTGAGACACACCACTTGTCCCTCCCTATTTTTCTTCAACAACTTGTCGCTTTCCCTACATACATACACAAAATACCACCACCAAAACCGTTAACAAAACCAAAACAAAATAGGTCTGCACACCCACCACGGCGCAACGGAGCCCAAGTTCCGCCCAATTCATCTTTTACATGTTTTAACCGTTAAACTTTCAATCAACATGGTAAATCACACAAAAACAACATACTAAAGCATAAACCTAACTCAATTTAACAGATTAAGCCTAATTACTCAAACCCTAGGTTTTCCCCCAATTCAATTTAAGGCATAAACACTAATTACATGTAAAGATTGATAGATTGATGTTTGTAATGACTTACCGCTCTCTTCATGTTAGGAGTTGGTGAACCTTTTGAAAAAAATTGACTTTTGCTCGGCAATTCGCACCTTATGTGTGTGTTTTGTGTGGGTGAAAATAAGGAAGAAACCCTTTTTTACCTGTTATCCAGTCCACTGCATCGCATTGGCTTTACTACATGGTTAAAATAATAAAAACTTTGCAATAATTAATTAGGGGCGGGATGCATTGGCCAGGATATAGATCTAAAAGTGTCATGGACACAATACGAATCTAAACGTGTCATGGACATAATCCGAATGAGAAAGTGCCATGGACACAATATGTGACATCCCATACTTTCGAGGTATTAACCGTATACCATTTATTTTTATTTTTATCTCTTTAGTTTTGACCCATTGGTTTTCGTTGTGTTTTATCACGTTGTGTTTGATAAGTCGGGTTTTATTTGATTTGTTGCAACGTCCTTCGCGACGGAAGCGTCTTTGTTATCTAAGTGCCGGTTAGTTAGTATTATCGTATAATAAGGTAGGGTGTTTATGCCTTTGATTGTTGGATTAAAATTAACCTTAAAAAAATATTACAAAGTTAGTCCTTTAACGAGAACTAACATAAAAAACATTACAAATTTGGTCCTTTAACGGAAGGTTAACCGGTTGGCTGGACCTAGTCAACCGACGGTTGGGTGTGGTCAGAGAGGACTGCGCCGCAGTCACCATGGACTGCGACGTAGTCAGGCTCTCGGATAGTTTATGCCAAAAACGTCTTTTCACTTTTTTTGGAGATCCACAACACTTCCAACACGTGACTTAACCCTGGAACTTACCTAATTACGAGTGGGTTTGATCTAGATTTAGATCTAACACCACTTTCCATCCATCTCTCATCCCATAATCAACCTTTTTCTTTTGATTCCATCATTTTCCTTTCATTTCAAACCTCATTTCTCTCCATACTCTCTCCATTTCCAGAAACCATGAAGGAAAATATCACCCATTTGAGTGAGTTTTCAAGCTAGAAGATCCATACATCACCTTTCATCAACATTTCCTTTGATTTCCACTACTTTTTTGGTAAGTTTTCTCTATGAAATCCTCATTTTTACTATTTTCTTCCATATTATGTTAGAGATTTATAACATATGGTTCTTTTATGTGGAATACAAGGTTTTTTTCTTCCACTTTCATCTTTCATACTCGGATTTTCAACTACCACCTCGAAGATTCTACATCTTGAGTTTTGTTAAGTGAAATCCTCCATTATTTCTAGATTTTTTTTCTTCCTATTTTAAGCTCTTAATCTAATGGTGGTTTGTTTGTGTGTTTGGAGTTGGTTTTCTCACCACCACCACCATAGGAGCTCATCTTGTGGGTTCATTTTCGTGATTTCGTCTCAGTGATTGTAGATATTTGCGGAGGTCTACGGTACTTCCTAATTTACTCCTAATTTCCTCTTTACTTTTCCTTAATTAGTCTTAAAAATAGGTTGAATAATATGTAAAATGGATTAATATGGTTGAAAACGTAAATATATAACATGAATTGGTGGAAATATGATAATAAACTTATAAATTGGTGTAATTATAAAAATAAGATTATAAACCGGTGAATTATACGTAAAAGATGTAATAATAGTAAAATTATACCGTTATCGAACTTATCGAAATTATTGGACTCTTTGGACTTTTCGGACTATTTTGGACTAAATAAGTATATATGACGTTTTGACACTAATTAGTATTATAAGTATTATTATGTAAAAGTTCACATATTTAATATATATAAACTTATATATATGAAATTTTATGTAATATGACTTATCATGTAAAATTTACATATATATGGAGTTATATACATATTTATGTAATATGACTTTTTGGACATAATACTTATTATCATTAAAACTTATTATAAAATTTACGACACTTAAAACGTATAACAAATATGTATAAGTATACCGTTATATGTAAAATAGTATATATTGATAAATATACAATTATGGACTCAAAAACGTAATAAAATCCTAAACATAATATTTATTATTATGATAATCGCCAACTTGTATAATTTCGACAAATGTATTTTTTCTCAAATTTCTAATAATAAATAATAACTTTCGTTAAACTTATATAAAATTGTTTCTAACCTTAAAATACTTAAAATATTTAAATATAATTTAAATATATAAATATCTTCAAATGTTGACTTTTAGTTGATTTTGATTCCTAATCGTGAGTGTTGACTCTCTAAAGTCAACTCTCCTAATTCGCGGATTCTGTTGAACTTCGATTAAATTTTGGTTTTTCGATATTAAATCTTTTATCGTTAACTTCTACTCGTCGTTATCGACTCGAGATGTTGGTCTTTCGTACTCTTTGAATATATAATGTAATATAGCGTTAATTAATAAGGCTAAATCGTACTAGACTTATAGAGATACTTGGACTTATGTTATGTCGTTATTCTAGGGCACTTAGGCGTTAGAGTGATCTCTCCGTTTTTTCGTCCCGTCACTGCTATTGATTGACTTGTGAGTTATGCGAGCCCCTTTTTACTACTTTACTTTGGGCTGGAAAGCGTTATTTAAATCTTGTCATTATTTGATCTCGTTTTACCTAGTGGATCAAAATTGACTTAGATTATATGATCATTAGGCCCCCTTGTTTATACCTGTTAAGTCTTTGAGCCACGGTTGCATATATATAGATCTATATGGGTTTGACCAAACCCTCATTACTCGATACGATGTCCCTATGAGTGTATGTTATGACCGGTTGTGATTATTCGTTGCCTTTGGTTGATTGCCTTATGATTGGGGTTATTTATAGTGGTTAGGATCAGGTGTATGTTTATCTAGCAATATACGTCGAAGTAGTGTTGTAAAACAAGATACTATTGGAAACTCATTATTATTGTCATATTTAAAAATGGTTCAATGTCAAATTTCAACTTTATTGCGAATAATGTCACCAACTTTTTGTTGACGTATTTTTAAACGCTTTTCATGAGTTTGAGGATTTGCTTATGTGATCATGCCATGCTTGTTATGCGGATCGTTTATTTTGTTATTTGGAACTTGTTTGATTTGATGTAGTTCCTTTATGATCCTTGTATTTTGAGATTTGGTTTATATTTGAGACGTTGTTATGTATTGTATACTTTTGGCATGATTTATTATATTCGTTGTATTTTGTTATAGTTGTTTGTTGTAACCTTGACTCCTGATATCATAAACTGTAACACCTCGTGTTTCCGCTTTAGCGGGGTGTGACACAATACACATCTAAACAATGTCATGGACACAATACAGATCTAAAAGTCTCATGGACACAAGACAGTCTGAAAGTGTCAGGGGCACAATACAAATTAAAAGTGTCATGGGCACAGTAAATAGGAAAAAGCTTGATTTACACATTACTAGTCCAGATAGAAGAAAATTTGCTATCAATCCTAGAATACTATCCATCCTTACATGATATCCATCCTGGCATGATAGCTATCTCGGCATGATAGTCGTCCTGGAATGATAGCCATCATGACATAATAGCCATCTTGGCATTGGAATGATAGTCATTTCATTTCCATTCACCCAATTACAAGTAGTTCATCTTTCCCATGAAGGAAGTAACTTACCTCGAGTCATTTCACCAACACTAGAAATGGCCACCACGATCTCATATACCTACTGAATGTCTACGAATTATATATTGGACCACGCAAACGAAGTTTGCATCTCATTTCCACAAACCAGATCATTGATCCAAAAAAAAAGAAAAAAAAAACCTAAAGAGGGTTACAAAATGGTCCGATCTATGCATTTCATTTAGATAATAAAATGATGAAATATTTTTATTTCTCTTTTTTTCCCCAAACTTTACATGTCGAAACAATTTGTATTATTGACCTGGACCATTGATGATGGTCAGGCTGAAAAAAAAAAAAACCATAATATGGTAATGCCATGAGCTTGAATACCTAACGAGGTCAGATCTTTTGTATCCCACAAAGGTTTTGAATACAAGAGGCACAATCAAGATCTAAAAGTATCATGTACATAATCCAAAATTAAAAAGTGTCATGGAACCATGCTAGTCTAACAATTATTTAAAAAAAAAAAAAAAAAGGTCAGCATGACAAGATCCTGACAGCCTTGGATAAGGTTTCTGATCGGCAGCCGCCGGCTGGGTCGTAATAGCCATCCAGGCATAATACCCATCCTGACATACTAGCCATTCAGGCATGATAACAATCCTGACATATTGTCATACTCATAGTGTTATTAGAAAATGAACTTGATAGACACCAAATCCAACCACAATATATGTTCCCAACACTCATGATGCTTGGCAAATAGCGAGGCTGCCAAAGGTCAGTCCCCAGGTGGATAGGTGATGCCCGACGGACTTGATATTAATTTCCAGCAGACCTTGATATTTATTGTCGGACCTTGATATTAATAGCCGACAGACCTTGATATTTATTACCGGACCTTGATATTAATTGCCGGCAGACCTTGATATGTATTGTCGGACCTTGATATTATTAGCCGGCAGACCTTGATATGTATTGTCGGACCTTGATATTAATTGTCGGCAAACCAAATATTAATTGCCGCAAACCTTGATATTTATTGTCGGACCTTGATATTAATTGCGGGCAGACCTTGATATTGGGCCAATTTTACAAAAGCTTGGACAGCCGGCCAATTTTACAAAAACTTGAGATGTTTTTTCTCCGGACTTGATATTTTTATCCCGGCAGACTTGATATTAATTTGCCCGGCATACATTGATATTTATTTGTCTGACATAACTTCATATTAATTTTTCCGACATACCTTGATATTTATTTGCCCGGTGGACTTGATATTTATTTGCCCGACCGATGGCCAACCTGGCGTAGTAGCCTAGTCTACCTGGCATGACAATCATCCTAACAGGATAACCTTTCTAGCATAATAGCCACATTGGCATAATAGTCATCCCGACATGATAGCCATCCTAGGCATGATAGCCACCCTGCCACAATAGTCACCCCGACCCTAGGCCAAATTCACAAATATTGTTAATGTAAAGCCACATAACCACAACCAAACGATCTTTCGTCTCAACTTGTCTCAATGATAAGAGTGCACCTCCACTACAATTTCAAACACAACGATTGTTCATGATCCAAAAACATTGAAGGAAGGAAATTTTGAACATCATGTCTAAGAACGAGACAACAAGCAAACGAAAAAATCCCATAACATATGGTTGGAAGAAGAGAGGAAAGACATAGATCATCCTAGCCCCAGGTGGACATGTACTCTTGATCAAATACGCCACATAAACTCACCTGAAATACCCTTCCAAGGAATTACAAAGTGAGAATAATTTACTATCTTTTTTCAATAACTTAATAAACGTCTGTCATGGATATGACATGCCATGATCCTAAGATTGGTCTGATCGTGTATCCCAATACTATTTAGTAAAATAATTTCTACCTACACAGATTGTGGATCCAGACAAAAATCCTAGACAACTTCATGGAATGTCGTAGTAGATATGCACTTGGCATGACCATACATACACAAACACATAATCCTGAAATGCATAAGGGCAACCATGACATTATAAGTCTACGCCAAACATGCAGGTAATGGAGAAGAATACCTTACTACAAGGTGCAACTAATAAACTTTGCGATAATCATTGCATCATCATCCTACAATGTCCTATTGGACAGGCCCACACCAGAACAATTTGAAACAATTTCGTTACCATCCATGGCATGGTTAAATTCCCTACCCCAGCTGGCATAGCCACAGATAGGGACAGGATGCCATGACCAGAATACCAATTTAGATTTTAAAAGTGTCATGGACCCAATGCATAGTACAGAGTGACATTTACACATTCTAACACATGCACATATGTCATTCTGGTCAAAAATAAAATCTAACATAAAGGATTACTACATATTCTACATACATTAGTAGGGGGAAATATCAAGAACAACTAGAATACATTTCTTAATTGTTAAACACAAGATACTCACTATAAGACAAGTTACAAGTCCATTCCATTATGGGCACCTACAATGGCATTCGGGACCTACTATGGTCTGGATCTACCAGCCAGCCTGACAAGCAAGGCCAAGGCCAAGCTAGACAAAGCAACTCAAAGAAGATCCAGGTTGTCATTGACATATCATTCCCCTTCACTAAAAATAAATCCAAAGCTTGAACGGGAAACAAGCGAAACTTAGCCAATTTCTGTTAAAGGTGTTATAACCAAGTTCGTCCCACATCTTTCAAACTTATAGAACTAATCTGGCGAATAATGAAAACAGGCACGTAGAAGCCTAAACAATATAGGACCAACATGGGAAGACCCTTATAGGGTACTTAAAGGCCAACTTCAAAAGAAACTAGCCCAGAAGACTACCTTGCCCTTCAAAAAAGCGAAAGACAAAAATCATCCTGGCGCCCTAGATGGTCACATGTTCACGATCCATGATAGGCTTAGTACCAACATGGGAAGACACTATTAAAGGTAACCACTCTCATATTTTTTTTCAATTAGTATTTTTTTTGTCAAAGTCACCAAATGTTCATCATATGTTTGATCTATATCCGGAGAGAAATACAAAAACCATTGAAAAGCTTGGATAAGGTCATGCAATGTCATGCGTTTCAGAATTTAATGTGGTCCGATCTACGTATCCCACAAGGCCATAGAATATCATCGGCCTGAATAAAATATTACACTTGATAAAACATTGGTATGATCATGTATCCCGATATTATCAAATGAAACAATACCTTCTATTACAAGGTTATACAACAATGCACATGCACTTTGCTTGCATACATCATATGCCAGAACGATATAAACGCATAAGGCCACACATGGATATTTTACCTCAAGCCAAACACATGCCTCATCTGGTACACAACCCCAAATAAGATTTGGGAGAATATATGTCAGGCAAAACAGAAACATCTTATGTCTAAGCCAAACATAAATATTTCGTCTTTTTCCCTACCTGGAAAAGGCAAGCACTCCTCATTGGGAAGCGATATCACTCGCGAGTAAACAAAATAAAGGTTAATCAACAAAAGTGTCATCGTCACATATATACATGAGAGATGCCCACATCTAGCTATGTCATTGGCATGCAAAAGCACCATGAACACTCAAGAGAGTGTCATAGACACAATCCAATATAAATATTTTCATACACACCCAAGACGGTGTCATGGACACAACATCCAGTATAAAAAGATAAAAAAATGTGTTATTGGATTGATCACCCAATAAAACATTATTTTTTAAAGACTCAATGGACATGGCCTAGACGGGACACAACTAGACAGGGCAACCTCGATAGCCAAGAATGGCAGTGCCAAGGTGGGACATAATAGACATGGTCAAGGCCAAACAAAGAAAGGACGAATCAGACAACGAAAGCTAAGTTGTAAGGCTTCAAAATACTTTTTAAAACCTAATTGGGGGCATGATGGTGTTAGTAGGGAATGACTCATACTTGTAGCATATTAATCCCCTAAACCACCTAGCCCGACTCACACAAAACCTTTCCCTTGTGTCATATCCCGACTCCCGACACTCATGTCCGGCGCTCGAAGACCGGCGTCCGACACTCATGTCCGGCACCCGACTCTCAGTTGGCCGGCTCCCGGTTCCCGGCTGACCGACTCCCGACGCTCCCGTTTCCCGGCTCCCGGCCTCACCTGGCTTCCGGCCCTCTCACCGCTCCTGGTTCTCAAGGACCCAAGACTTTAAGTGAGAATTCAAACTAGTGACATAATGATGAGTAGGAGCGTTGCTCTAGTCATATATTACTAATACGTTGGAACATTATAAATGGCACTCATGAGACATTAATAGTCTTTATTGCCAGACGTTTCCCCCTATCTGGAAGTGTTGGGTATAAATACCTCAATCCTGACATATTTCACCTCCTCACCAAAATACTCAGCTTCAATACACATTCATAACTATCATCATCTTCCTCATATCAACGCACATTATTATCCCATCGGAGTGTATACTCCCCGCAGTAATCATATTCCGATTACCTTCACCATTCAATCTCTTGATCATCTTAGACTCGTCAGGAGCTTGTTACACTACTACATTTATGGTCATCTAGACCCGACATTTAGACCGATTTTAAATAAAACAGGTCTTCTTAACATGTTTCCCCGAAAAAAAATGTTAACTGGTCTTAGTATGTTCACGAGACTAAATACTAATATAGTACCCCGTCTTAATATATCAACCGGTCTAGATATAAAATGAACGAATTAATATAAATGGACAGGTTTTGTATTTCCCGATAATAGCTAATTGAAAATGTTGGCGGTCTTTTCTTCTTTAATTTTTCAAGAAGTGGGCTTTTTCTTTTAAATTTTTCGAGAGAATGGATGTTTTTGTGAGTATTTTCTGGTATCCTATTTTTTATTTTATTTCTGTCAACACTTATTCTACAATAATAACTCTAAACCTTCAAATTTCCAAATTAATTCAACCGTCAGTTACCTCATACTTTCCTTTTCACCATTAATGAATTCGTTTTCATTATAATATATTTCTTTTTGCTACTCTTTTTAATTATTGTTATTCCTTTTTATTATGCTTTCGATTGTTGTCTTATGTCTTCACAGTAAAAATGGATAAACAACATTGAATTTTTTTATTTAATTGGTTATATTTGGTCTACAACTGATGAAGGTAAGTTTATAGCTATGATGTTATTATTATTATATCATTTAACTTTAAGCCTTTTACTATCTCATTTTTTTTTTCTAAAGATAACAACCTTGGATTGTTGGATCGATTATAATGACAAACCGGTTAGTCTCTACTATTGCATGCTACTCTCAACAAAAGACATATAAATATATTTTTTCTTATATCATTTTATACTCCGATCTTCTTAATACATTTATGTTTTGACTTTTGGACTTGAAGACTTACAATACGTATGGTTATCTTAATGATTTTTAGATACAACGGAAACCGTAGAGGGAGAAGTGTTGATGGGGAATTAACAAGTATGTATCTTTTACGTTTGCCACTTGGGATTTATAGCTATTAGACTGATCTTGTTGAACATTTGTAGTAAATACAATTTGATTTTGGTTTTGTTGTAGTTGAATATGCTTGTAAATACATTGAATATCCTATCTAATTCTATCTAATAAATGGGAGATAAGGCTGACATCATTTGGTTGATGTGGCAAATTTTAAGATTATTCAGGTAGGACTGGTTATTTATATACTGACATCATATTTAAGATTTATTAATTTACATTTTATTATTCAAAAAGAATGAAAAACTAGGGCGGTGTAATTTTGGAATACGCTCCATAAAAGTTATTGGCAGAGGCATCTAGAAAATACTAAAACGTCTATGACAAGCTTCTCTTTCGTTTTGAATTTCAAATGGGTTCGAATTTCTATCATTTTATTTTCAGGAATGTATATTAATCAGTTTATTTTTCTTAAATTTTTTTTTCTTTTCTTCTTCTTCTCAAATGGAATATATTTTCAATATGTTCTTTCATTTTCCATTTGCAGACATGTTTTCGATTTATACGTATCATATTGAGGTTATTTCATTTTCATTGTGCGACATAATTTTGGATTGAAGTTACTCCAACCAGAAATGAAATTTTACTTGCTTTGTGAACATCAAAATCTTAGAGCACTTGGAATGGCCTCGTGGTTACCATCGTCATCAACCCACAACGAGCGTGGGTGCTCGTTATCATACCGCCCCACCTCGTTGTGGGGGCTCGTTGTCCGATTCGTTGTGTCCGTAACGAGCCGTTGTTTTTTTTGTTTTTTTTTTTTTCTTCACATTTCCTCTATAAATATAACATAAACTCTTAAACCAAAATCCATAATATTTCTCAATCTATCTCAATCTTTTTATAAATAATATATACAACAAAAAATGAGTTCACATTCTTCAACCGATCCCGATGTTACGGATTCGTCATCGTCCGAATCCGAATTGGTCGAATTACTAGTTAAGGTGGTAGAAGTTGTTGCACAAATGGAGGAGGAAAAAAATGTGGCGGAAAGTTCACGTCGGACTGAAAAAAGGAAAAGGCGCTATATCAACCGCGATCGAACTGCAGCAAACGAAAACGTGCTACGACATTACTTCTCCGGTGAAAGCACGTACCCGAATGAATATTTCCGTAGACGATTTCGTATGAGAAGACTTCTTTTCTTCAGAATAGTCGAAGGTATATCTAATTACTCCGTAGAACCTTTGCGCGACTATTTTAAATATTTCAAACAACGACCTGATTGTACGAGTAAAATGGGTTTTAGTTGTTTACATAAATGCACGTCCAGTATGCGTATGATGGCGTATGTGATTACTCCGGACGCTTTTGACGAATATTTACAAATGTCAGAAAGAACATCATCTGAATCCCTAGATAATTTTTTAAAACGCACGTCCGCTATGCGTATGATGGCGTATGTTGCGCCGTACGATCTTTGGATATGACATGCTTACTTCGGTGTCGCTGGGTCGAACAACGACTATCAACGTGCTTAAACAATCGTTGTTGTTTCATGATATGCTCAACGACTCATCCCCATATTACAGATTCACTTTTAACGGCCACGAGTACAATAAAGGATATTACCTTGCATACGGTATATATTCGGAGTGGTCTACATTTGTTGAAGCTTTTTCGTACCCATTTGACGAACCGCGTAAAAAATTCAAACGTTTTCAAGAGAGTGCGAGAAAGGATATCGAACGGGCATTCGGTGTTCTTCAAGGTCGTTGGGGGATTATAAAACATGCAGCGAGATTTTACATGATAAAAAAATTAAGAAGAGTTATGTACAGGGGAGGGGTATCATATTGCACAACATGATTGTTGAAGACAACGGACGGTCGATTTGTGATGCCCAGGAATGGTATGCTCCTCCGGTTACAGGTGTTACCCGGACTTATAATGACAGAGTGAATGAACGTATCTGGATTAATAGAGAGATTAGAGACAGGAGCACAAACAACAGATTCCGCGAGGATCTCGTGGCGTCATTTCGACACTTGCGGAAGACTATCGACAACGTTAACTATTTTTATTTTATGTATTTGTATTTTTTTAATTATTGTATTGTAATTTTATTTTTATTGTATGTGTTTGTATTTTATTTTAATTACTGTATTGTAGTTTTATATTTTATTTTAATAAAATCTTATATTTATCTTATTTAAATGTTAAAATTATAAAAAAAATGGGGGTCTCACATCTCCCACAACTCTCATTATCACTCTACCAAAAAAATTCACAACTTGAATTGTGGATGACACGTCACCAAAAAATCTCATAATCATCCACAACTCTCATTATCACTCTCCGTGCTCTTATAAATATGTTTTTAAAACGGATGAGATGCAAAATTACGTTGTTGGTGGCAACTTACATAAATTTTTGTTTGATAAATACAAAGATGTTGTTAATTAATCCGTGATTTTGTTATGTGATCTAAATATCCAAGCAATTTTGAAAACAAGCAAGTTAATCAACGTGCATATTAGGTATTTGATTAAATGTCTCAAGGAGATATTTTTTCAAGACTAAATGTTAGTTATGGTTGTTTGGTTATAACTTTGTTTTGTATACATATATTTTTCGTAATTGATTCATTGTATTTTTTTTAACATTTTGTTGTGGGTGATAAAGAAGGAAGTCATAAAATGTAGTGATAATTGTTTTCAAAGTAATAAATAAAATGCATCATATATTTTGATTTGTGGTTGTATATCGGATTGTATGGGTGGAAAAATCGACGGGTTGGGTAGCATTTTGGAGTTTTTCTGTTGGACTGGTTTACTTTATTTTAAACCTTTTTTTTTATAAAACCAATAAGTTAAAAGGGTTAATGCACCCGAGGGTCACTGTACTATTCGTGAAAATCCAATTGGGTGATTGAACAAAAAAAAGTTGTAAAATTTTCATTATACTTTAAAAAATGTTTAAAATGATCACTCATGCTTTAAAAAAAGTTTAAATTCGTCATTTGGATGACTGGTAACCTGCTGAACCGGATAACCTTGTTGACTTGTGACTTGTTGACTAAACCCTTATCACCACTATTACCCAATTTCACCCATTTATCACCACTATTACCCAATTTCACCCAACTTCACCCATTTCTCAACATTTGCAGAAACCAAAGATGAAACAACATTTGATTGGATATTAATGTAATTATACGATTTATATTTGAACGGTTATCATCAAAAATTTACAAAGGTAAAAAAATATGATTTAAAAACCACCTTGACTATACTTCAAAATCTCATCAACAATTTCTTCAAAAATATGAGTTTGTTGATCTGTCGATACGGACGGAGGAAAAACAGAGGAAACCGAGAAGGATTCGGTGGATGGAAAAAAAGATGAAACCATCGCAGATGGCAAAGAAGGTAACCACGTACAAGAGGTAAATGAAGAAGAAACCCGCGATGCAGAGCAAACACCAGTCACAGAGGCAGAGAAGGATGGAGACGTTGAGGGGCAAACTGGTAATTTTGATGGTGCTTCTGGGGAGAAAGTGGTAGCAGAAGGTGAAAAAGAGAAATATGACGATAAACAAGAAGGAAATGGCGAAAATGCCCCTGAAGAAACTGGAGTACAAGGAACGAAGAAAACCGAGAACAATTCGTTGGACGGAAACAAATATGAAATCAACACAAATGGTGAAGATGGTAAACCGGTACAAGAGGTCAATGAAGAGTGTGAAATTACCAAAACACCGCTGCAGGAGGTCAACGAAGAAGAAACACGGGATGCAGGGAAAACACCCATTACAAAGGCAGAGAAAGATGGTGAAGGTGGTTTGAACATAGCTCGAGTCTCGGTGGTTTGAACATAGCTCTTGCCATGGATGTTTCTCCTGTTAGTCTGTTGTTCTTTTGTCGGATTGAAAAATCCCAAAATGAGGGTTGTACTATTTGCAGTTGGTGTTAATAGGCCAAAATGCTATTTTAGGAAAAGAATAATAAGTTTCAAATGGGTTGTACTATTTGCAGTAAGATGTGTACCAGAATAAATGATAAATGCTTTTTAATTGAATTTTATCTTATGACCTGCTGTAACAAGTCGTGGTGGGTCCCAATGATTCAAACAAACGGTTTTATAAAGTATAATGAAAACTTTACAACTTTTTTTTGTTCAATCACCCAATTGGATTTTCACGAATAGTACAGTGACCCTCGGGTGCATTAACCCTAAGTTAAAATGATTACAAAACTATTTTTTGTGTTAGAGAAAGAGTGTTTTGCAGAATGAATGCACATGTAAGAGGTATTATTGTTTTAGGAAGAAGACAGTTTGGTTAAGCAATGTTATGGAATATGATCTAGAACAGTGACTTAAGTTGATTAGTGAACGTAAATGTTTTGGCATATACTTAGAGACATGCATTAGGATTATCATGAAGTATTAGTTTTTAGTTTCGAATTTCCGATGCAATGGCAATGAACTGGTCATTACCATGGCATAAGTTGCAACATAATTTTCAAGGTAGTCATGATTTTGGTAGATCGGGTGTAAGTAGTTTCCTGTAAATCGTTACGTATTCATGAGTCTAATTGGTCCATTATTGTAGGGGTGCTTGCTAAATTGTAGGGTGATGTAATGTAGATGTTTCTTCATGTTTGGTAGACATGCTAATTTTTGAGGTCATTTGTAGGGCTTATTTGGACGACCTTACCCTCTTTTGGACTGCTTAGATTACTTAATTAGAGCGTATTTATACAACTTATTTGCTTAATATTTTATATTTTATGTTTAATCAACTCCACAATTTGCAGCTTCTTTTGAGATGCGTAGAATGCTTATTTAGAGAGTGTTTACAGCTTCTTATCTTGACGACTTATTTACATCTCGATAGGAAACGGGGTTGGAACATTTGTACAAAGAGATGAGATCCCATTTCTTTTTAACTTTCAAGGAACGTATAGTTTATGTATTGAGATGTAGTACATTAGTCAATAAAAGTTATAATGCTTCTTTAATCAGACCCATATGCAGCATGGACGGAAAAAGTATATGTTGCAACAAAGGTTTAATATATAGAACTAGGCGTATTCCCGCGCATTGCGCGGTGACAATTTCTAAAGATATTTGTCACGAACAATGATCAGAATCGGAAGTTTTGTGTCTTTAACCGCCGCCGACCTGCTACACTCTAAAATTAAAACACATGGTTTGTGCCTATTTCCTGCTACTTTCTGTTTCCCTCGAATGTATAAAACTTAGCTTCCAACAATAACACATTTATTTACTCACTTTTATTTTTCTTTTTCCAATATCAAATCAGTGAATATTCATATCAAAAAAAAAATCAAATCAGTGAATATGTGTGGAATCGTTCTCGTCGGTTAACCGCCGCCGAACTTTTCTGGAGCTCCGATCTTCTCAAAACCTCCCTCTCAAAGCCTCTTCGATCTGATGCTGTTTTTGATGTTGATGATGAATTCGAAGCAGTCTCCAATGGTTGACCATGGCGTTGACTGTAACCTTCGCCAATGTCTCTACATAAAACAGCTCAAAACAACAACCTTATCATAGGGTACTTGAAAAGTAATTGCAAAGATCACAAAAAAACAAACCATCCTTTACAACTAACTCTTTGCTGCACTCTCCACAACTCTTGAAGCACCAACCCGATTTAGTATATAGACGATCAACTGTTGCCAAAACAGTGAAAACATGGTCTTGTAGGCCATCGCTCAACGGCATGCCAACCAACTTGCCAATACTAATTTGCATAGCTGCCAACGCCTGGATCATTTTGCAAGAGGAATACAAAGCCGTTATTTATAGGTCATGGGGCAACTAAAGAGTTAGGACATAGTAAAACTCTCCATTATGGTACTTAAACTCAAATATTAAAAGATGGGGCAAGTAAAGAGTTAGGAGTTTAACATGGGGCAACTAAAGAGTTAGGACATAGTAAAACTCTCCATTATGGTAATTAAAACATATATTAAAAGATGGGGCAACTAAAGAGTTAAGAGTTTAACATGGGGCAACTAAAGAGTTAGGACATAGTAAAACTCTCCATTATGGTAATTAAAAACATAGGGCAATTAAAGAGTTATGAGTTTCAAATGCACACCATTCCACTATTTGGGATAACTCACACCTTAGATGATTGACAACCTTAGATTATAAGTAATAGTATATTTAAAAAAAAAATTATGTTTTCTATCTTTTTTTTATCTATACTCTTAAAAGCCACATTAAACACTTATATTAAGATGAATAAAATTAGTTTTACTTCTAATACTAAGAACTATGTATTTTCCTTTTATAAAAGTTATTTATTTCTTTTACTTTGTATATTAACTAGATTATTGTCCCGCGATAGCACGGACAAATATAAAGTTTGACTCGTAAATTTTTGTTTATGTAGATTTTAAGTTAATGTGAGATGACAATGTCATACATATAATAACATATATACGTTTACGTTTATACCTATGTTGCTTATACAGCAGAAACTCGATAAATTAATACTCGATTAATTAATAAATTCTCTAAAATAATACTTTTTTCCCGTCCCGACTTGGGGAAAGGGTGCCAAATTAATAATTCGCTAAAATTATAAGATAATACACTTTTTGTAATCTCTATAGACCCCGTATAAAATATAAATTAATAATTCTTTATAAAATTAATATTACATGGAATGATTTATAAAGATATCTTGAAAACGACTCATTTGTCTTTTGTTTTTGTTGAAATCAACTTCACCTTGAATATGGTCTATAATATTTCTTATCGTTGTAGAACTTTCATCCAAATTAGATGGAAGTTTGAAATTTTTTTATAAATTGATATATTTATTATGCATTGTACGATAATTATGTGAAAATCAAGGTATTTACAATTGGTATTTAATTATAAATTAATAAAATATTAGTTAGTATATAAATTAATAATTATTAATTTATCGATTAATTAATAACTCTTTTAATTAATAAATTTTGTTAGTTCCGAGAGTATTAATTTATAAAGTTTTTACTGTAGTTAAAATAATATATACACTTTTACGTTTATATACATGTTTTGATATTTTTATGAGGAGATTTTAGAATAACTATATGGTAAATCATAGTCTAAATTAAGTGATTTATAAGTAAATTAAACTTATGTTTTTTTATTTTAGTGGAGATGTAAATAAAAGAAAAAATGTAATTATGTATTGTAAAAGGGTGTAAAATAGAAATAGTCTTTGATGACATCATCAATCTGATCTAACGGTTGAAATCAAATAAGATAACCCATCCAAGGGACCTTACTTCGCCATGTGGCATTCAAGGCCCCTCTTTTATTATATATTAAAGATGTAGTTATTTTATATTAAACCGTGTATCACACGGATACCTAAAGCTAGTATACATAATAAAGTTTGGTTTTAAATATAACATTGAATATGTGGTTTGAGTTATTAAATCTTGTGTGTGATATGTGATTTTCCATTTATGATTTTTGAATCGGCATGATCAAATGAAGGTTTGGAAGACACTTTTCAAGACCGGTTAATTACTGGTCTAATTAATGATATCAAGACTGTAATTGAAGCGTCAAATAATCTAATAATATGTCTAATTAATCATATTAGGACCGGTACATTACTTTTTAGCAACTAGACCTGTAACATATAGACGTGTTTAAAAAACCGGTCTTAAAAACCTTTTCAGCCGGTCTATTATTGATTTTTGTTGTAGTGTTAGCCTGTTAGGTTTGCACTGCTAAGCAGGAGGCCAAAAGATTGAGTTCCCCAAACCCAGTTACCGAGTCTGTTAATATTTGCTCAAACAATACGAAAAAGCCGCACCGCTAGAACAACTTATTTACTTTTCATACATTACCCTCATTGCATGTGGATCTTTCTATGATTAGATAAAGCATGTCATGATCGAACGACTAGACAATCGTAGTTAAAAAAAAAGTCCACATATAACATCTATGTAACCATAGCAAATAATCTGTGATGAATTTAGGTGTTTATCCTAAGAATTTGAAGCTGCCAAAGTTTTTTAAGACATATCATGGTTAAGAATTTTATGGAGTCTTTTCCGGCTTACTTAATAAATAGCTTATGATTAATGATGTATAAACTTATAAGTCTAAATATTTGAACTAGTTTTATTATATTATGACATCGTATAAAAACATAGATAAAATTAAAATCATACAAAAAAAGCTCACGAAAACACTTTTAGACATGATAACATACATATACCTAAATAGCTAACCTTATAAATCTATTTAGATACTAAAATGAGTTTTTTTATGTTAAACACGGTAGGTAGCCAATAAATTAACAACTCTCGTAAATGATATAAACTAAAACAAACACCCGATAATAACTTGATAGTTAAGTTATCGATATAAACTTCGCTAAGTTTGATAGATAGTCATGATTTCTAACCTTTTTCATATTTTTAGCTAAATAAACATCATGTAATCTTATGTTTGCTAATTGAACCTTTCTTCTCCTAAAAAAAAGCATTGTTATTAGTCTTTTGTTCTTTTTGCTTTTGATTCATGATGGAAGTTTTGTCGCTTTCTACTCATTCTTTTCCTTTTAATCAAGCCAAACACAACTTCCATAGTGGATGTAGAAAGACAATGCCTTCCTTCCATTTTATTATTATCAATTCAATTCAATGTCCAATACTAATTTTTAATATTTAACGTATTAATTACAGCTTAACATATCACTTAAAGACATATGTTAAACACCCTATTTTTAATATTTCATTCAAGAAAACCCAATAAAATTATCCGGCCAATACTAATTTACAGAAAATAGTTTTGTAATAATAAATCTTTTATCGACTAATCCTCTAAATCTCTAAGACACTATGTGTTTGAAGATTATGACTTATTGACCAGATTTTTCAAAAGATTTGAATTTGTTATGTATATTCTTCTTTGTTGAAAATGTAAAAATCAACTTAGCCATGGACAAGTGGTTTACTAAATTTAGCTCCTTGTCAAAAGCATAATGTTTAAATTCAAAGTAACCATGGGTAGTTGACCCACCAAGATGATTGGCCTTTGCCCATTCTTTACTTAAAACAACTTGTAGCTACTCCCTCTAGTCTTGCTATGTCATTATGATTTGTATATTTGATATAATATTATTTATTACAATATTCAATTATTAGATATATATATATATATATATATATATATATATATATATATATATATTAAATAACTATGTAATGTATAAAAGTTGTGGTCTCAAATGATATCATCAATGTTTTGCTAATTTGATAGTGAAGGAGTTGGTAAATTACGATGAAATAACTTCAAACAAAGAAATTGTCATGTTTTTATAGAAAGTCCAAAATGAGAAGTCGAGTAACGAAGAAAATACGACTTTGACATAAAAATAGTTTAAATGGTCCAAGTTTTCTTTTATCTGAATTTAGGTCGTCGATACGATAAAAATCAGGTTCAATATTTGGGACACTTATATCCTTTGCTAGAATTCCTAAGATGTCCTTGAAAATCGCCCGTCTCACCAAAAAGTCTAAAAAGGGTAGTTCTATGATTAGTTAATAGATAGTGATTTTACATTTTAGTTGTAATAATCGAAATCTTCAAACTAATTTATATTTTGGCTTTATCAACATGGTTTGTGGTTTATTAATCTGTATGTAACAGTTTGTTCTTGAAAAACAAATACAAAAACCCAAAAAGAAATAACATAAGTTGGTTCACTAATGCAAAGCCCAAATAGACAATTCGAAATGGACTTCAATATAATAGTCCATCATGTAAGCCAATATTTTTGTTTAAAGTATTTTAAGTGTTTGGGCCAGCCCAACCTTTGATATGTAGGAAGGGTTACAAATAAAAAAAATAGAAAATAATACAGATTTTAGTTTTAGTAAAATAGAAATAGAAATCTATATATATATATATATATATATAGATTGAGGTTCAAAAGGGATCCCTAATTTGCTAGAGATCTAGGGATCCACTTTTTAACCACAAGATCACCTAAATTTTGTGGTTGAGATTAAAAGTTGGATTTAAATGAATTATAAGGAAAAGACAAGGAGGGGCAGTTTAGTCTTTTTACCTTTTTTCTTTCTTTTTTACTCACACGCGCTTCCTGTGATTCCATAGTGTCACATTTACCAAACAATAATATATTCTTTCACATAAATATATTAAACAAATATTGAGCACATTTACCAAGTAAATATTCTTTCACATAAATGCATTAAACAATAATTTATTCCAACCACTTGCAATAAAGCCAAAATACATAATGCATTAAACAAAATTATATTCTTTCACATACATAATGCATTAAACAAAATTATATGTAAAAACAAAATCACAAGTGATTACTAAACGTTTTGTGACATTTTACATCAAATAACTAAGGCACTAAATTATAAACAGTTCTTAATGTAAAAACTATGGAATCACATGTGATTACTAAATATTTGGTGACATTTTACATCAATATACTAAGTCACATTTTACATCAACATACTAAGTCACATTATTAATAAAATCACAGGTGATTACTAAACATTTTGATAATATTTTACATCAACATACTAAGGCACATTATTAAAAAAATCACAGGTGATTACTAAACATTTGGTGACATTTTACATCAACATACTAAGACATTAAATAATAAACAGTTTCTTAATGTAAAAACTATATAATCACAGGTGATTAAATAAGCATTTGGTGACATTTTACATCAACATACTAAAGAAAATTATTAATAAAATCACAGGTGATTACTAAACGTTTTGATGACATTTTACATCAACATATAAGGCACTAAATTAATACAATCACAGGTGATTACTAGACATTTACATCAAGGTACTAAGGCACTAAATTAAGAACCTTAAATGTATTAAGATATTAAGGCACTAAATCACAGGTGATTTTCCTTTACAATTTGTTGACTAAAAAATTTCATTTAAGATATTTAGTGACTTAATTTAATAAAATCACATGTGATTACTAAACATTTTGTGACATTTTATATCAACATACTAAGGAACATTATTAATAAAATCACAGGTGATTACTAAACATTTTTGTGACATTTTACATCAACATACTAAGGCACATTATTAATAAAATCACAGGTGATTACTAAACATTTTTGTGACATTTTACATCAACATACTAAGGCACATTATTAATAAAATCACAGGTGATTACTAAATATTTTTGTGACATTTTACATCAACATACTAAGGCACATTATTAATAAAATCACAGGTGATTACTAGGTGATTACTAAACATTTTGGTGACATTTTACATCAAGGTACTAAGCCACTAAATTATAAACAGTTCTTAATGTAAAAACTTTAGAATCACAAGTGATTACTAAACATTTTTTATGACATTTAAGGCACTAAATTAATACAATCACAGGTGATTACTAAACATTTTTGTGACATTTTACATCAACATATTAAGGCACATTATAAATAAAATCACAGGTGATTACTAGGTGATTACTAAACATTTTGGTGACATTTTACATCAAGGTACTAAGCCACTAAATTATAAACAGTTCTTAATGTAAAAACTTTAGAATCACAAGTGATTACTAAACATTTTTTATGACATTTTGTCACACCCCGCTAAAGCGGAAACACGGAAGTGTGAAGAGCAAAGATATCATTACACGAGTTATAATAAAAACATACGGTTTCAAGTCATTAAACGATAAATAAGAGTTTACAGTTTCAAGATAACCAAGTATTGAAAAGTACATCACGACATAACAAAATAAAATGTTTGATAAAATTCCCAAATGACATGTCCAAAATAGGTCTTCTCCCGATTCATGACTTCACGTGACGTATCATGACCCATCCAAGTAATGCATTCCGTGTCTTACACTTGATTTCCTGAAACAAGAGATAAAGTGTCAACTACAATAAAGTAGTGAGTGAGTTACAGTTTTCTAGTCCTCGACTAAAAAGGTTTGAGCTAAGTATATCAATACTTACAAGTTTCTAAAAGTAGATTCATTACTTAAAGAATAGTTCGAACCAAAACAGTTGTTTGAAAGATAGATGCGGAAGTCGTATAACTCTATACGCGCATAAAAGTAAACTATGATTGATTACATGTATAACGACTACTTGGCATAATAACTTAAGTGTTCACACTAAACCGATTAACCAACCGTGATGCCTCTTACCCCGACTACTACAGGGAGTCATTTCTGATCGAGTAATATGTACTTAAGTCGCCACTTAAGTAAGGAACGGTCATTTCCTAAGTATCGATACCCATAATTACTAAACGGCTTAACAAAGCTAATAGTGTGTGGTGAAAATTAGGCACTGAATTTATTTTAAAACTAGTAGTTGTCACTTAGAGTAGCTATATTCCTCAAGAGTCATGGTAGTTATACGATCAATCAAAGTACATGTGAGTGCCGAGAATGGCATTAAATAAGTTTAACATAGTTTGAATCAAGAGCCGAATAAAGGTGGCGAACCATTAGTTTATCAAAGGCCAAACGGCCATAAAACTAGTTAAGCATAAGTTTGTCAAAAATGTTCAATAGAGTTCATAAAAGTACATTTAGATCTCTTGTTTCCCCCAAAAGATAATTGAAAACAGTAATAAGTGGGGGTGTAACTCACGGTTTGCGGAGATAGAGATATGACTAGCACAAAGAGAGCGGAACGCGTCGGGAATCACAAATGACCTAGAACACCGGAAAGTTGTATAAGTTTTATTGAGTTATGTTAAGTTTCAATTTAACATATTTAAGTCTCAATTTATCATGCTTAGATTCTGTCCCAAAAGTTTAATACGGAAGGTTTGTATGTTCATGTACGTCTTATAGTCCGATAAGTCCAAATATGTCCAAAAGTGTCAAAGTTCCAAGTTAAAGTGTATAAGTCTCGAAGTTATTAAGTTTCTGAATTTGAAATGTTATTTACGGTGAAAATTGGGCAGCGCTTCCGCGTTATAAAAATTACATCCATTTTCAAAACACTTTCCCGCTTTAAATGCACAATACAACGTTTAAATATATATATCACACAAGTTTCAAGTCCAAAAGTTTTTCCAACAATATAATACGTCAAAACAGTAGCTTATTATCGTATATAATCTGTGATAATTTGTTTGAGCTTAAAATCACGTTTACGACCTTTAAAACGACGAAAATAGTGAACAGTGGCATTCTGGCGGCGGCTGAAGGAAGACAGCCGCCGGCTGACCTTTAGCCGTCGGCTGAAATCCTTCAGCCGCCGGCCAAAAGGCTTCGGCCAGTTTTTAAAGTTGTTGTTTCTTCGATTTTAAGCTTATTGAACGGTTAAATTTTACATGCAAGCAGATATAACTTAAACATATGCATTTTCAAGGTAAAATCTCAGTTTTCTTTTAGATTTATAGGTTAAATATATAGATCTTAAATAAAAACTCGTTTTTAAGCAAGAAAACGTTTTGAAAGTTTTTGAAAACATATTTTCAGTGTATGGATCGAACATGCAAGTGAAGATAAGTAATAAAATAGCAAAAAGAGAGTGTTATACCGAAGAGAACAAAGATGTGATGGTTTGAACAAGATTTAGCTCCAAAAATGACTTGGAAACCCGATTTAAACCTTTTCCTTTAATACCCTATGATCTTAGAATGATTTGTATAAGTTGGATGGTCGATTTATTGGTGTTTATGGACTGTTTTTATGGCAAATGTTTCTGTTTTTGTGTTGGTGTTTGAGAGAAAATTAGAGAGTGTGTGAGAAAGAGAGATTGTGTGTGTGTAATGTGTTTTGGTTGAAATGAAAAGAGAAATGAAGTAAAGTGGGAGAAAGGGGGATGTTACTGCCCTTGGGAAGCCAAAATGGCAGTAACTAAGGTCCAATCCCGTTTAAAAATCGTTGCCAAATCGTGAGACATGCAAAAATGAGTCACCATCTAGCTGGACAGCCAGATTCAGCCGCCGGCTGGCTATTTTCAGCCGTCGGCTGGCTTCAGCCGTTGGCTGAGTAAATTCAGCCGCCGGTTGGAATAGAAAATCCAGCTTTTGACGTTTTAAGTTTTCCGTTAAACTTAGTTAGGGGCAAGAATCATTTTAGTTACCGTTAAGAACTTAGTCAAGTTCTTGTATTGAATATTTGGTGTTAGGATTTATAATTTGATTCCGACATTTGTTCCGACAAGTTAAAAGTACGACAATATGAACCCGAACAATATGAACATAGTAAAAGAGAACTAGAGTTTTGAACCGAATTAGTAACTGAGAATCACCTGCAATTTAGACGGTTGTCACATCATCCCCGGGTTGAAAGAAATTTCGTCCCGAAATTTGACTCGCCCAATCAGGTAGAAGTATCCTTGAACAAGTGAGGATACTTTTGACGTATCTGGTCTTCACGTTCCCATGTGAATTCATGACCACGTCGGGAGTTCCAACGAATCTTGACAATAGGAACACGGCTTTGTCTGAGTTGCTTGACCTCTCGGTCTACAACTTCGAGCGGTTCCTCGATGAAATTTAGCTTGTTGTCGATCTTGACCTCGTCGAGCGGGATGACGATAGTCTCATCAGATAGGCACTTTTTCAAGTGCGAGACATGGAAGACGTTGTGAACGTTGGAAAGAGCTTGTGGAAGTTGAAGGCGATACGCCACTGGGCCGATACGCTCGATTACCTCAAAGGGACCCGTGTACCTCGGGCTTAACTTACCGCGTTTCCCGAAACGGACTACCCCTTTCCATGGCGATATTTTCAGGAGTACTCTATCGCCCACCTGGAATTCTAGGGGTTTCCTTCGGTTATCGGCATAGCTCTTCTGCCGAGTACGAGAGGTTTTCAATCTTTCTCGGATGGTAGTGATTTTGTCAATGGTCTCCTGGACGATGTCGAGCCTCGTTAGTTGTCGATCACCAGCTTCTAGCCAACAAAGCGGCGATCGGCACTTGCGTCCGTATAAGGCCTCGAATGGAGCACACTTGATGCTGGCATGGTAGCTATTATTATAGGAAAACTCGACTAGGGGCAAGTGAGCGTCCCAACTTCCTCCGAAGTCAACTACACACGCTCTCAGCATGTCCTCAAGCGTCTGAATCGTCCTTTCACTCTGACCATCGGTCTGAGGGTGGTAAGCAGTGCTGAGGTCTAGTCGCGTCCCGAGCGATTTTTGAAGAGCATTCCAAAACCGGGACGTGAATCGACTATCCCTATCAGAGATAATGGAGAGAGGCGTTCCGTGACGAGAGACGATCTCGTTAATGTAAATCTGAGCGAACTTCTCCATTGAATGGTTCTCTCTTACCGGCAGAAAGTGTGCGGACTTGGTCAATCGATCCACAATCACCCAGATTGTGTCATTCCCCCTTGCCGTACGAGGTAATTTAGTGATGAAATCCATGGAGATCTGCTCCCACTTCCACATGGGGATCTCCGGCTGTTGCAATAGCCCTGATGGTTTCTGATATTCAGCCTTGACCTTCGAGCAGGTAAGGCACTTAGCCACATACAAGGCTATGTCCTTTTTCATGCCCGGCCACCAATAGTATTCCCGTAGATCCTTATACAGCTTGTCGGATCCCGGATGAATAGAGTATCGGGATCGGTGGCCCTCGTCCAAGATGAGCTTGCGAAGGTCCTCGGCTCTAGGAATCCATGCTCGATTCTTGAAGTAGTGGATTCCGTCCGGTTTAAGCTCAAATTCCTGTTCATGATTGTGCAGGGTTTCGCCCTTAAGGTTCTCGGGTTTCAATGCTTCCTGCTGAGCTTTAGAAATTTGTGATTGGAGGTTAGTTTGAATCTGGATTCCCAATGCTCTAACTCGAGATGGTTTAGCCCTTTCCTTACGACTCAGGGCGTCAGCTACTACGTTTGCCTTACCCGGGTGGTATTTGATCTCGCAATCGTAGTCGCTTAGAAGCTCGATCCATCTCCGCTGCCTCATGTTGAGCATTTTCTGTTCAAGAATATGTTGAAGGCTTTTGTGATCTGTGAACACCGTGCACTTAGTGCCGTACAAGTAATGCCTCCAAATCTTTAGTGCAAACACGACAGCTCCCAACTCTAAGTCGTGTGTTGTATAATTCTGTTCGTGAACCTTCAACTGTCTCGATGCGTATGCGATGACCTTTTCCTTCTGCATAAGGACACACCCAAGTCCTTGGTGAGACGCATCGCAGAACACTACAAAATTATCCGTACCCTCCGGTAGGGACAGAATCGGTGCGTGGCACAGTTCATGCTTCAGTTTCTGGAAGGATTCATCCTGTTGTTCTCCCCAGGTGAAGTCCTTATCCTTTTGAGTGAGTTCGGTCAGAGGCTTAGCGATTTTCGAGAAATTTTTAATGAACCTCCGGTAATAGCCCGCCAATCCTAAGAACTGTCGGATTTCGGTGGGAGTCGTGGGGGCTTGCCATTTCTCTATCGCCTCGATCTTTGCTGGATCGACATGAATTCCCTCTTGGTTGATTACATGGCCAAGGAAGTGTACTTCTCGGAGCCAGAATTCGCACTTCGAGAATTTGGCGTAAAGTTTCTGATCCTTAAGGAGTTCGAGGATGAGTTTCAGATGCTTCGCGTGGTCCTCCTTGTTCCTGGAGTAGATGAGGATGTCATCTATGAATACGATTACGAATTTGTCCAAATACGGTCGACACACCCTGTTCATCAGATCCATGAACACCGCTGGTGCGTTGGTCAGACCGAATGGCATGACGAGAAATTCGTAATGTCCGTATCGGGTTCGGAAAGCGGTTTTTGGAATATCGTTCTCACTGACTCGAACCTGATGATAACCCGAGCGGAGGTCGATCTTAGAAAAGTAAGTTGCACCCTGCAACTGGTCGAATAGATCATCGATCCTCGGAAGTGGGTATCGGTTCTTGACGGTCAGTTTGTTCAGTTCTCGGTAATCGATGCACATTCGGAAGGACCCGTCTTTCTTTTTGACAAAGAGGATTGGGGCTCCCCAGGGGGACGAGCTCGGACGAATAAGACCATGATCCAAGAGTTCCTGTAGCTGTTTCGATAGCTCTTGCATTTCCGGTGGGGCTAGACGATATGGTGTCTTAGCGACCGGTGCTGCGCCAGGAATTAGGTCTATTCGGAATTCCACTTGTCGAAGTGGGGGTAACCCAGGTAGATCCTCAGGAAAGACTTCTGGATGATCCTTGACTACGGGGATATCTTGTATTCGCTTTTCCTTAGGCTTACGCTCGATGACATGCGCTAGGAATGCATCAAAGTCCTTTTTGAGGTACTTGTGCATTTTAACGCTGGAGACGATGCGAAGTCGTTGACCCGGTTTGTCGCCCTGCACGACAAGGGTTTCGCCGTCTGATAGAGGGATTCGAATGAGTTTGTCGAAACAGACGATCTCGGCCCGGAACCGAGATAACCAGTCCATTCCGACTATGATGTCAAAGCTCTTCAGCTCTATCGGAATTAAATCAATGGGAAACGTTTTATCAGCTAGGCAAATAGAACATCCTACGATTACATCCTTAGCCTCAAATTCCTGACCGTTGGCATACTCTACGGTGAAGCTATCCTTAAGAATCTTAGATCCTAAATTAATGAAAGGTCTAAATTCTAAGGATACGAAGCTTCTTTCTGCTCCAGAATCGAATAATACAGATGCATAGTGGTTGTTTACAGAAAACGTACCGTTCACCGCATTCGGGTCCTGCCGAGCCTCCTCGGCTGTAAGTGCGAAAGCACGTCCGCGACCCCGTCCACCTTGATTTGGTTGGGCATTCTGAAGCTTGGGACAGGCATTACGGAAGTGTTGATCGCTTCCACACTCGAAGCACACAGGCTTCTGACCCTGGACTGCGGCTTTCTCTGAACAGTACTTGGAGAAGTGCCCCACCTTCTGGCACTTAGAACATACCGGGCAGTTCCCGTGGTGATGAAAGTTGCACTTATTGCACTTGGGGTTCGTCCCCGTGTAGCTTCGGTTCCCAGCTGGTGGTGGTGGTGGTGCAGCAGTTACCGCGTAGTTGCGGGTGGTTTTCTGTTTCTTGTTGTTTCTCCGGGGGTTTTGATCTGCCTTTCTTTTCTCTCCTTCCTCCTTCTTGGAGGGTGCTGTGCCCGAGAGGAGATCGCTGGTGAGTCGGTATGCCAGGATGATTGCACTCTGTAAGGTTTGAGGTTCAGCAGAGAGGACATTTCCCCGGATCTCGGGAACTAGACCAGAAACGTAACGGTCAATGCGGTTTCCCCAGGGGTTACTAGCCTCGGAACCAGTCGGGCCAGTTCATGAAACCTGGTGGTGTACCCCTCGATATCATTCCCAATCATCATGAGGTTCCACAGTTCCGCCTCAAGTTTCTTGATTTCTCCCTTAGGGCAGTATTCAGCAATCAGAAGGTTTTTGAATTGCTCCCAGGTGAGAGCATAGGCGGTGTCACGCCCTCTGGTCCTAACCACGTTGTTCCACCATGAAAGGGCCTTCCCATGTAGCACGCATGAGGCGTACTCTACTTTGTCGGCCTCGGCACACTTGCTAATGTGCAAGACTGATTCGATACTCTCAAACCAGGACACAAGTCCTACAGCTCCAGAGGTGCCGTGGAACTCTTTGGGCTTGCATGCCATGAAGCTTTTATAAGTACAAGCGGGAGGGTTTTGGTGGTTGTTGTTGTTGTTGTTCTGGTTCTGATTGTTGTTCTGATTCTGGTTGTTTTGATTCTGGTTGTTGTTCTGTTGTTGTTGTTGCTGTCGCTGGTGGTTGTTGACGTTGGCATTGATTCCCGCCGTGATCTGTGCGATCATGTTGGGCATCGCTGCATTCAACTGCTCAGCGACCTGCTCAGCGATGATACTGGCGTTGGTTCGGGGTGCCATGATTCTACAACAGACAACAGACAACAGATTCAGTTTAGATCGCAAGATTAGAGTATGATAAGAATATAATACCATGTACAAGACAACAATTCCACAAGAGTAAAGTAATAGAACAGATAGAACACGCACGACAGAGATTCGAGAGATTCACACAACAAGATTCACACGCAAAAGATACAACCCAAAGATAACTAAAGATTCACACGACAATAGCACAAATAGATAATAAGGTAGAATTTCCATTCATTAAATATTATAGAGTTGAATACAAGGTTCAAAATGTGAATGGAATACAAGTACAATACATAAGGAAATAAAATAGATATGGCTTTGAGTTGTGTACACAGGAAAATTACAACTCGAGCCTACAGTACAATAAGTAAAAGAAAATCACTAATGGCGCTTCTCGAAAAGCATCTTGGTGACCACAACCGCCAAGAGGGTCCCCATAACCAAGCAGACTCCCACCAGACGTTGCACCGTCCGGGCAGTGGCCTGAGCCGTAGCGAGGTGTCGCAATGCCTGCTCCGACAATCGATGTGCGGCATCAGAGACCTCGCAGAGGAGAAGCCCTTGTTGCTGGGCCTCCTGAGATAGTCCCCTTACCTCGCGGTGAAGGTGCAAGAAAGCGGAGGGAGGGGGTAGCTGTGGAGTAGGCGGTGTCCTCTGCCTGGCTGCTTCAGCGTCACGGGCACGCTGCATTCCTCACGCTCGAGCTGGCGCTCCCATGAGTAATGGTCGAGCATGGAGGTACGCGGTGCCTCGGGAGGTGGATGACCAAACGGGAGGTGTGAAGGTGTGGGTCGGGATGATCCGGCCTGCTGTGCGGCCATCCTATCAGGTAGTCGACCTGGAAGGACGACCTGCTTGCGTGCCGTAAGGACAACGCGAGGTCCTCGCCTCTGGGGCGGTGCCTCAACAGGTGCCGGGGATGCAGCTGGTAGTACAGTCCTCGGGCTGGAGGTGCCCATGCTGCTCGAGTACGCCATCGAGCTCTCCTCAGTCGGGTCAGTCGTCTGATGACGCTGACTCTCGGATGCTGCGGGTTCCTCAGGAGTGCGATGACTGAGACATGTCGAATCTGCGAATAATACGTTACGTGAGTACAGGAATTAAGGAAAAATGTAAACGAAAATGCATGTATGGGTCAGTCACGTGAGAATCGGGAAGGAATAAGACCGGGAATTTTTCGACTTGAAAACCGTTTGACAGTAGCAATTACTTTCCGTTCTCGCAGAATTTATTTTGAACTAGGCATAGTTGATCAAGTTACGCCTAGTTAAAAGCAAACCATGCGATTGCGGAATTAATCTACTAAAGTTTGAAAGCTCGTGAAATGATTTTTCTGAAAAGCCTTGGTTATAGTTTGGTTTCAAAAATTTTTGAAAAATTCTCAAAACCGTTTTCGCTATAACCAGTGCTCTGATACCAAGTCTGTCACACCCCGCTAAAGCGGAAACACGGAAGTGTGAAGAGCAAAGATATCATTACACGAGTTATAATAAAAACATACGGTTTCAAGTCATTAAACGATAAATAAGAGTTTACAGTTTCAAGATAACCAAGTATTGAAAAGTACATCACGACATAACAAAATAAAATGTTTGATAAAATTCCCAAATGACATGTCCAAAATAGGTCTTCTCCCGATTCATGACTTCACGTGACGTATCATGACCCATCCAAGTAATGCATTCCGTGTCTTACACTTGATTTCCTGAAACAAGAGATAAAGTGTCAACTACAATAAAGTAGTGAGTGAGTTACAGTTTTCTAGTCCTCGACTAAAAAGGTTTGAGCTAAGTATATCAATACTTACAAGTTTCTAAAAGTAGATTCATTACTTAAAGAATAGTTCGAACCAAAACAGTTGTTTGAAAGATAGATGCGGAAGTCGTATAACTCTATACGCGCATAAAAGTAAACTATGATTGATTACATGTATAACGACTACTTGGCATAATAACTTAAGTGTTCACACTAAACCGATTAACCAACCGTGATGCCTCTTACCCCGACTACTACAGGGAGTCATTTCTGATCGAGTAATATGTACTTAAGTCGCCACTTAAGTAAGGAACGGTCATTTCCTAAGTATCGATACCCATAATTACTAAACGGCTTAACAAAGCTAATAGTGTGTGGTGAAAATTAGGCACTGAATTTATTTTAAAACTAGTAGTTGTCACTTAGAGTAGCTATATTCCTCAAGAGTCATGGTAGTTATACGATCAATCAAAGTACATGTGAGTGCCGAGAATGGCATTAAATAAGTTTAACATAGTTTGAATCAAGAGCCGAATAAAGGTGGCGAACCATTAGTTTATCAAAGGCCAAACGGCCATAAAACTAGTTAAGCATAAGTTTGTCAAAAATGTTCAATAGAGTTCATAAAAGTACATTTAGATCTCTTGTTTCCCCCAAAAGATAATTGAAAACAGTAAATAAGTGGGGGTGTAACTCACGGTTTGCGGAGATAGAGATATGACTAGCACAAAGAGAGCGGAACGCGTCGGGAATCACAAATGACCTAGAACACCGGAAAGTTGTATAAGTTTTATTGAGTTATGTTAAGTTTCAATTTAACATATTTAAGTCTCAATTTATCATGCTTAGATTCTGTCCCAAAAGTTTAATACGGAAGGTTTGTATGTTCATGTACGTCTTATAGTCCGATAAGTCCAAATATGTCCAAAAGTGTCAAAGTTCCAAGTTAAAGTGTATAAGTCTCGAAGTTATTAAGTTTCTGAATTTGAAATGTTATTTACGGTGAAAATTGGGCAGCGCTTCCGCGTTATAAAAATTACATCCATTTTCAAAACACTTTCCCGCTTTAAATGCACAATACAACGTTTAAATATATATATCACACAAGTTTCAAGTCCAAAAGTTTTTCCAACAATATAATACGTCAAAACAGTAGCTTATTATCGTATATAATCTGTGATAATTTGTTTGAGCTTAAAATCACGTTTACGACCTTTAAAACGACGAAAATAGTGAACAGTGGCATTCTGGCGGCGGCTGAAGGAAGACAGCCGCCGGCTGACCTTTAGCCGTCGGCTGAAATCCTTCAGCCGCCGGCCAAAAGGCTTCGGCCAGTTTTTAAAGTTGTTGTTTCTTCGATTTTAAGCTTATTGAACGGTTAAATTTTACATGCAAGCAGATATAACTTAAACATATGCATTTTCAAGGTAAAATCTCAGTTTTCTTTTAGATTTATAGGTTAAATATATAGATCTTAAATAAAAACTCGTTTTTAAGCAAGAAAACGTTTTGAAAGTTTTTGAAAACATATTTTCAGTGTATGGATCGAACATGCAAGTGAAGATAAGTAATAAAATAGCAAAAAGAGAGTGTTATACCGAAGAGAACAAAGATGTGATGGTTTGAACAAGATTTAGCTCCAAAAATGACTTGGAAACCCGATTTAAAACCTTTTCCTTTAATACCCTATGATCTTAGAATGATTTGTATAAGTTGGATGGTCGATTTATTGGTGTTTATGGACTGTTTTTATGGCAAATGTTTCTGTTTTTGTGTTGGTGTTTGAGAGAAAATTAGAGAGTGTGTGAGAAAGAGAGATTGTGTGTGTGTAATGTGTTTTGGTTGAAATGAAAAGAGAAATGAAGTAAAGTGGGAGAAAGGGGGATGTTACTGCCCTTGGGAAGCCAAAATGGCAGTAACTAAGGTCCAATCCCGTTTAAAAATCGTTGCCAAATCGTGAGACATGCAAAAATGAGTCACCATCTAGCTGGACAGCCAGATTCAGCCGCCGGCTGGCTATTTTCAGCCGTCGGCTGGCTTCAGCCGTTGGCTGAGTAAATTCAGCCGCCGGTTGGAATAGAAAATCCAGCTTTTGACGTTTTAAGTTTTCCGTTAAACTTAGTTAGGGGCAAGAATCATTTTAGTTACCGTTAAGAACTTAGTCAAGTTCTTGTATTGAATATTTGGTGTTAGGATTTATAATTTGATTCCGACATTTGTTCCGACAAGTTAAAAGTACGACAATATGAACCCGAACAATATGAACATAGTAAAAGAGAACTAGAGTTTTGAACCGAATTAGTAACTGAGAATCACCTGCAATTTAGACGGTTGTCACACATTTAAGGCACTAAATTAATACAATCACAGGTGATTACTAAATATGATTTCAATTATTCAGCATGACATTATCACTTTCCAAACACCACCTAAAACGTAAACTCGTGATTTTATATGATTCAGTCCATCTCATTCCTTATTTGAGTTATTGCTAACCAAATTAGTATAATCACTTACCTTGTGCCACTACTGCTGATAGTTGACACCATCTGACAACATCAAAACATTATATTACTATTATTTAGTGACTTGCTAAACAAACATCCTAAAATCCCCTGTTCTTAGAATCAATTAAAACTGGGAAAATCAAGATTCATATGTAATAATATTTTAAAAAATCCAAAAATAATACAAATACAAATTAGGAAATAATTTATGAGAAAAAAAAGGAAAGATTGGTACTTGTCCCAATTAATTTCGGTTTGAGCAAAAGATCCTGAATCCACATTCGAATCCGAAGCAGAAGTAGTCTCCATTATTTCGATCAAATCAATTTAGGAAAATTGGAAGAAATCTTGAAAATAGGGAAAAGGCCGCCGCCAAAGCTCCATATTCCGGCAACCGGAATTTCTAGGGTACCGAATTCCTTCAAATCTCGCCGGTAAGTTTCGAATACTGATTCCGATTTTGTTGTTAATGTTTTCACTATATCGCCAAAGCTCCATATTCCGGCAACGTCGCCGCCGCCTTTACCGTCGCTGTCGTCGGAATCTTAATCTTACTTTTGTTGTTTATAGATTTTGAGGTGAATTTAGTAGTGACAGTGAGAGAATGTGAACAAGATCTGATTTCTCTTTTCTTTTAGGGGCGCGTGACCTCTTTAAATATTTTTTCAATATGACTAAAATACCCCTCCGTGGGTTTGATCTATTAATGAAATTGTGTGGCTCTAAAGGTGATCCCTGGATCTCTAGAAAAAAAGGGATCCCTATTGAACCTCACCCTATATATATATATATATATATATATATATATATATATATATAGAGTTGGTTTCATTTAAGAACCATGTAAATATTTAGGAACCATTAGGAACCAATATTCATCAGTGTATATATATGATATTCACCAGTGTATATTTAATATGATATTCACCAGTGTATATACATATAATATTCACCAGTGTATATACATATAATATTCACCAGTGTATATATATATATACATATGCTTTATATACACTGGTGAATATCATATATATACACTGATGAATATTGGTTCCTAATGGTTCCTAAATATTTAGTGGTTCCTAAATGAACCCACCTATATATATATATATATATATATATATATATATATATATATATATATATATATATATATATATATATATATATATATATATATATATATATGTATATATATATATATACATATTATCTAAAAAAGGACTCCATAACTAATCTTGAGACTCTCCTCACATTTTTCCCGTCTCTCTCTCATTCCTCTATATAATTTGTTTCTTTTTTTTAAATAAATAAATTTTGAAAATTGAAGAATACTAATTAATTAATTAGTAGTTATCTACAAATATGAATTATTTTATGAAAATCATATTTAACACTATTAATTTGTTTTCATTCTTCTTCTTATTTTTAATTTTTATAATTATCCTCTAGTTTAATTTCTATCTTTGCATATGGAATTGTGCATTTATCATTATTATAATGAATATTATTAATATTATTATTATTATTATTATTATTAAATTTGGGTTAGTGTTGGGTTTGGGTTGGTGTTGGGCTTAGGGGTTGGACTTATGTGTTTGGGTTGGTGTTGGACTTATGTGTGGAATTTAGGCTCTTAAGTTTTTTTTTTATATTTTCTTATAAATTCAAAATAAATGTTAAAATCATCGTTAACTAATCACACATTTCTTTTTCAATTTGAATATCAACTATAAATTTAGAACATAAATATTAATTTTCGTCTAATATCATTACACACAAACCCTCGAACTCGTGCAACGCACGAGTCCCCTCTAATATATATTATTTTATATATAACTACATTTATTAAAAAAAAAAACTTTTTATAAATTTGACCAAATAATAAATACGAATTTTAAGATTTTTTTTTAAATTCAATTTTTTCTAACTTCTCAAATAAGTTTCTTATAAATATATATATATATATATATATATATATATATATATATATATATATATATATATATATATATATATATATATATATATATATATATATATAAGTGTTCTTGTAAAAAGTATTAAATTTGTAAAAAGTTGAGGAAAATTGTGCGAGTGACATGTAACAACTTTGGAAAAAAAATTATTTTTTAATAAAAAAAATAATATTATTAATAAAAATATATATTTTAAAAAAAAAATCGAAATTTTTTTTTTTGAGGATTTTTTTTTTTTGGCTTGAAAAAGTTATGTACAGAAAAAATATAATTCACTTTTATGATGCACACCTAAGATGAACATTTATGTGTGGATCATAGTTGAATATTATAGCTTTTTTGTGTGTATCATTAATGTGAATCATATTTTTTATGGATCATTAATCTGAATCATATTTTTTTTGTGCATCATATGACGTGACAGATGACGTTATAAAAAAAAAAATTCAAAACTTTTTTTTTCCAATTTTTTTTTTTTTGATTTTTAATAAAAAAAATATTATATTATTTTTGGTTATTAAAAAAAAAAAAATTAAATGTCACCTAAGCATCTACATGTCATTATCATATTGCTTCCTTAACTTTTTTAGTAATTTTAAACTTTTTACTTGATCATATATTTGTGTCTTCTCATTTGTTACAATTTATTTCTTAATTTCTTTTGTTTGGATTTTTTTTTTTTTTTTTTTTTAGGTTTTGTTTCTTAATTAAAAGGTATGTTATAATTAATTCAATTCAATTATATTTTTTCTTTTCTATTATCTTCCATTATCTACTATTCATATTCATGAAATTGACATGTTTATACTTTTATTTGTTCACTCAAAATAATTTATATGCATAGTGAAAAGATAACGTTTTTCATTATTTATCAATTGAAGTTGTTTTTTATTTTATTTTTTGTTTTTTATTTTGATTTGTAGGTTGAATTTCTCAATTAAAATGTATGTTTTTATCAATTTTACTTATATCAACTACAATGCCTAGTTCTTTCTCATAATAATCTATCCGGGTCGATTCCTTCCAAGTCATCTTTATTTTTATTTTTCATTTTCTATTTTTTTTTTAACATGTTTTTTTTTTATTGATTTTGTCATATTGAATATTCACTATTATGATTTATTTGTTCACAGTTCTCAGGTCGTTTGATAATTCTCCGTATATGTATTAGTCCGACCAAGATCACATTCATTATCGTCATCATTCTTGATTTTGCATTTTGAAAATTTCAACAGTGATTAGCAAGACAACTTATGGCTTTCAATTTAGAAAAATTTGTAAAAGTAACATTTTTCCTTCAAATATGGTTATTTTTTATAATTTTTGTTCTAACTTACCTTAAATTTGTGTTGGGTATTGAAAATTATGGATGAAGCTAAAAAATTTTCAAAGTGTGTTTTTGCTCTAAGTTTTAAGTCGGGTGAACAATGTTCATCACCCGAACTAAAACTTAGAAAGTGTTTCAGTAAAGACTTTAACTAGGGAGAACCAGTTTACCCATCTAAGTTAAATCAAGTTCACCCGAGTTAATGTTAATTGAAGATTTACCTTATCAAGACAGGTCAACATTGAAAACTTTTAACTCGGGTGAACAAGTTAGTTCACCAGACTTAACTGAAGTTCACCAAAGTTTTTGCTAAATGAAGACTTAAGTATTTTATATGTAGAGAGTCTGTATTGAGATGTCTATAAATATAACGATGTGTGTGTTTAGTTAGTGGTCTTTGAACCTGAACTCATTTGAGTACCGTAGAGCTTCAAGTTTGTAAACGGCTATTCAGCCAAAATCACTTTATCAGTGATATCTTTACATTCTATTTTTTTAATTAACAAATCCTCAATTCTAATTTAGCTAAGATTCAATTAAATTGAGAGATTCCGCAACTCAATTTGATCAAACATTTCACTGATTTCATGTTGTCCTGGTGAAAAATCTTGTCAAGACTTTAACTCGGGTGAACAAGTTACTGAATTTCACCAGACTTAACTGAATTTCATCAGAGTTAAAGTTAAATGAAGACTTAAGTGTTTTATATGTAGAAAGTTTGTATTGAGATGTCTATAAATAGAGTGATGTGTGTGTTTAATTAGTGGTCTTTGAACCCGGACTCTCTTGAGTAGCGTAGAGCTTAAAGTTTGTAAATGGCTATTCCCGTCGAAATCACACTATCAATGATATCTTTACATTCTATTTTTCTATTAATCAAATCATTAATTCAATTACTGTTAAGATTTAATCAAATTATGAGATTTTGCATCAAGAATTGACCAAACAATTCACTGTTAGAGTTTTAAATCCAGTTTAAATCCTGTCAATTTGTTTATCATTTTTTAAATTTTATTATGTTTTTTTTCTTCCAATTGTATTTGTATATCTATGTTTATGACGTTTGTTTTACTTTATTATATATATATATATATATATATATATATATATATATATATATATATATATATATATATATATATATATATATATATATATAATTTGTTTCTTTATTGTTCAACATATTAATTTACCATCTACATGTTGCGACTTTATAAGAAAAAAAAAACTTGGATCGATTATGAATGAGGAAATGGTGTTAGAGTGAATTTTAATATTTAACTTTAGGAGAATAACAAACTCTTATCGATTTTGATATAGAATTAGTGTTACAATTCCAATGGACATGTGTTTCTAATGTATACACAATCTTTAAAAAAGGCATTTATTTTCCTTAACAATTGTTATTTTTCTGTTAAACTCCCTCCATTTAATATGTCTAATAAAAAAACATTTATTTCTCTTAACAATTTTTTATTTTCTTTTTATTTTATTTTTGAACGACAATATTAGTGATTCGGGACCACAATAACATCCAATTGGACAGTATGCGACCATTATAATTTTTTTCTTGAATTTCATCCGATGTAATTTGATGTTGATAAAACAAATATAAATTAAATTAGTAATTTATTATAAAATGTCCTATATAGATTTTTTCATATAAATTTGATTAAATTATATTACTACTAAAATGTCTTTTTTATATATATAACTAACTTATTGACCCGTATAATACGTGGAGAACTATATAAAAAAAATATAGTGTTAAACAAAGAATATAACCTATATGAAAGATTAATAGAAACTTGTCACACCCCGCTAAAGCGGAAACACGAGATGTGAAGAGCAAAGAGTCATTTCACGGGTTATACTAAAATCAACGGTCCAAGTCATTAAATTAAAGTTGGAAAAGTACTAAAGTTCAAAAGATTCAACCAAGATTCAACGTTTGAGACCATAATACATAATAAAATGTTTTAATTAAAAATTCCCAAAAGTAAAGGTCTTCTTCCCGAGGTACACTTCACATAATTGGCTTGACCCGCCTGAGCAATGCACTTCATGACTTACGCTTAATTCCTGAAACATGAGATAAAGTGTCAACTACGAAACGTAGTGAGTGAGTTACAGTTTATAAGTTATGACCAAAGTTTTCCGAAAATATTCGACAAGTATATATAAATATAGAGTTTTCTAAAAGAAAGGAGGTGGATAATCAATCGCTAAAAATAAGTTTATATACTGTCGTAGGAGTCAAGTCAAAGTTCAAAGTTCGTAAAAGTTCAAGTTGTATGGCAAGACAGTAAGTGTAAGTAGTCATTACCTCAGCGGTGGATTAGTCCACATGTGTAAGACAGTAAGTATAAGTAGTCGTTACCTCAGCGGTGGATTAATCCACATGTGTAAGACAGTCAGTATAGGTAGTTATTACCTCAACGGTGGATTAATCCACATGTGTAAGACAGTCAGTAGGCATATGCGTAAATAATAATGACTAATGATCCTTGAATTGTACCAACCACTAAGCTTAATATAACGTAAGATTTTTGCACACTAATCCGATTTCTGGTCAGCACACGCCCCTAGTTTCAGTCTAAAGATCTAGTTCGTGAGAACTTAGTAATATGTACTCAGGTTGCTACCCATAAGTAAGGAGTGACCTCTCCTAAGTATCGATACCCATATTTACTAACGGCTATTGTTAATAGTGTGTAGGGAATAGTTTCTAAAAAGCAGCGGGGCCTTTGTACTCTTTTTCTAAAAATTGGTCGTTTGTACTTACGGCGTTTATATCCTCACCTAGGGTTTTCTCCAAATACAATCAAACTATCATTGTCTAATCAAATATCTAAAGAGGCAAACCTAATTAGTCTAAAGTAAGCCAATCAGAATAGATGATATCGTCTACGCATATTAGTCTCGCAAGGTTTCCAAAATAGTTCCATAGTTCTCAAAGGTTCCAAAAGTTCGTACGTTGGCAAAGTTCAGTAAAGGTTTCCAAAATAGTTCCATAGTTCTCAAAGGTTCCAAAAGTTCGTACATTTGCAAAGTTTAGTAAAGGTTTCCAAAATAGTTCCATAATTCTCAAAGGTTCCAAAAGTTCGTACATTTGCAAAGTTTAGTAAAGGTTTCCAAAAATTTCACAATAGTTGTACAAATTCATAATGGTAGCAAGGTCACATCAAAGTTTCAAAGTCAATTTGGATCATAAAACATAGTACGTAAGTTTAAGCGCGTAAAGTAGATTCGCATAAAAGATATTGTTCACAAAATGTTTTGATCTCATGTTTCCCCCAAAAAGAGTACTTAAAAGCAAGAGTGGAGAGGGGTGTAACTCACGGATTGCGAAGACAAAGAACTCGGAAATCGGTCGGAGCGAAAGTCGGGAATCACGGGACGCCTAATAATACCAAGATAGTTCAATGGATTATTATCTCATTCTGTTATTATATTGTGAAATAATAGATAAAATTTACTTAAACTTTAATTGTCAAGGTTAAATATTGTCCAAAATAGTCCAAACGGTTTATGTTACGTTTTTGTCCAAAGTCCAACTTTAACGTTTATTATCATTATGTTGCAAGTAATTTTGGTTGCTGAAATGGTTTGAATTTTTCTAATGAAATTTGGGCAGCGCTTCCGCGCCCAAATTTCATATCCAAAAATTCAATCTCCATTTCCGCTCACAAATACCTATAACACAATATTATTTATAAACGAGTCCATTTAAGTCCAAAAAGTTCATTACAAGTCACCGATAGTATTATATTTTCCAACTCAGTCCCAAAATAGTATTTATGAAAAGTCAGCGGGTCAAACAAGTTCAAATCGTCAAAATAAAGCGTTTCGGGAAAATTGGTCAGGCCTGTGCGCCGTTCAAGACCTTAGGACGACGCACAGAAGCCAATTTTTCAACCCGCTGCGTCGTCCTGGTCATGGGGACGGCGCACAGGTTGTGTTTTCGGGATTTTTCGAGCAAAACGTCTATTTTACACACGGATTTCGACATGCAATAGGTCTAATCTTAATGAAATGTCATTTTAACAGTTTCTAAAGTTTTTCATCCATAAAAACATAGATTTACTTGTTATTTCATTAAAAATTCGTTTTTGACCACAAAAAGTTATAATCTTTGTAAAAACTCGATTTAAGGTCTTAGATCTTACATGCAAGAGTTTAAAACAGTAACAAATGATAAAAGAGAGATTTCTACCGGAGGGATTAGCTTAGATGATGATTTGGCCGGATTTTTAGCTCCAAAAATCTTTACGAAAATGGTCCTTGTCGAAATACTTTGACTCCTCTTGCTTCCTTTGGTGTTTTAAACGTTTTTGGTTGGTTGAAAATGGTGTTTTAAGGCTGTAATCTTCTAAAATGGAGAAGTTTTTAGAGAGAGTTTTGAAGAATGTGTGTGTTTTTATGTTTTTGTGTTTATGTAAAATGAAAATGAAAAGAGATTAAAGAAAATAATAAAGAGGGTGCCTAGGTACTGCAATATGGCAGTAAATGATGGTGGAAAATCGGGTTTAATTGGTCAATTATTTGGAGAACCCGAGACATGCAAATTTTTGAATTATTTGCAAATTTCGTCCTGCCAGGACGGCGCACAAGGCCTGTGTGCGTCGTCCTGGACCTATTTTGCAAAGAATTTTGGTTTTTGGCAGTTTTTGCTGTTTTTGCGTTATTGTTTCGTTGGTCCTTTTCGTTAACTAAAAGTTCTTAATTATGTTATATTATGAACTTAGGAAAGTTCATGAAGTGTTTTCTTGGTATTAGGACTTATATAAATTGATTCCGGTTGTGTTTCCGATACTAGCGCGTTTCCGGTAATTGAACAGTTAAAGGCAACGGTAGGCAATAAAAGAGGCGTAGGGCATAAAAGGCACCTGAAATTGGACGGTTGTCACAAAACTTATTAGTCATTAAACAAAATGAATTATATTAACAAATGTTACGTTGTTTCGCTTATACATAAGAGAAATTAACTGGAACTTTATGTCATTTGTTTTTAAGAAATAATAACTGCGGAGTGGAAGATGAGATTATTATATTACTTCAAAAATATCATATACATATTGACGATTTTTGTAACGCAATTCGTGCATGTTGTCAAGATGAGCTCGAAGTTAAAGAAAAACAAATTAAAGAAAAATAAACATACATTACGTGTTGCATTTAACAATGTCACAATAACAAAAAAACAGTCAATATACGTTACGTATATTTAAAAGAAAAATAAAAGTCAAATACTTAAAAGAAATATGTTACATATTTTTTTAGATATTAATTTAAAGGAAGTGTGTTAAGTTATTTAAAATAAATACTTAATTCATTTTATTTGAATATTATTAAATATAAGGGCTAAATTTTTTAAAATAAAATGATTAAAATGAAATTTGTATATGATAACATTATCAAATTGATCTAATGGCATGAATGAAAGTTTAAAACTAATCTAACGATTCATATTTTAACATGTATTATTTTAGACCTCTATTTTATTATATATTAAGATAACATATTTCGTTTTATTCATTTTTGGTTTACATATATATCTTTTTAAATAATAAGATAAATTCAAATTTTTTAAACAACTAACCGTCCTTGATTTTCTAAAATAACAATTAAATATTTTAAATATATATTTTTCAATTTTTTTCGAAACTCATTAGTTATCTACAAAAATTGATTCCTTTATTTATTTATTCACTAACTTATTGACCCGTTATTACGCGGAGATCTATAATTTTAAAGGAGAATGAAAGTAAAAAAGTTTTTTCGATTTGTGAGGCCTAAAATGTAAAATGTTAGACATGACGTCACATTTTGATGGTATAACTGAAACTAAAAATTAAAACATATCTAAAAACCTTTCTTTTGTCACATGGCAAAGAAGACATCTCTTTTTTTTTTTTTTATATTATATAAAAGATTGTTTTACATATAATATCAATTTGTAATAACTGCAAGTCTATATTGTTTAACATGTAAAATTCAACTAACCAAATAAACGATTTATATCTACGTTAAAGTAATATAAACACGAAAATAAATTCATCATGTTCATCATATAAATGAATATTGAATTATATGCATTGAATTTACTTCATGAAAAAACAAATTGGACACACATGGTCCTATAGGATTACAAAATCTATGCTATCCATACCAACATCAAAACCCACATGGTCTCTCCATCAAATTGCATTATTGATATCAATTTATTCCACTTTATTTTCAATATAATATATATATTTATTTAATAAAAAAAATCCAATATAACAAATATCTTTTTCTAATATATTAACTTTTAATTAATAATTAAAAATTTAATTACATAAATTATCTATACCAATTTGTTTAGATTGAAGATTTTGTTCAAATAATTTCAAAAGTGCATTTATATCATATTTATTTTTTGTACAAATATCGTCAACGTTACATAATTAACAAATTTTAAATTTTTACATAAATCATAATAGTCTATTCTACAAAAGGTTTTCACTAAGACTAAGACTACACTTAATCTTCTGTTCGTCCTAAAAAAAGTGTCTGTAGAAAATGGTCAAAATAATATAGATACAGTTAATAAAGTGATTTTTTTTTTAGATTAATCATTTTGTATATGCAATAAAGACATCAATCAAAACTTTTCAAGAACAATATATAAAGTTATTATATTTTAATTATATATTTTAAAATACGATAATAATTTGAGAACAAACCTACAAATTATGTATTCTTACAAATAAATTGATTTCGAATGTGTTATGTATGTTGGTCTTAAATGTTTTTACGAATGTATTATGCAGTTACCTCTTAATTAAACAAATTGTTACAAGTAGATTTTTTATTTATTGTTGGGATTGTTAAAAAGGTTGGATCTATATACGACAGCTGTCGTATACATAAGGATCGGCTGGTTATGGCGGATTAGCCCAAGGCTTATCTGTTCTTCCTAATACGACGCCGTTTTCAATTTCATTTCCATCTTCCACAAACAAACAGCTCAAATTTCACTTCTCAACATTTCTTTATGAAACCCTAGGTCCGTACTTGTTCTTCATTCTTGTTTAATTAATGTTTAGTTTATTACTGTTTATTTGCTGTTTGAGAATGAAATTTTGAATCTGTAGGTGTAATGATCATGATTTTGAAGTGAATTTGATGTTTTAAGTTGATCGTAATCGAAATGTAGGTTTAAGTTTTTATAATGCTATGTGTTGAAAGTGTCATTAGAATATTTTGTTGTAGATTTGTTAGAAATCGAGATCTTAATGCTGCGTTTTTGATATAAAGACTGTTCGTTCTGGCAATGCATAATATCTAGTTGCCGTGGTGGCAAGTTGAAATTAGATAGAACTTTTTCACTAAAGGTGAGAGGTACCAAGTTCTAATTCGACCGGCGATCAAGCATAGCTTGAGCAGGTACCCGCCTCCGATGACACCATGGGCCCACGAATGTGTATGAAAGTGCGTGGGTTCGATTATGTTCCCAAACATTTGTGAGGACCATGTGTTGAGGTGAATTTACCAGACATTGTACGCTCCCAGTGAGGGGAGTAGGTGCGTACATTGACATATGTACGGTGGTTACCGGTTGCTATACAAAAAAACCTTTTTTTAACTTTTAGATAAGTATATGTTGAATTTAATTTCTTATTCTGACTTCTGCCTTATGAAGTATACGTGTCACCGACACTACATTTTTGTTCAATTTCTTTACGGTGTTTCTCTTTCTAATGTTACAGGATTTCGGCTATCAAGCAATTAAATAAAGAGATAATTTAGAGATCTGAGAATTCCCACAATTTACCGATTCATGTTATCACCAGTTCACATTGCCAGATTGCTCAGTCTATAGTGTTGTACTCATCGAGATTATCATTTGGTAGGAGTAGGACTTGTTGTTTGGAGGACCTTGAATATGGTTCTGGTGAAATCGCTGGAGTAATGAAGTTTGGTAGCGATTGAAGGGCGCTGTTACCATGTTGGAATGAATTTCCATGGAGTTGACTAGCAACTCTATGTGTTTAGGGCATCATATGGTAACAACGGTTTTATGTTTATGATTAGAGGAAAAAAATGGGAACACCAAAGCAAAAGTTTCCTGTCAATGCCGAGGATTATAAGCTATATGAGGAAGTCGGTGAAGGAGTCAGTGCCTCCGTTTACAGGGCACTTTGTATTCCATTGAACAAGATAGTCGCTATCAAGGCTCTTGATTTGGAAAAGTGTAATAATGACTTGGTATGTTGGTTTTTTTTACTTAATCATTAGATACTACGAATTTAAACGTTGCAATATTTTTATAGACTATTTGTCTGTTATGATGTTATTATTACATCCGGCACCTGTCTTTCTAAAATCTTGTTTCATTTAAAATAGGATGGCATACGTCGTGAGGTACAGACCATGAGCTTGATTGATCATCCAAATTTATTACAGTCATACTGTTCTTTCACAACCGGCCACCACCTTTGGGTTGTTATGCCATATATGGCTGGGGGCTCGTGTCTTCACATAATGAAAACATCTTTTCCAGAAGGGTTTGAAGAACCTGTTATTGCTACATTATTGCGAGAGGTTCTCAAAGGTTTGGTCTATCTTCATGCACATGGGCACATTCACAGAGATGTGAAGGTATTGCACTTATTCTTTTAGATTGGTCTGTAAAATATAATTTTCGCGATTTAAGTGGTGCTATATGAAATCCATTTCATGAGGATAGTTTAATTATATTCATATGAAAATACCCGGTGTAGAAGCAGCGAGGAAGCGTTTTGTTTACTGAAATAAACAACTCCCAGTAACTGTCTATCCGCCGATGACTTTTGTAATATTTTGGTTTCAGTTTTCTAAATACCAACACCGTAACTTGACATATGGATTCAGTTACGTGTTAATAATCTTGGTTTTTATTTCAGGCAGGGAATATATTAGTTGATTCTAATGGTTCCATTAAGTTAGCCGACTTTGGAGTATCTGCTTGCATGTTTGATACTGGGGATAGGCAGCGTACCAGAAATACCTTTGTGGGAACACCTTGTTGGTATGTCCCATTTCCGCTCCTAAACATCTTGTCTTTTATATAGTTATTTTAACTTATTTTTCTTTGTATTAGATGCACATTACTGACTTCAAAAATGTTTTCCCTAGGATGGCACCAGAGGTAATGCAGCAACTACACGGATATGACTTTAAGTAAGTGGTGATTGATGCATTCGTTCTTGTTCCATTATATATCTTTAACTATCTCATTGTTCTCATTTATACAGTTATACTTGGAATTTTTAAGCTAATGAGATATGTTGTGTGTCAACAGAGCAGATATTTGGTCGTTTGGAATAACAGCACTTGAACTTGCTCACGGTCATGCACCATTTTCAAAGTATCCACCAATGAAAGTAATCATTATATATCTCTTTGTCTAATGGTTGTATTCGATTAAAGAATTTCTGAGTTACAACATAACTCTTATCTATTTATCTTATTTTCTCCAGGTTTTGCTTATGACACTGCAAAATGCACCACCAGGTCTTGATTATGAAAGGGACAAAAAGTTTTCGAAGGTTTGTGTCATTTTACGAGGATTCTGATTTAAAGGATGACGTGCTAACTTGTGGTGACTGTGCAGTCTTTCAAAGATTTAGTTGCTGCTTGCTTAGTGAAAGACCCGAAGAAACGACCTTCATCAGAGAAGCTCCTGAAGCATCCTTTCTTTAAACATGCACGAACAACTGATTATCTTCAACGTAACATTATTGACGGTCTTCCCCCACTAGGCGACCGTTTTCGGATGTTAAAGGTACTTAATTCTATTCTATGTATATTAATTTTTGTTATTTTTATCTATTTCGTAATCCCTTGACCATTTTGTTGTTCAGGCAAAAGAAGCAGATCTTCTTCTACAGAACAGCGAATTAAATGGAAATAAAGACCATTTATCACAGGTGACATGGCTGCAATTTATATTATTGTTCGTATGTAATTGTTAGTTAAGGAGTCTACACAATATCTCATCTTTTTCAGAAAATGTATACTGATATAGTGATATTTTGTAACACGTAGCAAGAGTATATTCGAGGAATAAGTGCCTGGAATTTTAATTTGGAGGACTTGAAGAATCAGGCCGCACTTGTATGTATTCTTGAATAAAGTCTTATCCTTTTTGTTATAAAACACTTTGGTGTTTTACCTTGTCACTTTGCTTTCTTGGAGGGCAGATTCGTGACTATGATGAAAATTTTAATGTCGAAGATTCGAATACAAGTTCAAAGCAAAAAAACATGCCCAATGATGTTGGATTATCAACAGAGAGGCCATCCCCTGAGATACCTATACATTCAGATACAGGGTCCGACCTTGAGGTATCGTGTTTCTTATTCCGTTATTCGAGACCGTTGTATACCTTTCAAATTCATTCTCTTGTGAATTATTTATCATCAAACTTTTCAATTGCAGGATGAAATTAATGAAGTTCCTAATTTGGAGGATTCATTTGCAGCATTTCCTATGAAGCCTATTCAAGCACTCAAGTAAGATCATGCTCGGCATTCAAATTTCAGTTTCTTTTTTGCTCGAGTCATATATGAAGGTGTTAGTTGCATATATGTCAGCATGTGAGATAGAACCCGATGGTGCTTTTGTTTTTTGTTATCTGATTCAAAGTTCTATATTAATACAGAGGATGTTTTGATGTCGGCGAGGATGATGCGTCTCCTGTTACTCCAACTTCAGGAGATGAAAATCTATCAGATACTGAACAGCACAGTGCCAGGAAGCTGTCACTGACATCTGAAAATCGAGCTGAATACAATGATGTGCAGCATCTGGAACATAGAAAATCATTACTGCAGTCAACTATTAATGGTCCCAAAAAACATTCAAGTGGTTCACTGCTACCAGATAATTCACCTTCATCTAAGAAGTTAGTTGGCCGGCAACTATCTTTTAAATTTTTTTCAACAATTTTCTTGTTAGTAATTACCTTTTTTTATTGACATGAAGAGAATATACACAAGCGGGATTTCGAGTTGAGCGCAGTTATAGTGGTCCATTACACGGTCGTCAAAAGAATAACAAAAGCAATTCTTGTTCCGGTACACCATCCTTGACCTGCTAATTTGTATTTGTTAATCCGATATTGGCTTTTAATTTTGAGGTATGATGTTGTAGAGGATGCATCCGAGGAAGCTGTGGTTCAGCGTAAGGGACGTTTTAAAGTCACTTCAGCAGATCCTAAGGTATATAATTAATTATGTGTTTTTGTTACATAAAATGTTTTGACTAAGGTAGTATACGTTGTAAAAGCTTCTTCAACAGACTCTGTAAAATCTTTACGTCATCTTTTTCATTTTTCTTTTTCCAGAAATATGATGTTTTTATTTTATGATCTATTATCTTTTAGGTGTTCTTGCTCACCCACTAATATCTTTTTAATTTCGTAATATTCAACTTATTTAAATCCAGTTTTTCTTTTATCTTTCAGCTTTTAGTTGTTAATTCAAATTTCTGTGGAGCTACCAGTCCATCGTCTTCAAGCATACCTAGTTCAGTTATTCCATCTTTACAAAGCATTTTGTACCATAGCACATTGCAAAAGGTATATACACCCGATCATCCTATCCAACTTCCAAATTCTTTCTATGACGGATGGCAAATTTGTTTTTTTTGTTTTTGTGTAACAGGAAGAACTATATAGATTAATCAAGTTTGTAGAGCAGATATCTGGTATTTACGTTTCCACATCAATTTATAACAGTAAATACAGCGACATATTAACGTGAGTTTTGTTTCTGTATGTAGGCAATTCCATGGAGTATGTGGAAGCTGGAACCAACGAATCATCGCAGGTATAGTGGCAATTGTTGTCATCAGTCACCACCTTCTGTGTCATTATCTCGGTTCTTATCATTTTTATATTTTGCATGGCGATATTGCCACTTCTAAATTATAATATATTAACATTACTTGCAGATGCCTCTTACTTCTCCAAGGGAGAGAGAATTGCAGTCTCAGGTGATCCAGTTACAACAAAGGTATGAACGTGAACTCAGTGTTCTCTCGAATCCTGTTTTGTATACGTCCCTACATTAATGTAAAATGTACTAAACTTTTTTCAGAAGCGGCATTCTGGCTGAGAAATTGCAAAGACAAAAGATGATTAATGCTCAGGTATGCATCCTATCTATTCGTAGAAAATACCAAAATTGCAGTAATTGTAATAAACTACATTTTTTTTGTAGTTGGAAATGAAACTGAGTGATTTGACGAAGAAAGAAAACGTCCACTAATGAATCATGATGTCTACAATTATAATCTATATATCTTCATGTGTCTGTCCTAATCCGATAGTCATCCAAGCCTGCGCGTTTTCAAGTTTGCATTGGTTCATTGGGTACTTAAATTCTTTAAGAAGTGTAACATATATGTGAATATAAGGAAAAGGAGCTTAGTAATTACGAGTTTGCAATTCATATCGAGTCTCTTCATAAGCTTCGCCAATTGTTGTTGTAATCATATTTCGCTTAGCACAATTATTTTGTATTTGGGTGATTGAAGAAAAATTTATTTTGATTATAGAATATAAAGTATGATATTTGCGTACTTATTTATTATTTATTTAACGTTTGAGATGAGGTTAGGTTGATGTATTACTTCTTTTTTCGAGTTGACTTTAATTATTTAGAAAAGAATTGGACTCTGCTGACGCAAAATCGTTGGTTTTCTTTGCTAATATCACTTTCAAAAGTACGTTTTTAAAGAAAATATATATTTTGTGCAAGTGTCGGTATGTTTTCAACCAAAAACATTAATTTTAATTATGCAAATTGATTGGCAGATACTAATGCACACAACCAAAATGTTAACAAATTGAAAGACAAACATCCAAAGAATTGAAATCAAAACGTAAACTACTCAACCAAATTTATCGGTGTTATAATACATAAGGTAAAATGACGGAATACGACCAATCAAAAACGTTAAACAAAACAACCGGATAGAAAAAGGGAAACCGAAGGTTCTATAAGAAAATTGGATGGGAAAATGATTGATTACTTCATTTGATTGTGACTGAAAGTTGTATTGTGACAAGTTTGTCATTTGACCCTTGTTTTTATTTTGTTGAATTATATTCGTATATCGCGTGGCCGCTCGAAACACGCATGTTATTTAGCCTTAGCAGCCGGGTCTCGTCTGTTTGTGAAGCCAAAGGAGACTGAAGAATTATGTCTATTACCTTTTTGTAAAGTATATTCTTTACGCTACTATATAATTTTCTGGATCATAACAAATATTTGTGGATCTTTTAGTTTTTAACCGTACTTTAAGTTAACTGTGTTTTCTCAAGAAAGGATTACTTTTCTGTATTAAAAACCCGAGTATGCAAAATATCCAAAAACGGTATACATCTAAGTCTGTCTCTTGTCTCTTTCTGTTATATCGGTTTAGTTGATGAGGTTAAATGTGTCTTGTGTGCCTTATTCAGGTTGCCCGGATAAAAAACACTTACCAATCAAGATGTTATTGGTTCAAGTTCGGAACAAGTAATACATATGTCAATATTGTAATTACCTATTTTTATTATCGGTTTATTTTAAGACATAAAAGTTCAAAGGATATAATCGAAGAAAGTAATAATACATGCGACAAAATTTGTGGAGAGTGTTCATTGAGACATACGTGGCAGCTTAGATGATGTGCATTCTACCAAAACAAAAGTAGAAAATATGACGTCTACAAGAACTGATTAACATAAACAATCTATTATTTTTTATCACGAAACTTACAATGAGATCCTTTCGGCACACACCTGCGGCCACATAGGCTTTCCAGCAAGGTGCACAATGCCACGAACGGGTTCCGTCCAGAAAATATGAAGATCAAGTACGAATTCTATTATATTGCTTTTAAGAAAATTGTCATCTAAATATATTTTTTGTGTTTTTTTGTTAAGTTGTTATCTATATTATATTATAAAGAATCTCCTTCAAAGTCTTAATCTCTTAAAATTTAAGTAATTGAAATTACTAATCTATCCTTTCCAAATTAAACACACGCTCCTCAATTCCTAAAACTTAATCTCTTCCACTACCAATTCCCTCTTTGTTTATCAAACACATGTTTGCTCAATTGTTGATCTCTGTATTGAATCATATTTTGAAACTACACTCGTATTTTGATTAGGTATAATTTCCTGTTTTTTAGTTTCAACCTTAATCTTCGATAACATTTTTATTCAGGGTATACTTTTTTTTTTTTTTTAACTTCGATCCATTCAGTTATTTTTTCAGTTGATGTTGAGAAATCAATCAATGAATCGTAAGCAAAAGCCATAGTTATTTCGATTTTCGTTTTATGGTTTGGATTTGAGTTCACGTGGATGATAAATCATTTTTTTAAGTAGACGTAGATAGTTTAAGATTTTTGTTGTTTGACTGGTAAACTCGAATGTCCTTTTATTCTTCTTTTTTCTATTAGACTCTTCTCGTGATCTGCTATTAATTTTAGTTCCTTGGTAGTGATTTGGGAGTGCCCATATAGTGTTTGATAAAATGTCTTAAAGAAACCTAATTACATGGTGTCCACAAATGTTTACTTGAACATGGTTAAGTAATAATGTAATATGTATCCCAACTGCCATTATGGTTTGAGTTGTTGTTTTTAACAGAGTAAAGTCGAATACAATATTAAGGCTTTAGTTTTTCTAAGTCATTGTTACTACATACCATTTGCTTGATGATTGTTTACATCACCGATTAATTTGTCGAGACAACAAGGATGTCATAGTTTAACTTGGAGAAAGAAGATGGGATATCAAAGGTTTTTTTCCAGCCTATACCCGTAGCGAGTCGCAAACCTACATTGATATTTTAATGCTTACATCTTCTTTCTTTCATGGTGAAATTTATCTTCTGATTATTATTATGTAAGTTTTGGATATATTATAATTAAATTATTTTTTAAATAGCTTATATACCTTTCATGACTAGGTTTGTAAACACAATGTTGAAGTGGTGAGAGAAGAAATAACATAGCTGGTTTTGGGTGAGAGTCAGAGAATGTCATTGCAGATATTTTCAACATTCGGGCTATATTTTATAGTCACAAACAAAGACACATTTAGAAGAAGAATCCATCCATCCAACTCTTTAGGATGAGACTAGAATGTGGTGAATGTGAGTATTGTATCTACCATAAGTTGTTGTTTCCTTTTGTTCATCGATCACAACTGAATTCCAATTTGTGTTGTTTGAGTACAAACATTGATGTGCTTGTGTTAGTACATTTTACTTTGTTTGGTGTATGTAGGCCATAATTGTATGGGGATTGACTTGGCTTTAGCCGTTGCGTTTTATTTTAAGTCATTTACTTCAAAGTTATTTGATGTATTCCGTAGAAAGCATATTAGTCTGAAATATATTAACATGGTCATATTGATACATGTTAGCGGTGTATATCCGCAGCGAAGCGCGGACCTTACAACCCATGTTACGGAAAAATGAGAAACTTCGAAACCACTTTGCAATCTAATTTGGTAGAATATAAAAATGTTGCCGTCGCTGCATCGCGCGGGTTCTATACTAGTACATTTAAAATGGGTTCATCTGATCTATAGGTCCTATACGATCGCAAACTTGTAAAAAGACTCTTTTTAATATATTTAGTTTTATTTAATGATAATAAACATGAGTTATTGTACATATAAAATAAAAATCTTATAATAAAATAGTGAAAATAAATATTTAAAATGATAATCTCGAATCATATAAAATTACTCAATTATGTAGATGTATTTATCAACAAAAATAAGGAAATTAATAACAATCGAATATGCTGTTTTGGACCACATGAAAGTTGGTGTCTATCGTGTGCCGTGTATTGAGCCACATGCTCCATTTTTGTTTTCTCTTCACGTGGTCAAACAAATGATTTATCATAATATTTAATTATATTAAAGCCATCTCTAATGTTACAATAAGACATCATAATAGTATAAATTTTTGATATGATATATTCAATTAATAATTACTCTCCTAATTAAATGTTGATGGTGCCTATTGGTTTGTGCATTTTATTATTATTATAATAGTAATATTGTCTTTAAATTCAATGTTTATCGTTTCTATTACAAAAAAAGGGTGTTGGCAGAGTGGTAAGCGTGCGGCCTCCCCTGCGAAGAGACCGCGGTTCAAATCCTGGCACCTGCTTTTTATTTTCTTTCTTTTCTGCAGCTTAAAAAAAGGGCTGAGCTTGCTTCCTAGGGTGTTGGGCTTGGTTGGGTGTTGGGCTTATGGGCTGGTTTGGTGTTGGGCTTTCATATATATAGGTGTGGGTTATTGTAAAATTTTTTTAAAATAAAAAGGATAAGAAGTAATGTAGGCCACTCATTTAGTCAACAAAAAGGGAATCAAGAAAAGTCAACGCGGTGGCAGTTTGGTAATATTTTCGAACTTTCATGCCCTTTTGGTAATATGCAGAATTTTTTTTTTTTTTTTATAATTTCATTTTTCCAGATTACTCATTTTTTGAATCTTTGTGCATAACTTTTATCAATACGTGTGCATTGATTTTATTGTGCATCGGTTTTATCAAAATAACGTGTGTATTGATTTTACGTAAGTTTTTTTATACAAAACATATCCACCGCCGGAAAATCCACCGGAAAATCAATCCACCAAAACAAAACAATCAACCAACCAAAACAAACAAAACATGTGCATAAAAATAAACATGTGCATAAAGAAATCAATGTGCATAAAAATCAACCCACCAACAAAACATGTGCATAAAAAAAAAACAAAAAGCTGAAATCACTATCAAAACCTGTAAATCATCATCATCTTTGAAAATGAAAATGAAGCTCGCCGTCGCCATCGACACCTGAAGCTCGCCGTCGCCACCTGTAGATCCGGCGCCATCGCCACCTGTAGATCCGGCGCCATTGCCACCGGAAAACTGAAGCTCGCCGTCGCCATCGCCACCTGAAGCTCGCCGTCGCCACCTGTAGATCCGGCGCCTCGCCATCTTCATCTTCATCCGTCGCTGGAAACCTGAAGCTCGCCGTCGCCATCGCCATCTTCATCTTCATCGCCGGAAACTGAAGCTCGCCGGAAAACCGCCGCCATCGCCATCTTCATCTTCATCTTCATCGACGGGATTTTTAGAGAGAGAGAGAGAGATTTCAGTTTTGCCGGCGGGATTTTAAGAGAGATAGGTTAGGGTTGATTTTTAGATTTGAAAGTAAAAATATGGTGTTAAATGACCATTATACCCTTATTGATATAATAATGAGTTTTTTTTTGGTCTGCCACGTGTTACCTCCTCCTTCCTTCCTATACTTTGTATTTTCAAATCCTTTTTATAGGATCCTAATCCTATATATATATATATATATATATATATATATATATATATATATATATATATATATATATATATATATATATATATATATATATATATATATATATATATATAGTATGAAATAAAAAATATAGTTTGCGATTTGCGAATTAAATAATCCGACGAAGACGATGCCTTTTTTCTTGGCTTGCGAACATTGGGTGAAAGTACAGGCTGGAACATAAATCCCCGGACTCGTGCAACCTCTACTAGTTTTATATTAAATTTGGTATAATACTAATTATTGCATCAAATTTTATAAATAACTTGTTAATAATATATTTATTTCAAACTTAATAATTAATTATTAAATATATATTTTTATAACCATCTTATTGAAATCTTTAAAATAAATAGTCTTTAATATATTCTTTTAAATAAAAAATTATGACTTTTCTATAACTACTAGATTATTGTCCCGCGATAGCGCGGAAAAAAATAAAAATTGAATTGTAAACTTTATGTTTATGTAGATTTTAGGTTATTATAAAAAGACAATGTTATACGTATAATAACATATATATACCTTTACGTTTATACACATGTTAGTTATAATAACATAAACACTTTTACGTTTATACACATGTTTTAATATTTTTTATTAGGAGATTTTAAATAAAAATTATGTAAATCATAGTTCAAATTGAGTGAAATTTTTTTAAGTAAATTGGAATTTTGTTTTTATTTATGTAGAGATTGGAATTAAAGAGATAATGTAATTATGTTTTGTAAAAGAGTGTAAAATGAAAATAGTGTTTGATGACATCATCAATTTGATCTAACGGTTGAAATCAAATAAGTTAACCCATCTAAGGGTCGTTACTTCGCCATGTGGCATTTAAGGCAACACCCGATTCATAAATAGGGTCGGGTTTCGGATAGAATAGTTCCAGTTTGTCGGGTTTGACCCGATTGACCTGAAAATTACCGTCGAACTATATTTTAATCCAAAGGCATATGATATATATAAGCTAGAAGTCTGAAAGAGTTTCATACATGAAGCGATGTGGGACAAAGTAGGAAAAACTAAAGGCATATGATATATATAGGCTAGAAGTATGAAAAAGTTTCATACCTGAAGCGATGTGGGACAACTAAAATGAAAATAGTGTTTGATGACATCATCAATTTGATCTAACGGTTGAAATCAAATAAGTTAACCCATCTAAGGGTCCTTACTTCGCCATGTGGCATTTAAGGCCTCTCTTTTATTATATATTAAAGATTACAATAAAAATTACAAGTTAATATAAAATTATAAATTGTTCTTAGTTTTATTATAGGAAATCATTATATTGAAACATTTTATAGTGAAAAATTATTTTGTTTAGTTAAAAAAGAGATTTGGTGTTCATATTTGATGCATACATCAAAAAGAAACTAAATTGATATAATAAATATTCTTTTTATACACCAAAATGATGTTGATTTTCGAGGTCTACACTGGAGATTTCCTAAAAGAAATGATAATATGGTTTTCTTTACAAAACCTACCCAACAAAATCTATAACTATCAAATCCACATTTATTATCAAGACCTTTTAAACAAACATACCCTAAGTTTTTATATGTATTGTAAAATTTATTCCGTCAATTGGGATTTATATATACTAGTGTATAACCCGCGCGATGTAACGAGAAACGAAAATTATAATCGAAAAAATTATGATAACGATTTATGGTAGTTTTTCATTCGTCTCAAGATACATAATAGTTATGGTTCGAGCCGTTCGGGCACTCGAAGCATAAAAATAATTATGTGGTAAGAGTTTCTTATTCGGTCTTTCGAACCAGAAAATGAATTATACGGTAACCGTTTATGGTGGTGCGCCCCTTCGGGCCATCATTTTATTTATTTATATGCGATAATGATTTTTGTTAGTGTCTTGTTTCACGATTAATATTTTGAGTGTAATAGTTTATGATGTGGTTAATCGATCTTCAAACTCATTCTCTCCATATATTTCACATATAATTTTCTCGTTCGATCGTTCGAACTATAAAATATATTTATATGTTGTGTCTAATAGTTTATGGGTTGAACCGTGTTCTATTAAAGAAAGCATTGATTTTGGTCCAAACTCGAACTTCCCATTAAAAATGAGTGGTAATATATAGCCGAATGACCATAATCATATTGTATTTAATAGTTTCTGACTCTAATGTTGCGACTATATTTTAAGTGTAATAGTTTTTAGTGACATTTTGACTCATATATCATCCGCGCAGTATAAGCGTTAGGTCATCCATCCTCTTCGGACTATAAAAACAATTATTCGGTTGCGATTAAATCCAGATCTTTGAACATAAACTTTAATATATAATTAAAGAGGGGTCTTAAATGCCACATGGCGAATTAAGGTCCCTTGGATGAGTTAACTTCTTTGATGACAGCCGTTAGATCAGATTTATGATGTCATCAAAGATTATTTTCATTTTATACCCTCTTACAATACATAATTACATTCTCTCTTTCTTTCTATCTTTACTGAAATAAAAAACATAACTATAATATACTTATAGCATCGTTCAATTTGGACTATGATTTAACTTATTATTATTCTAAAATCTCCTAATAACAAATATCAAAACATGTGAATAAACGTAAAAGTGTATATGTTATTATAACTATAAACAACATGTGTATAAACGTAAAACTATACATATTATTATACATATAACATTATTTTTTCATAATAAATTAAAATTTATATAAACATAAAATTTACGATTCAATTTTTATTTTTCTCCGCATTATCGCGGGACAATAATCTAGTAAGATATTATATGTGAGGCTTAATAACTAAAAATTTAATTCACATTTTAGATATGACAATGATGTAAGAAATTTTTTGTATTAAAATTTTCTAGTAAAAAATATTAGTTAAATTAATTGTAATTTAAGTAGAGGGCAAATAATGAAAAGTAAAGAAACCAAGTTGAAAAAAAGAAAAATGAGTTGAAAAATTAAATTGTATTTAGATGGTAAATAAGTGACATTTTAGTCTTTTCTTTTTAAATTTTAATTTTAAAAAGTTAGAATCAAATATTTTAAAGGTAGTATAGTTTTTAAAGAAAATGAAGGAAAATTTTCCAAAAAAGGATCCCAATAGAAATATAAGGGACAACCTTTGTTTGATTCTAAGTATAAAGTATGTATAGTTACTCATTTGTCATCAAATAGGGAAAAAATATTAGATCAAATCCTACTTATATAGATTTGATGATATGCATTTATAAATTAGAATAATTTAAGATGCACCCTACATTACTATAATATACATATTGTTGTCAGTGGTGATGTAGGAAAGAGTAATATACTTCATTTAAATTCCTTTCAACAATGCATAAGTTATTCAGAAGTCTTATTTAAAGACTTAAAATGTATATGAAGTGATTTTTTAAATACATACTATGTAGAATCAATAAGCAAAATGAAGTACATGTAAATTGTGAGATATTGCAAAATTACGATATCTGACAGATGTCGCTAGATTATATATATTTACGGGATATTTATTATGTTTCAAGTCAAAATCATAATGGATAAGCCCTATTCTACTTACATTTGTATAAAAGTGCGTATTTAGATGTTATGTATTGGTTTGGAGAAGAAAACATCAAAAATGCCAAAATAACGCAAGGAAAGAAGCAAAAAAAACTATGGCGCCACAGTGGCCTGATTTCTGGTAGTTACGGAATTGAAGTTATGATATCAATTATTGGAGGTGAAGGGTTTATTTGAGGAATATACTTACTGCAACTGGGCTACAACATAATCATCATCGAAAATTGGGAATTTTGGAGAGCTTGGAGAAGACAATTCTTGAAGCAAATCACCAATCAAGCAACAAATTTACGTCAATTACATTTGCAATCGAACAATTTTCTCGTATTTCATTTCAATTGAGCTTTTATACTCATTCGTTCAACATCTATTTGGTACAATTATGAATTCTTATTATCGTTTGTGTTTAGATTCCGTCATAAGTAGCTAATTTCTTTAACATTAGCTTCGATTTGTGACTCTATGTTTTAATTAATTTTGAGTTTGAAATGTTTGATAGATGTGTTTTGTTTGATTGAAAATCCATTTGGGTTTAGACTTTGCTTATGTTATTAGATTCCTCGGGTCAAAGTCCGCCATTTGACGAAATCACTCATATTCTCTATTTGGTATAAAACTTGAGTGTTTGAAAAGAGCTCGAGACTTGACAAAAATATTGAACGAAATAATCAACCGGTCTTTAGTTATGCGATTATCGATATTCGGAAGGAGTCGATAATAGTAGTCGAAATAATAACGTTTAAACACGAGTTCTAGTTTATAAGTACGAGAAATGGGTTTAGAAAACTAGTAAACTATTCGAAAGGAAGTTTAGCAAATTAAGTCTTGCACATATATTTGAATCTTTAAGCATAGTTATTTGAGGCATTTACCATATTCGAGAGGAGTGGTTTTCACGTTAGATAATTATAGATAACTCGATATTCGAAAGGAACTTGGTTTTATAAAAGAAGTAAATCAAACGTTTCATTATCTTAGAAGAACCATTACATTAGTGAATGGTTCAAGCAAATGTCTTTTTAATCTTGAATATCAAAACAATTTCTAAAGCGTTACTTTATTTTTAGTGATAATACAAAACCCCACATCGTTACTTGTTAATTTATTTCATTTAAATTCCCAATTTACATAAGTCCCTGAGTTCGAACCAAGACTTGCCTAATTCTACACTATAACCACCAAGGATACACTGGCCGGTGTTATGGTTTAGATTTCTCTTTTCGGAAAACTAGATTGAACACATCAAGTTTTTGGCGCCGCTTCTGAGGACTAGATAATTGAGAGTTAGTTTACTCGTTTTTCTTTTGTTTACTTGTTGGATAGTATTCACGGTATTTTGTTGTTTTTGTTGTGATTTACAGGTTTTGTTGAATTAGTGGATGTACACGAGATCCAAAGGGAAACATATAGTTAGTCCGCTTTCAAATCCGGAGAATCTTTTGAGGAAACAAGGGGTTAAGGTGGATCTTTATTATGAAGGAGAGTCTTCCGAGGAGGAAGAAATTATTTTGTAAACAAGATGTCTGGCAGTGAAGATGGAGGGGGAGCACCAAACAATCGCATAATACCAAACCCGTTTGACATACCGATGATAAATAGGAACCGAATAGTACCGACGACTCAAGGTTCGACTATTGTAGCACCGAAATTGGGGGATGACTTTTCCGTTAAAGGTCATCATCTTACGATGGTTCAAGATAGTTCGTTTGACGGGAATTCGAAAGCTGACCCGCACAAACACATTGCCACTTTCATGGATATTTGAAAGATGTTCAAGTATGGGGTTGGTACAAAGGAGGGTGTGATGCTTAACTTATTCCCATCATATGTTAGGGGAGAAGCTAAGACATGGTTTAACGAGTTGGAGCCAAATTCTATTGAGACATGGGAAAAGTTGAGAGAGGTATTTGCGACCCGTTTCTTTCCGCCCATCTTGGGTAGGAAATTGCTGAACCAAATACGTGGATTTTGCACAATGGATGGAGAAACTATTATGGAAGCATGGATTAGGTTGAAGGGTCCTCTTAGGAATTTACATGGGCACGAGCTGGATAGAGAGCAAGTGATAGACATCTTCTGTCATAGTTTGGACCATCAATCACAACACGGTTTGGACCTAGCCGGAGGTGGAAATTTATTTTATAAGTCACCCAATGATGCTTATAGAATGATGGAGGACCAAGTTTAAGCGGGAACGAGTTAATCGTAATAGGAAGGTACGTGGAACGTTTACGAAAGTGGAAGGTGGTAGTAGTAGTGGAAAATTTGAAATTGTGAACGAGATAAAGTCTTTATCGGTTAAGATGGACAAACGAATGGGTCGGTTAGAAAAGGATGTCCAGTTCGTGAGAAATGGTTGTAGAACGTGTGGAGGGCCACACTACTCGGATGAATGTGAGCAAAAACTGGAGGAGGTCAACTTTGCAAACTACAGTTATCAAAACCGGGTTAATTTCCAAAACCGAGGTGGTAACTTTAGTTATGGGGATCAAAACAACCGAGGACCGAGAAATGATCAACAATTTCAGCAAAGCCGAGATACGAGGAAGAAGACACGAGTTTGAAGGATATGATGAAATATTTCATTCATACCCAAAAGGCGAAGAACGATGGAATTGCAAAATTGATAAAGGTGATGAATGACAAGATAGAACAAGGGAAGAGGAACCATCAAGCAGGAATGCAAGACTTGGAAAGGAGGTTTGATAGGATGAGTGAATGGTTTACGAATCGACCAACGGTTCCATTGCCAAGCAACACCCAACAAAATCCGAAAAATCCAAACAATCAAAGCGGTCAAAGTAGTATAGGACCAATGTATCAAGCACCTCACTAAAGAGATGAACATGTCAATGCAATAGTGACACGATCAGGTGCAAAGAATGGGGGAGTTCAAGAGGAGAATAAAAAAGAGAACATAAATAGTGCAGCAAAAAGCTCCACTGCGACGCAGTGGTGGTTCAGACGAAAATTTTTTGGGAGAAAATACTTTGTATGCGACACAGCCACAACCACTGCGCTGTGACAACCGTCACTTTCACACTCTGGTTAGTCTTGTGCCCTTAGCTCATTACCGGTTTTCTTTAAACTTTTATTTTTAAAAGTCATTACTGTACTTGGTTGTGTATGTGTTGGTTTTCATGTGTGTATTACATTACGTTTGTAGACTTATGTTACTTTAGGTGCACAGTTAGTTGAACCCCGTTGTATGAGCTTCTAGACATTTTAAGGAACTAATTCTATGTTCAAATTCTAAACATAATTAATAAATTGTGAAGTTAATACTTGACAACAAATCTCGCTTTATTAAACCTCAAGATAATGGGTCTAATAGACCTTCGAGTCTTCCCGAGTTCGTTTAGCTTGTATATCTACTTCGGGTTGTCTTCATTAATCACACGGACCACACTTGTGTGTGTATGTGGCTAGTTCGGCCAAGATGGCCTAGCCATAGGCTGGTCTTGATTAACCCATATCCAAACACTCTAATTTAAAGATCCTAACCCTAATACCTTCTAGTATAAATGCTTAGCAAACTCAAAACCCTAATCCTTTCCCTGGTTTCTTTGGCCGTCGCCCTTCATCATCACCAGCTCCCATTTTTCGTTTTTCTTGGAGCTTCTTGGCCAATTAGCATCATCACCCCTACCCTAGATCATCATCTTCCTCATCAGCGTGTGGTTTGGAAAGTATTGAACCCCATTTTTGTTTTGTAATCATCCAAACAGCAACCCTAATCATCTTGGTGACATGTATTGTTCTTGTGTCGTAATCAGAGGTTGTGTAATTGTGTGGTGATTGTTACCTTCTGCACTCAGCCTAGCCGACCTTCACAACATTTGGATTCCTCCATTTTTCAAATCAACGTAAGTATGGTGATATATATATGTATGCATATGCTCATAGCCGATTCAACCTTGAAACCTGGTTCATATTCGTATAATCTATTCTTGTGTGATCAGGTTCTGTTTTGGAGACACTTCGGGTCTATTAATTCAGCCTCTCACTTCTCTTGAATTCGTGTTTCTGATCAAGAGTCAAGCTTTCCGTTCTAGCAAACAAAAACCGAGGGTATAAAACCCTAATTGCATATTTACTTCTAATCGTGGTGGTTTGTTGTTTGTTGGCTTGATTGTGTCGATTTGTTTTTGGATTTTCTGAACATCTCATAACCCATACTAACGTATTAAAATCACATACAGGTTCTATAAACGAATTGTCACTCAAACCCTAATTCGAAAACCTATATATATCTAATGTTAGAAACTTGCTGAGCTGAAATTTGGTCCGTCTTGTTTTCTTAATATCTCCCAAACGATTTGGAATTTGAAACTGAGGTATAAATATAAATTGTAGCCTTTTGAATCTAGTTTTCAAAAATATAATATTTAAATTCTGATTCATCGTATAACTCCCAGAATCTGCATTTTAGTAAGCGTTGGTCTAATTGTGTTTTGGAGAAATAGCTGCTATCGTTACCTGTTTTGAAAAAGTCATAACTACTAGACCATCTCGAATTTTGAACTGATATCAAAACCAAAGTTGTAGGTCTCAGAATCTATTTTCTGTGAAAATTGGTCTCGTGGTCTAATTGTTTGCGAAACTCTCTGAAAATGTAATTTACTGAACGTTGGTCAAACTGAGTTTTTACGGTTATACTAGGATTAATAATTTGGACGATTGTAACGACTTAGCCAACGAATAAATAATGTTAACCAATGTTAAACAGATTATAAACATGTTTTAAACAGATTATGAAATTATATAAAAGCCTTATTATGTTTAGGCGATCAAATACATTAATAACAACTTAAGTAACAACTAGCTAACTAGCCGTTTTGCAACCACCATAACTCATACGATTTTAACCCTATTTAACCAACTCAAGATTTTTCGTTGTAGTACTTTTTGTCTACTTTCCATCCATATAAAGATCATCTTTTAACTGTTCCTAAATCTCAAAATACGTCAAGTTGAAAACACCTATTCGTGAGTTTGGACTAAACTTAAATTGTAAACTTACTATCGATTATCAATTTCCACTTTAGGGAAGCTCATTTATAGACGGGACTAGCTGTGACCTACACTACTCATACACACACTTTTGCTTAGTATCACATACGTATTCACGAGGTGAGTTCATTGCCCCTATGTTTTTACCGTTTTCACTTATTTGTGCAAAATTGGGGGAAGACAAAGCTTACTTAAAATGCTTTTCTTTATGAAATGTTTTGATAAACAATTCAACTACTAAAGTGTAACAAAAACCTAATGCATTTAAAAACTGTTTGAAATGAGACGATTGCTATACTGTGACTACGTTGTAGTGACACCCCCCCCCCCCCCCCATATAACCTACATTCATTCATACTAGTATAGGTACTTACTAGTGACGACAGACCATGGTGCCAAAGGGCTACATGGTCGTATCTTGCTTAGTCTTACTGTGTGTTCCCCACCGACCCCGTAAGACATACAGTCAGTTAAGGTAACTACTGACGACTATATTCTATCGGTTAAGGTAACTACCGATACAACTTCTTGTCAGTTAAGGTAATTACTGACGATCAGTAGAGGGACTTACTGATGTGTGCTATTTTTTTTTACTTACTTATGCATTAGTTACACTATTCGAATTGTTATTACTATCTTGAGACTCACTTACTATTTCAGGAAACTTTCTATAAATGGAAAATTCTTTTTATAGAAACATTCTCTATCTTACGTAAATCATTTAAACTGGTTTTACTTAAATTACTCAGTGAACTCGCTCAACCTTTGTGTTGACATTTTAAGCTTTGTTTTCAGGTAATGAGCAGAACTAAGGGACTAGCTATCAGGATTGGACTTAGAAGACCCCCTAGGCTTGCATTGCATTTGCGGCACTCTACTTTATTTTATTTTGTACTGAACTATTCGTTGGGGCGTTTTACCGTTGTTTGTCATTTGGATTTTGTATGATGTTTGATACTTCGATTATTTATTTGAATGTAGTGACTGGCGTAGTTACATTAAAAGATCACCTCTTGTATGTGGCGATGTCATGACACACTATATTTATTTCTTTTTCATATAGATTCACACTATATTTATTTCTTTTTCATATAGATTATCTCTATTTGTAACTACTTGTGTTATGACGATCGCCAATCGATCACACCCCGCGTTTCCGCCGCAGGTGGGGTGTGACATGCGTCGTAGTGGAAGGTCAGACCCCGAAAACAAAGTTGAAGTTGAAATATAAGTGGAGGATGAACCTAATGGCCAAAATGAAGAGGGATCACCGAAATCAACTTCAAATCCACCAATCAAGGCGTACAAGCTAAGAATACCATATCCTTAACGTTTTCCAAAGAAGAATATGACAGAACAATACAGTAAGTTCTTAGACATGAATTTTGTACTTTTAGTGATACATATACATGTAGTGCATTAGCGGATTTAGGGGCTAGCATTAATTTAATGCCATACTCTTTATATGCTAAACTTGCTTTAAGGGCTCTAAGGCATCACGAATGAGTATAATATTAGCCGTTCGATCATATCAATATCCTCTTGGTATTTCGGAAAACATGTTGATTAGGGTGCGTAATTTTGTTTTTCCAGTTGATTTTGTCATTCTTGAGATGGTGGAAGATAGCAAATTTCCTCTCATCTTAGGGCGACCTTTTCTAAACACCGCAGATGCTATCATCCGTGTCAAAGACAGAGAAATTTCAATGGGTGTGGGTAATGAACGAGTTACTTTTTATTTAAATAAAGCAACGAAACATTCTTATTCTACTGATGAAACCTGTTTTAGGATTGATGTGATTGATGATGCAGCTTATGATCTAGATTGGGAGGACATCCTTGAGGCAGAAACGGAGATGATAAGTGCAATGGAGAAAGAAGAAGAACGGGTCGTGGAGAATGTTGAAGGGGAAAGAAATAAGAAGGTGGAGGAGCTTGGGGTAGATGTAGGTATGAGGATCAAAACGTCGATTGAAGACCCACCCAAGGACTTGGAATTGAAGCAACTACCGGGTCACCTTGAATACGCATTTTTGGAAGATAAGTCATATTTACCCGTAATCATCTCGTCTTCACTATTGGAGGACGAGAAAGCTCGATTATTGACAATTCTTAAAGGCCGTAAACAAGATTTTGCTTGGCGCATCTCTGAGATACCCGGTATTAGCCCCGATTTTTGTAAGCATAAAATCAATTGTCGTGATAACATAAAACTCGTTGTCCAAAGACAACGGAGGCTAAACTCGAATATGCAAGATGTGGTCAAGAAGGAGGTGGTTAAGTTGTTGGATGCAAGGATAGTTTACCCGATTTCGGATAGTTCGTGGGTTAGTCCGGTGCATTGTGTTCCAAAGAAGGGGGTATGACGGTGGTTGTGAATGATAGGAATGAATTGGTTCCAACAAGGACGATAAAGGGATGGAGAGTATGTATAGATTATCGCAAGTTAAATAAGGAAACTAGGAAGGACCATTTCCCACTTCCGTTCATCGACCAAATGATAGAGAGGTTGGCGGGTAACGAGTTCTATTACTTTCTTGATGGGAGAACGGATGTTCAGTTCGTAAATTCCTATTGATCCCGAGGACAAAGAGAAGACAACCTTTACTTGTCCGTTTGGTACGTAGGCATATAGGCGAATGCCTTTTGGTCTTTGTAATGCACTGAAAACTTTTCAAAGGTGTATGTTGCCTTATTTTCAGGACATGATCTAGAATTCGATGGAGGTATTCATGGATGACTTTTCGGTTTATGGGAATTCTTTTGATTCGTGTTTGAGGAATTTGGATAGGATGCTAGCACGGTGTGAGGAGACGAATTTAGTGTTGAACTGAGAGAAATGTCACTTCATGGTGAAAGAGGGAATAGTTTTTGGACACAAGGTGTCGAAAACCGGGATCGAGGTTGACAAGGCAAAGATTGAGGTAATATCGAAAATTCCACCTCCTATTAATGAAAAATCGGTTAGAAGTTTGTTGGGACATGCGGGATTCTATAGGCGATTTATAAAGGATTTTTCCAAGATCACGAGACTGTTAACAAAATTGTTGGAGAAGGATGTGAAGTTTGAGTTTTCGGAGGAGTGTGTTCAAGCGTTTGAATTGTTAAAAAAGAAGTTGGCCGATTCTTGTATTACCCGATTGGTCGCTTCCATTTGAGCTTATGTGGGACGCTTGTAATTACGCGGTGGGGGCGGTTCTAGGACAAAGGATTGGGAAGCATTTTCAGCCAATCTATTTTGCAAGTAAGACGTTAAACGAAGCCCAACAGAATTGCACAACCATAGAAAAGGAGTTGCTAGAGGTGGTTTTTGCATTCTATAAGTTTATGTCCTATTTAGTTTTGAGAAAAACCGTGGTGTTCACGGAGCATTCGGCCTTGAAATTCTTGTTTTCTAAATTGGATGCAAAACCGAGGCTAATTAGGTGGATTTTACTTCTTCAAGAGTTTTATGTGGAGATTCAAGATAAGAGGGGAAGGGAGAATGTAGCGGCAAATCATTTGAGCCGGTTAGAAAATCCTAGTCTTGGGGAGTTAGGAGAGGAAGAGATTCATGATACGTTTCCGGGGGAGACTTGGATTATGTGAGTGGGAGTAATGTTGGGGAGGTCCCATGGTTCGCAGATATTGCGAATTATTTAGCGGGGGAGTACTAAATAGAAGCTTAAGTTATCAACAAAATAAGAAACTATTTTCCGATGCTAAGTACTATTTTTGGGAGGAACCTTACCTATTTAGGATGTGTACGGATGGTATGGTTAGAAGGTGTGTATATGGTGGGGAAATGAGGAGCATTTTGGATGATTTCCACCATGGACCGATGGGGGGCCACTATGGACCAACGGTCATGGGAAAAAAGGTATTCGATTCGGGTTTTTATTGGCCCACGATTTTTAAGGAGGCACACACCTTGGTGAGAACTTGTGACTCGTGCCAACGCCAAGGAACAGTAACAAAAAAAGAGATGAAATGCCACAACATGGAATTCAAGTTTGCGAAGTTTTTGATATATGGGGTATTGACTTCATGGGTCAATTCAAGCCACCGAATAGAAACTTGTACATCTTAGTAGCGGTCAATTATGTTTCCAAATGGGTCGAGGCAAAAGCTCAACCCACCAACAATGCCGCTGTAGTTATTGACTTCTTAAAAAGTTTGTTTTGTAGGTTTGGGATGCCGAAGGCGTGATAAGCGATCGAGGAAGCCACTTCGCCAATGCTCAAATCGAGAAGGTTCTTAAGAAGTACGGGGTGACGCATCATTTTTCTACTTCATATCACCCGCAAAAAAGTGGGCAAGTGGAAAATACGATTCGAACGATCAAAAGAATCTTGGAAAAGATGGTCCCCGCTTTATGGTCTAGGAAATTGGAGGATGCTTTGTGGGCATTTCAGACCGCATACAAAACACCAATTGGAACAACCCCATTTCAGATTTTGTATGGAAAACATGTCATTATTGACAACCGCGACTTTCGAGGTATTATTCCGACTTTTCCGTATATCGTTTTATTTATCGATGTTTGTTTTGACCCGATTATTATTTGATTTTGCGTTTATCGCGTTATATTTATTATTTGGATGCGTTTTATGCATGTATATGTTTACCGGGTTTGTATTCATCTTTTGGTATTTGCGTTATCTCGTGTATGGTTGTGTTTTGTCGGGTAAAGTATTGGTTGGTTTTCTTGTCCATCGTGATATGAACCGTATTAGAATCTAAGTGCCTAGTAGAAATAAGTATCCTCGTAAGATAAGTTAGGGTGACTTATGCCTTTAATTATGCGACTAATATTAACGTTAAAATGAATTATTATTACAATTATTATTATTAATATCCTAGTATCACTATTAATATTATTTTACTACCACTACTATTATTATTACAAAATTAGCCCTTAACGAAATTTAAGGTCAAAAAGTGTTACACGGTTAGTCCTTTAACGAGATGGTTAAGTGGGGACTACCATCCCACCCTTTTTGGATTTTGTCCCCTCTTCCCAAAATCCCAAGATCTTAATCTCATAAACACGTTTTTTGAGCTAGGATTCACCATATTTTGGTTCATACATCTCATATTCATCATCTCTTGCATTTTTCTCTCTTTAAAACTTTTTATTTCTTAACTTTTATATATGTAAAAACCTATTTTTACATCTAAATACAGAGATTTTATAAGTAATTGTATATAATACATATTCTGGACACATAGACCCAAAAATATAACGTTTTCGGCCTAAAAATCGATAAAAAAACGTGTCGATTCGGTGTTGCGCAACTCCATGGCGCAACACCCAACTGGTGGCGAAACACCAACTGGTGGTGCAACACCACGACGCAACACCATGGCACAACACCATGTTTCGGGACATCCTTTTTAATCCGCAACACCCATTTGGCGCAACACTTTCCTACAATAAAACGCTTGCGCAACACCCTAGTTGCGTGACACTCCTTGCCCACCGAAACAATCCTTGCGCAACACCCATTGTGCCGAAACACTTAGTAGCGCAACAATATGGCGCAACAACCTACCATGTAATTCAATAAACCCTCGACACAACAAGTGCCTCGTTGCGCAATACTTACCCCGTAACGCCTATTCCTTGTGCAACAATGCTATGAAGCGCAAAAAATCACATAACAACTATATGTTGCGCAACAACACCTTGCATGGCGCAACAGTGTTGTGCAACAACATCAATATGGCGCAACAACCTCCTATTTACGTATTTTCGCTCGGTTTTTGTTATTTAAGCCTTATACCTTATTCAAACCCGTTTATGCCTACTTAATGATATACGTAAAGTATTATACTCATTCAACCTACATTTTGAACTCAAAACGTAATGTCAATCTTAAATATAACAAATATCAACACGGTTTTTGTCAAAAAACGTATACTTTTCTATAAAATACATTATTCTTCCAAAACTCGATCGTAATCATATAACGTTATTCGTATAAGGCAAAACCCTACTAGACTTAGAGATACTTAGACTTATTTGATGTATGTATTGCTAGGGCACTTAGGCGGATGAGATATTTTCGGTTGAGTTGCTACCCGACGTGTTGTATTTGCTTGCTTTTGCTATTCCGTGAGTTATGCGTTCCCTTTTTACCGCTTTTATATTTTTGGTCATGTTAAGTGTTGTTTTTAAACATATATATGTTTTTAAGTATGCAAATGTAGATTATCATGCCTTTAGATTAGCGTTACCTATACTTATATGGCCTTTGTGGTTAATAAGACCACATATACATACCTGGCAACTCGTATGAGCCATCGGTACATATATATATATATATATATATATATATATATATATATATATATATGGGTTTAACAAACCCTCACCACTAACTATATGATGATGATGTCGCTCTGTCGAGTTAGTGGATGTTATGACCGTATTATTTCCAAGTATGACCTTAGTTTAACGCACTAAGGTGTGGTAGTTTCCGAGTATTTGTATGGATCAAGTGTATATTATAAATCTAAGGCTTATGCATGTATCTATTTGCGTATGATATTAAAATGTTATTTTATGAATGGTTTTCATACGATTCACTTATGATTTCAAGATATTATTTATAAATGATTTTATATATTTCATTTATAGGTCAAAACGTATTGAAACCATTTTATACTTATGTTTTTATGAAAATGCCTATAACCCACCAAGTTTATGTTAACGTCTTATTTTAACGCTTTTCAGGGATTTAAGGTTGCAGTTTATGACGATTTGCTTTTGTGACTGCTTGGATATTTGCTAGGAACTTATTCTATTTGATTTGTATTAGTTACGTTAGTATCCAAATATTGTAGTCGTATTTTGGGAATTTGATTCGAATTATGTAAACTTATTTATTCAGATTTTATTTATCTATTGATGAATGTATCGTTATCTTATGTTGATGTAACATTTGAATCTCTGATACTGTATTTACTGTACACCTCGGGTTTCCGCCTGAGCGGGGTGTGACAAAAATTGGTATCAGAGCCAATGGTTATAGCGAACTAAGTGACTTTACGTGAATCACTTAGACTATGACTGTAGGCTTCTTTGACCTATCTGGTTTACTTATGTGCGTATCTCTTTTAATTGGGACCCTATGTGTTTGCTTTGGGTTATGTTCTTTTCTTTACTTTTATTATGATTTTTTTCTGATTGTTTTAGTCGCACATTCTTATTTTATTCCGTTTTACGTTCGTTGAAGATACCGCCTAAGAGGACCACATCGAGACAGACTGCTAGACGAGGTCGTCCCGTGCGAGAGCGAGCAGTGTGAACCCGAGTGGTGCTACTCCAAACACTGCTGCCCAAAACACCACTACAACACTAGACATTGGCCAGATGATTGTGAAGCAGATAACTGATTCCATGCCTGCTATCGTGGCACAACTTAAGGAGTCTCTACTCCAGGGTACCGGTAATGGATCCGGTGATCCCGTAGTTGCTGGTATGGGATCCGATGGTACGGGATCCAGATTTGATGGTTCCGACGTCAGTGGTTCTGGACGTGATGGGTCCGATGTAGGAGGTACGATGCATATCGGCTCAGGTGACCCACGAATTATTATTGAAGATCCACCTCAGGGATGCTTGTACAAGACCTTCTTGGGATGTAAGCCTGTAGAATTCAAGGGTACTAAAGATGCTGTAGCTACCCTCCAATGGTTTGAGAAGATGGAGTCGGTGTTCGACGCATCTAGTTTTCTGATGAGGATCGGGTCAAGTACTAGACGTATCTATTTCAGGGTAAAGCCCTTACCTGATGGAACTCCATCGTACGAACTCAGGGTCATGCAACAGCTAGTTTGATGACATGGGAGAATCTTCGAGTGCTTATGAAGAAAGAGTATGTTCCAACCCAAGAGATGCATAGGGTGGAGCAAGAGTTGTGGAACTTGACGATGCAAGGTTCCGACATTCGTGGGTACACTGATATCGCCTATTTTAGTCATATTATTATATGCGATATTTGTATTTTTAAAGTTTAATTCATAACGGATCTTGGGAATTTCGGGCAATTGTGGTATTAAAATGTTATACAGGTATTAGCCGGAGTTCTGGAGCGGAAGTGACACAATTGGAGCTGAAAATGAAGAAAACGGGTCGATGTTGTATTCCCGTTATATTTGGAGACTAGAATGAATTGGTTACGAAAAGATGAGGCAAAAATGAGCAGCAAAACAAAGAAAACTGAAAAGGCCGCGGGACGCCCGTCCCAAAGGGAGGACGCCCGTCACCCGCCCTTTTGGAGCTGCAGCTGTTTGTTACGTTTAATAAAGCAGTTTTTTAGGTTTTTATTATTATCATCTTTATCATAGAACATAGAGGAGAGTATTGAAACCCTAGTTTTAAACCGACGAATTTTTGGTGCTATTTGGTGTTTTTGGACTCAACAATTTCGTTGTTTAAGCATTCGGATCATTGGTACTATAATACTTTTCGTTAGTACTTTTATTATAAAGATGTTTCATTCAATTCTATTGTGTTGCGTTTTCATTATTATGAGTAGCTAAATTTCTTAACGTTCACTTGGATGATGTGATCAAATTATGTAGGATATTGTTTAATTACGTATATGTTGAACTGGTTTTATGTTTAATCGAAAAACCAATTGTAATCAGTTTTTGAATTTTGTTTAATCTTTTATATAAACTGTTAGTAATTCATCATAGGTATTCGAGAGGAACTTGTGACATTACAAAATAGTTTATGAAATAAGTAATCGGTCAATAATTAGTTTAAAGATATTAGTATTCGAGAGGAACTAGTATTAAAGATTTAAACAATAAAAACGTGATTGTGGTTGTTAGTTAACTAGATTAAGAGAGATCGGTTTAGTTAATTAAGAAGCTATTCGAGAGGAAGCTTTATAAGATTAAATCATAAAATCGACTTAGGTACTTATTGCTTAGTTGTCAAACGTAGAAATTATACACGAGAGTGGTAACTATACATGAGAGGATTAAAGTTTTAATGGGAAACGAGAGTTCAAGTTAAATACCTTTTAAGTAGTTCAACATTGTTAGTAATTAAGTGATAACCGTAGTAATTGTGATCAAGTCCAAGTGAATGTATTTTTCATCAATTGTTTACAAACAAAAATCTTTTCAGCGATTCATCTAAATCAACAAGTTTCTTAAATTTAAGTAGTTTAACCACATTGACAATTCGGTCACAGAAACCCACTTTTTGTTTTATTAATTATTAATTATATTTCAAACATCATTCCCTGCGAACGAACCTGATTTACCTAAAACTGTACTATACTTGATTAGGTCCACTGCCTAAGATTTTGTGGTCGAGTCGTAAGTATTTCTTGTTTTTAAAATATACTCGATTTCGTACATCAAGTTTTTGGCGCGCTGCCGGGGACTTTTGGCTGCTTTCTTAAGAACGATTTGGGACATATCTTGCAGCATCTTGGGCATGACCCCATGAATATATTCCATCCCTAATCACCATATTATCATCACACAATCATTGGAAACGACAATCATAGTAATTTTTAGTTTATTTTGGAAGAATCTTTGATCGTATTTTCATTTCTCTTTGGATATTTTATCGAGACATTTCATCGAATACCTGGTATGAATATCATTTTCTATGTAATTTCTCTTATGAGTGAGTAGTTAAATAATACTTGTTTGGATTGGAAACTAGATTAGATGATTGGAGTTTTTGAGATATTTGTTTTTGGTTGAATGTTTATGTTCGCTTAATCGAAGAACCATTCGGGTTTAAATTCTTAATAGTGTTAGATAACTTATATTCATGATTTGATTAAGAACTTTAGTATCTGAAAAGAGCTATAGAACTTGATTGATGAATTGAACGAAATAATCAACCGGTCTATAGTTGATTTGAGGTTTAGGATATTCGAAAGGAATCTTAACGAGTAATCAAACATTTAGGGGGCGGTTGTTTCAAAGTGAGGAATGGGAAAGGGAATGGGAAAAGCAATGAAAGGGAGGTTAATCATTAACCAGTTTCATTACCCTCGTTTTGTTGAGTAATGGTTTATTGTCTATTAATGGATATAGTGGGTAATGATTGATTACCTAATGACAAACCAACCACTATCAATGATTATCATTACCATTGATTAACTCCTATTATAGTCAACCAAGCACACCCTTAGATTGAAACTTGAATGTTAGTTGTAATTAGATTCATATCATTATCAAAGTCATTTTATATAAAACGTAAGTAAGGTGTTAGTGACAAACACATTTTGTAGGTATTCGAAAGGAACTTATAATAACTTATTAGACGTTTTACGAAAAGGTTAATCGGTCTATAATTAATCTAAAATTATTAGTATTCGAAAGGAACTGGTAATATAATGATTTGATAAACTGAATTTGATTTTAGCTAAGAAACTATTCGAAAGGAATATTTATAAGATTAAGTCGAGTATATAAACTTGTTGCTTAATGACTTAGATGTTTAAGGTTTCTACCGTATTCGAAAGGAACGGTGTTTCGTTTTAGATGTCTAAAGTTAGCTCGGTATTCGAAAGGGATCGTGTTATAACATTAGAAGTTAATTCAACCAAACAACCCAAAGTGACAATCGGATAACTAGGAACCAATCCAAACGAGTGTTTTTCCCATATCTTGATTTATCACAAAACGATACTTGTCACTTTTAGTTAAGTTAGAAAACCCCCACTTTGTTACTTATATCTGTTTCATAAACGACAATTGAAATATCCCAATTAAAAGTCCCTGAGTTCGAACCCGAACTTGCCCAAACTATACTACAAACGAAAGGGTACACTGCCCGGTGTTGTGGTCTAGCGAAAGCAAAAAGGGAAAACTAGATTTCGCACATCAAGGATTTGATATCGCATATTTTAGTCATATTATTATATGCGATATTTGTCTTTTTAAAGTTTAATTCATAACGGATTTTGGGAATTTCGGGCAATTGTCGTATTAAAATGTTATACAGGTATTAGCCGGAGTTCTGGAGCGGAAGTGACACAATTGGAGCTGAAAATGAAGAAAACGGGTCGATGTTGTATTCCCGTTATATTTGGAGACTAGAATGAATTGGTTACGAAAAGATGAGGCAAAAACGAGCAGCAAAACAAAGAAAACTGAAAAGGCCGCGGGACGCCCGTCCCAAACCCTTTTGGAGCTGCAGCTGTTTGTTACGTTTAATAAAGCAGTTTTTTAGGTTTGTATTATTATCATCTTTATCATAGAACATAGAGGAGAGTATTGAAACCCTAGTTTTAAACCGACGAATTTTTGGTGCTATTTGGTGTTTTTGGACTCAACAATTTCGTTGTTTAAGCATTCGGATCATTGGTACTATAATACTTTTCGTTAGTACTTTTAATATAAAGATGTTTCATTCAATTCTATTGTGTTGCGTTTTCATTATTATGAGTAGCTAAATTTCTTAATGTTCACTTGGATGATGTGATCAATTATGTAGGATATTGTTTAATTACGTATATGTTGAACTGGATTTTATGTTTAATCGAAAAACCAATTGTAATCAGTTTTTGAATTTTGTTTAATCTTTTATATAAACTGTTAGTAATTCATCATAGTTATTCGAGAGGAACTTGTGACATTACAAAATAGTTTATGAAATAACTAATCGGTCAATAATTAGTTTAAAGATATTAGTATTCGAGAGGAACTAGTATTAAAGATTTAAACAATAAAAACGTGATTGTGGTTGTTAGTTAACTAGATTAAGAGAGATCGGTTTAGTTAATTAAGAAGCTATTCGAGAGGAAGCTTTATAAGATTAAATCATAAAAACGGCTTAGGTACTTATTGCTTAGTTGTCAAACGTAAATATTATACTCGAGAGTGGTAACTATACATGAGACGATTAAAGTTTTAATGGGAAACGAGAGTTCAAGTTAAATACCTTTTAAGTAGTTCAACATTGTTAGTAATTAAGTGATAACCGTAGTAATTGTGATCAAGTCCAAGTGAATGTATTTTTCATCAATTGTTTACAAACAAATATCTTTTCAGCAATTCATCTGAATCAACAAGTTTCTTAAATTTAAGTAGTTTAAGCACAGTGACAATTCGGTCACAAAAACCCACTTTTTCTTTTATTAATTATTAATTATATTTCAAACATCAGTCCCTGCGAACGAACCTGATTTACCTAAAACTGTACTATACTTGATTAGGTCCACTGCCTAAGATTGTGTGGTCGAGTCGTAAGTATTTCTTATTTTTAAAATATACTCGATTTCGTACATCAAGTTTTTGGCGCCGCTGCAGGGGACTTTTGGCTGCTTTCTTAAGAACGATTTGGGACATATCTTGCAGCATCTTTGGCATGACCCCGTGAATATATTCCATCCCTAATCACCATATTATCATCACACAATCATTGGAAACGACAATCATAGTAATTTTTAGTTTATTTTGGAAGAATCTTTGATCGTATTTTCATTTCTCTTTGGATATATTATCGAGACATTTCATCGAATACCTGGTATGAATATAATTTTCTTTGTAATTTCTCTTATGAGTGAGTAGTTAAATAATACTTGTTTGGATTGGAAACTAGATTAGATGATTGGAGTTTTTGGGATATTTGTTTTTGGTTGAATGTTTATGTTCGCTTAATCGAAGAACCATTCGGGTTTAAATTCTTAATAGTGTTAGATAACTTATATTCATGATTTGATTAAGAACTTTAGTATCTGAAAAGAGCTATAGAACTTGATTGATGAATTGAACGAAATAATCAACCGGTCTATAGTTGATTTGAGGTTTAGGATATTCGAATTGAATCTTAACGAGTAATCAAACATTTAGATTGAAACTTGAATGGTAGTTGTAATTAGATTCATATCATTATCAAAGTCATTTTATATAAAACGTAAGTAAGGTGTTAGTGACAAACACATTTTGTAGGTATTCGAAAGGAACTTATAATAACTTATTAGACGTTTTACGAAAAGGTTAATCGGTCTATAATTAATCTAAAATTATTAGTATTCGAAAGGAACTGGTAATATAATGATTTGATAAACTGAATTTGATTTTATCTAAGAAACTATTCGAAAGGAAGTTTTATAAGATTAGGTCGAGTATATAAACTTGTTGCTTAATGACTTAGATGTTTAAGGTTTCTACCGTATTCGAAAGGAACGGTGTTTCGTTTTAGATGTCTAAAGTTAGCTCGGTATTCGAAAGGGATCGTGTTATAACATTAGAAGTTAATTCAACCAAACAACCCAAAGTGACAATCGGATAACTAGGAACCAATCCAAATGAGTGTTTTTCCCATATCTTGATTTATCACAAAACGATACTTGTCACTTTTAGTTAAGTTAGAAAACCCCCACTTTGTTACTTATATCTGTTTCATAAACGACAATTGAAATATCCCAATTAAAAGTCCATGAGTTCGAACCCGAACTTGCCCAAACTATACTACAAACGAAAGGGTACACTGCCCGGTGTTGTGGTCTAGCGAAAGCAAAAAGGGAAAACTAGATTTCGCACATCAAGTTTTTGGCGCCGCTGCCGGGGACTGTAGTTTTTGATTCGATCCTTTTAGGTAGTAATTACTTGAAAGTTACTTTAATTGTTTATCAGGTGCTTTTGACGGTTTTAATTTGTGATTTTTCAGAGATTACAGGTAGTGGATGAACACAAGGTCTGCTGGGTTACCGCTCAAAAGTCCACTGTCAAATCCAGGAGTTTCAAAGAAAAGGCGCAAAAGAAACCAGATATTATACCACCATCACCAGTTAAGTTAGAAACGGAGGATCTAGAAGTAAATTTCAAGGATTCAATCAGTTCAGATTCAGAAGTAGAGATAGTAATTGAGATGGCTGATCCAAATGATGTACCGATGCATCAGAGAGCTAGGGTAGTACCGCCAACACCGGGTTCGGCGATTCGGACTCCAGCTATGGGAGATGATTTTTCAGTGAAGGGTCATCATTTAAAGATGATCCAGGATAATTATTTTGACGGAAGGATGAGAAAAGATCCACATGCGCATGTGGCAAAATATGTTAAATTGTGCGAGATGTTCAAATACGGGGCAGGAAGGGAAGATAATGTCAAGTTAATCCTTTTTCCATCGTCTCTCACTGGAGAGGCACTCACTTGGTTTGAAGAGTTAGAGGAGAACTCCATTGGTACGTGGGCGAAAATGAGGGAAGAATTTGTTTCCAGATTTTTTCCATCATCTTTGGCAAGAAGCTTATTGAATGATATACGGGGATTTAGGCAAGGCGACGGAGAAACCATTGTTGAAGCTTGGAGTAGACTTAAGGATATGCTCAGGGGTTGTCATGGGCATGGATTAGAGAAAGGGCAGATTATTGATATTTTCTTCTTTGGATTGGACAAGCAGTCGCAGGGGGAGTTAAATTTAGCTGGGGGAGGAAGTTTTCAGTACAAATCCATCAACGATGCGACCAAGATGTTGGATGATCAGTTGTTAATGGATTTATCTAGAGAACAGAATCAGTTTGGTGGAGAAAGAGGAGGAAGAAAGACAGTTGCTAGTGCTGAGAGTAGTAGTGGAAAAGCAGAGATGATGGCTGAGATCAAAACTTTATCTAGTAAAATGGATAATAATTTTTCGAGGATAGATAATCAGTTTAGTAGAGTTGGGAAGGATATGCATGTGATGGCAAATGGTTGTGACTACTGTGGGGGAATGCACTACACTGAAGAGTGTGATGTTAGAAGAGAAGCAGAAAGTGAAGATGTGAAGTACGCGCAAAATCAGTACCAAGGAGCATTTCAGAGAACCGACTTTCATAACCGTAATTCGGGTAATTATAACTCTGGTTATAATAATTTTAATGCTAACAATTCTGGAAATTCTCAAAACAGGTACCCAAGGAATAACCAGAATCAATATCAGAACAGTAACCAGAATCAACAGCAGTCAGGATCGTCTGGTCAAAAACAGGAAGACGAGGAACCCAGTTTGAAGGACATGATGAGAAGCTTCATTCACACTCAGTCAGCGAAAAATGAAGCAACAAACAACCAGTTTAAGGTCCTTAATGAGAAATTGGAGCAAGGACAAAGGAATCAACAAGCAGCACTTAGTGATTTGGAGAAGAGAATGGAGAGACTAAGTGATCAACATGCTGCTAGGCCTAATGGTCAGTTGCCAAGTAACACTCAACAGAACCCAAGGCCACCATTTCCTAACACTGCAGGGCAAAAATATCAACCTCCTAACAATCGAAACGAGCATGTGAATGCGGTGTCTACAAGGTCTGGTAGAGTTTATGGTAATTTTAATGATTCTGCAGGTGTTACTAATCCAGTTGTGCAAGAATCTAATGTTGAAGTGGAGGAGAGTGAGGAAGAAGAGGAACCGGAAGTTACGCCAGCTGTTCAATCAAAACCGGCGGTGTCACCTCAAGTGAAGGCATACAAGCCGAAAGTTCCCTTCCCTCAACGTTTGAGGAAGGAGAAGATGCAAGAACAGTACGGTAAATTTGTTGATATGATTAAATCTGTGCATATTAATGTTCCTTTGGTTGACTTGATTTCAGGAATGCCAAATTACGCCAAATTTATCAAGGAGCTTGTAACTGGAAAAGGAAAGTTGGAGGAAGCTAAAGCCACGTTTTTAAATGCAGAGTGTTCAGCACTTGTTCAAAATCAGCTTCCACCAAAGTTAGGAGACCCAGGGAGTTTTCTAATTTCATGTACTTTGAGTAAAACAATAACTTGTGAGGCATTAGCTGATTTAGGAGCTAGTATAAATCTTATGCCTTATTCATTGTATGTTAAATTGGAATTAGGGGCATTAAAACCTACTCGTATGAGTATTAGACTCGCCGACCGTTCATACCAATACCCTTTAGGTATAGCCGAAAATATGCGAGTGCAAGTAGGTAAATTTGTGTTTCCCGTTGATTTTGTCATATTAGAAATGGAGGAGGATAGCAAGGTACCTTTGATTTTAGGTAGACCATTTCTACATACCGCGGATGCTATCATTCGTGTTAAGGACGGGAAAATTTCTTTGGGAGTTGGGGAGGAAAGGATTGTTTTTACTGTAGATCGATCTTTAAAGCATTCTTATTCTTATGATGATACATGAATTGATGTTATTGATGACATTTTGGACTTAGAGTTACAGGAATTGCTTGAAGAAGATGAAGAAGCTTTGAAGGAGATTAGTGATTATGGAGATGTCACTATTGAAGAAATAAAGGAGATGTTAGCTTTGGATGATGAAGAGGATGCAACTGTTGAGGAGAGTTATGAGGAGGTCAAAGTGGATGATGAAGAGAAGATAAAGACTTCTATCGAGAATCCTCCAAAGGATGTGGAGCTTAAACCATTACCCGAGCACTTGGAATATGCTTTTCTCGAAGGTACATCTTTACTTCCTGTTATAATCTCATCATCACTTTCGGATGATGAGAAATCTCGTTTGATGAATGTGTTGAAAGCCCATAGGAAAGCTTTTGCTTGGAGAACATCTGACATACCCGGGATAAGCCCTCATTTTTGTAAACATAAGATTAATTTCTTAGATGATATTAAACATGTAGTTCAAAGACAGAGAAGGCTTAATCCTAATATGAAAGATGTAGTTAAGAAAGAGATTGTTAAATACCTTGATGCGGGAATTATTTTCCCAATATCTGACAGTCCTTGGGTGAGTCCGGTACATTGTGTACCGAAGAAAGGGGGGATGACTGTGGTGACCAATGAAAAGAATGAGTTAGTTCCCACTACGACAGTGACAGGATGGCGTGTGTGCATAGATTATACGAAATTGAATGATGCAACACGTAAAGACCACTTCCCGTTACCCTTTATGGACCAAATGCTTGAAAGATTGGCCGGAAACAAATACTTTTGCTTTTTAGATGGATTTTCCGGCTATTTCCAAATCCCCATTGACCCTGAAGACCAAGAAAAAACCACATTTACATGTCCATTTGGTACTTATGCCTATCGTAGGATGCCTTTTGGTTTATGTAATGCTCCTGCTACGTTTCAAAGATGTATGTTGGCTATTTTTCAGGATATGATTGAAACTTCCATGGAAGTTTTCATGGATGATTTTTCTGTTTTTGGGATTCATTTGGATTAACCTAGATAAAATGTTGGAAAGGTGCGAAGCGGCGCATCTTGTGCTAAAGTGGGAAAAATGTCATTTTATGGTTAAAGAAGGAATTGTGTTAGGACATAAGGTGTCTAGTTTAGGTATGGAAGTAGACAAAGCTAAGATTGATGTTATAGCTAAGTTGCCTCCACCGACCAATGTTAAATATGTTAGGAGTTTCCTTGGACAAGCGGGCTTTTACCGTAGGTTTATTAAGGATTTTTTCTAAGATCACTCGTCCCATGACTAGGCTTTTGGAGAAGGATGTTCCTTTTGAATTTAATCAAGATTGTTTAAATGTTTTTAATATTCTTATGGATAGACTTACCCATTCACCTATTATGGTTTCACCTAATTGGACTCTACCTTTTGAACTAATGTGTGATGCTAGTGATTTTTGTTTAGGTGCTGTATTAGGACAACGGGAAGGAAATCATTTTCAACCCATTTACTTTGCTAGTAAAACACTCAATAGCGCCCAACAGAATTACACCACCACAAAGAAGGAGTTGTTAGCAGTAGTCTTGCTTTTGATAAGTTTCGTCCTTATTTAGTGTTAAGCAAGACTATAGTGTTTACTGATCATTCGGCCCTTAGGTATTTGTTTTCTAAACAAGATGCTAAGCCTAGACTCATTCGTTGGATTCTTCTTTTACAAGAATTTGACATAGAGATTAAGGATAAGAAGGGAGCTGACCATTTAAGTCGATTAGAAAATATGGAACTTGAGGAACTTAGGTAAACTGATATAGGAGATACTTTTCCCGAGGAGCATTTGATTAGGATAGATGATGTTTCGGATGTACTTGATGATCCATGGTATGCATACATAGCTAATTATATTGTTGCAGGTGTTATGCGAAAAGGTTTGACACATCAGCAAAGGAAGAAATTCTTTTCTGATGTGAAGAACTATTTTTGGGATAAACCGTATTTGTTTAGAATGTGTGCAAATGAGATGATCCGAAGGTGTGTAGCTGGAGAGGAAACTCAGAGAATTTTGGATGAATGTCACCATGGACCGACTGGTGGACATTATGGATCATCTACTACGGGGAAAAAAGTGTTTGATGCAGGTTTTTATTGGCCGACAATATTCAAGGAAGCACAAACATTGGTTCAAACTTGTGATGCTTGTCAACGTCAAGGTAACCTCTCTAAACGGGATGAAATGCCTCAACAAGGTATCCAGGTATGTGAGGTATTTGACATATGGGGTATTGATTTTATGGGACCTTTTCCTCCTTTCAATAAATTTCTATATATCTTGGTTGCTGTTGATTATGTGTCAAAATGGGCGGAAGCAAAGGCTTTAGCAACGAATAACGCTAATGTGGTAACTGATTTTCTTAAAAAACTATTTAGTAGGTTTGGTGTTCCTAAGGCCTTAATCAGTGATCGTGGAAGTCATTTCGCGAATCACCAACTTGCTAAGGTGCTTAAGAAGTATGGGGTCACTCATAGATTCTCTACTTCTTATCACCCCGAGTGGCCAAGTGGAAAACACAAACCGGGCTTTAAAAAGAATTTTAGAGAAAACGGTTAATAACAATCCTAAGGTTTGGGCTAAAAAGTTAGATGATGCTTTATGGGCATTCAGGACTGCATATAAAACACCGATTGGTACTACACCATATCGGTTACTTTATGGAAAAACTTGCCATTTACCTTTAGAGATTGAACACAAAGCGTACTGGGCTTTGCAAAATTGCAACTTGGATTTGATCTTAGCAGGTGAAAAGAGATTTTTGCAGTTGCATGAGTTGGATGAGATGAGGTTGCAAGCTTACGATAATTCAAGACTTTATAAAGAAAGGACGAAAGCTTGGCACGATAGACACATCAAACCTAAAGAGTTCGAAGCGGGTGACAAGGTGTTGATGTTTGAGATGAAATACAAGTTTAAGGAACCAAAGCTCAAGGCAAAATGGAAAGGTCCGTATGTTGTGAGGCAAGTTTATGCTTCGGGGTATGTGGAGTTGTGGAGCGGGAATGGTGAGACTTTTATTGTGAACGGGTTCAGGCTGAAGTTGTATCATGAGGAGGACGAGGAGAATGTGGAGTTAACTGAGGATGGCTTTTATGCCATTGACAAGTAAGAAAAAGGAACACGAGTCTAGCTAAGGACTCGACTGATAAACTTAGCGCTTGCGGGAGGCAACCCGAGGTAACTTGTAAATTTTTTATTTTGGAAGTACACGTGTCACGATCAAGGTACGTCTTCCGTTTGTTTTTTTTATTTTTAAGGTTTTCTTTGTTTTAGTATTTGTTTTCATTGTTTCATTCAAAAAAAAAAAAAAAAAAAAAAATTTGGTCAGATGTGGGACGCCCGTCCCAAAAGGGGGAACGCCCGTTACTAAATTTTGCACGAAATCACACAACCACTGGAAACCCCGTCCCCAAAATGGAACTCCCGTCACTCCTAGCCTTGGGACGCCCGTCCCAGAAGTGTGACGCCCGTCACACGGGACTTGGGCCCTTTGTTCTTTGCTGCACAATATTATCCCCCATCTTTTCTTTTCTTAATCAAAACCGAATACAATACATTTTCTTTTCTCTTGCTTTTCTTATTCTAAACCGAAACATACGAAATCCCTCTTATCAATTTCATCTTTTTGAATACAAATTCAAGGTTAGTTTCTATTGCTTTTTATTATTCAATTCTTTGATTCCATATTGATTTAGTGCATGATTATTGCCTTAGAAACCATTTAATTAGGGATTTTTGCTTATGAACCCTAGATTTAGATTTTGAAATTGAATTGGGGGTTTTGTGTGTAATGATTTTATATGAGTTTAGGAAGTAAAGGGAATGCTAGATAAGTGATTTTAACCATGAAATTGCATTGTTGCTTGAAATTTTTACCCCTAAGTTTGCGATTAGTATGGGGGGGTTGAAATTTCTAAACTTGATTGTTAATGGTTAACTTGATAATATGATTTCTTCTAGTTTGATTGCTTAAATTGATTATGTTAAACTTGAAATTTTTAAACTTAGTTTGAAATTTTATTTTAGTGTTTTCGGCAATTAAAATGGAGATATTATATATCATTTATTTGGTATTATGATGGGAAAATATAACGGGAATGAAGATTCAATGTAAAGTTTGTTGTTTAACATTTGTATTATTTTTGTATATGTGAATTTGTTTTGTAGATGAGTCGACAACGTGCAAGTAAGAAACCACGAGGTAGCAGAAATGTGCAACAAGCGGAAGTGACTGAGCGAAACCCGATGGATATACCCGAGAAATATAAACCGAAAATTTCCTTGGAAGCTCTTCAACGGAAGCGTATCATTGGACATACGACTTTAGATTGGGAGATTGTTGAGCGGTTGGGTTTGAAGGGTGATTTAGAGGAGCTTCTGACCGATGATTGGAAGCGATTTTTTGCAATAAAGTCTGGGGTTTATCAAGGATTGGTAGAGGAATTTTTTAGCAGTTTCCGTTTAAAAACAGCTTTAGGTTCTACCACCGCAA
>CAJVGC010000001.1:57659142-57689920 GCA_910822075.1 Senecio squalidus | reverse complement strand
TCGGCTTTCCTTAGGTTATACGCGACGTCGTGGAGCGGAGGGTGCGTCGTGGGTCTTCACGGAATGCTAGTGAGTTGATCGGAAAAACGAACGATCTTGAACTCAATAGTGCGGTGAGTGGTTATCCGACGGTGGCGGTAGAGCTCGATGGTTTTGGTAAGAACTCTGGGTCAGTGGAGGAATGTAGGCAGACGGTGTTTCTGGGGATCCTAAATTTGCGTTGTAGCTGCGACTAATGGATCGTTGGCAATATTCGAAAGGAGAACTATTCGTAAAGCCTGAGGTCCTAAACTGATGAGATGTCCAATCTCTAAGGGGGCAAGGCTTTTCTTCAGTTCTTGAATCAAATAGTGCGAAGGAAAAGGGTCTTTTGACAGGGAACGTACCAGTAGTTGCTTTGGGGCTCTGAGAGGCTTCCTCGGCTTGATTGCGAGAGCACTGAGGGCCGCTCTAAGAGACAATCCTCACGAAAGTGCTGGTTGCTCCCACATTCGAGACATAGTAGCCTTCTGTTCGCATTTTTCTGGACAGCACCAGGGGTAGTGTCCCACTGTGTTGCAAAGTTTGCATACCGGGCACTGCCGGACATGGTGGAAAGGGCATCTGTTGCATCGGGTGTGCGGTCCGGTGTGGGCTCGAGGTATGGTGGGGTATTCTTGGGGGATACTAGTTCGTGATATTTGGTGGCGGAGTTTCCTTCTCTTGTTCTCCCTTCGTTGGAAGAGAGCAGGAGGGGGAGGTAAGGGGTTAGTTCCAAGGTCCTCGTCCTCGTCCTGCTTAGCAGCATATTCGCGACAATGTCGGAAGAGGTGCCCGATTTTTTTGCATGCGTAGCACGCATGGCAGTCCCCAGTGTGATGCCGGTTGCACTTACCGCACTTAGGGTGCGATCCAGCATACTCTCGGCGTCTGATGGCGGGCTTCTTGTTGAGGTCGCCCCTTATGGCCTTACGCTTCTCACTCTTCCTTCGAGTGACGGGGGCTGGAGGAGGAGGGAGGTTGTTGTCATGATTGATCTCCGTACAGAAGGTGTCGGGGTTATCGCCTCTGAAGATCCTGTCGCTCACTCCGGCGATCACCTGGGCGATCAAGTCGGGTATTGCTGCGTTCATCTGGGCGATGACTTGCTCGGCGAGGTCACTAGCACTCAAGTGCGGGGGGTGCCATGATTCTGCAACAGAAAGAATTTAGGTTGGGTTTAGAACGCGCGGATGAGATATGATAAGAATTACGATTTAAGTGATCATAGATAGTCACAGCACGAGATTAACACGAATGATCAAGTAGTTCACGCAAGATTATGACTTAGGATAGAACCATAGTGTTCACAACAAGTACAAAGTTCACAAGACACGACAAATCAAATGATAAAAGATAGAATTTTCATTAATAATAAGATGTTTCGGTACACATGACAAATTCACTGAGAGAAATGCGAGTACAATACATAGAGGAATAATAAGTAGTGGCTTAAGTCGTGTACAATGGGAAAATTACGACTAAGCCGGTACAGTACAATAAAAAGGGAAATATGCCTAATAACGTTCTTCCAAGAACATCATGGCGGCGAGAGCTACGACAAGTGCTCCCATGACTATGCAAGCTCTGACTAGGCACTGGACGGTCCGGGCGGTGGCCTGAGCCGTCAGTATGATCCGTCGGGACTGCTGTGCTAGCTCATTTGCAGCATCAGAGACTTCAAATAAAAGAAGGCCCTGCTCCTGGGCTTCCTCGGCAAGTCCACGGACTTGGCGGTGTAAGTTGAGGAAGGCGTCCGGGGGAAGAGACTGATGAGTAGGTGGCATCATGGGTCGGGAGGGTCCGGACTCCTGCGCACGCCGTCTTTCTTCAATGAACTGACGATCCCATGCGTAACGCTCCGATATCGGAGTGCGAAAGGCGGGATCGTAGGGGTTCAAGAAAGACTGGGGAGGCGCGGGTCGGAATGGGCCCGACTGCGGATGCATAGGTGCTCCAGCACTTGGTCCTCGGGGCTGTGGTGCGGCAGCGGGCACCAGTCTAGGAGGTGGAAGTACCGATCTTGGGCTGGACCCGTGGCTGCTGCTGATGGTCTGGGAGGTGTCTTCCGTTGGGTCAGTCGTCTGGTGACGCTGACTCTCGGATGCGGTGTGGCCCTCAGAGGGTTCGTGAGAGGGGGAGGCGGCTCGGGGAAGGGATCGAGAACGCGACGATTGAGACATAGCGTATCTGCGAATAGAGAGTTACATAAGTACGGGGAAACTAAGAATAGGAAAAACGTAAGTAAAAATGCATGCACGGGTCAATCATGTGAGTGTCGGGAATTGACAAGACCGAGAATTTATGGACTCAAAAACCGTTTAACGATAGCCTTTCATTTTCCGTTCTTGCATAATTCATTTTGAACTACGGGTGGTTGATCAAGTCACGCATAGTTGAAAAAGTTAATCATGCAATTGTGGAAAATAACATACTAAAGTTTGAACCCGAAAATGACGTTTTCTGAAAAGCCTTGGTTATAGTTTTGGTTTCGAAAACTTTTTGAAAGATTTTAAAACCGTTTTCACTATAACCCGTGCTCTGATACCAAGTCTGTCACACCCCGCTAAAGCGGAAACACGGAATGTGAAGAGCAAGAATCATTTCACGGGTTACACTAAAAATAACGGTTCGAGTCATTAAGATTTAAATTAAAAAGTACAATTCAAAGATACAACCAAGTTTCAATGTAAGACCATGGTACATAACAAAAGTGTTTTTAAATAAAGTTCCCAAAATAAGGTCTTCTTCCCCAAGTACACTTCACATGATGGACTTGACCCGCCCGAGCAATGCACTTCATAACTTACGCTTAATTCCTGAAACATGAGATAAAGTGTCAACTACGAAAACGTAGTGAGTGAGTTACAGTTTACGAATTTAAGAAAAGTTCAATTTAAGAGTTCAAAGCCAAAGAATTTCAAGATAAGATCAGAAATTCGAGAGTAACTTAATTAAATTTAAGTGCTTAAAATTCAAGAATAACCCCATTTCAAGACAATTTCAAGTACTTTAGAATAAATTTAAGTAAGTTTAAAAATGAGTTCAAGTACGTCCAAAGTAAGTCTAAGTCAGATACAAAGTCAAATGATGTAGCGAGCAAACGGGGTCACAGTCATTACCTCAGCGGTGGATTAATCCACATGTGCAAGACAGAACGTAAGTATATGCGTAATATAGACCTATGATCCTCGAGTTGTACCAACCGCTAAGCTTAATATACGTAAGATTTAGTCTACACACTAACCCGATTCTAGTCAAGTACCTGCCCACCAGTCAAGTCTACAGTCAGAGAGTCCGCGAGGACTTAGCAATATGTACCTTGGTCGCTACCCATTGGTAAGGAGTGACCGCTCCTAAGTATCGATACCCATAATATATGCTAACGGCTTGCGTTAATAGTGTGTATAGTCGTCTAAGTAAATCGTGGGACTTTCGTCGAACAGTTTTAAAAAGTCTTTTAGTCTGCACTTACGGCGTTATATTCTCACCTAGGGTTTAGTACTTAAATACAATCAAGCTATCAATGTCTATTCAAGTATCCAAAAAGGCAAACCTAGGGAGTCTAAGGTAAGCCAATCCGAACAGTTGATGTTGTTTACGCATATAAGGTCAAATAGTCGTCCAAATAGTTCGTCCAAGATAGTCTAAAAGTCGTCCAAATACAAATAGTTCGTTCAGAATAGTTTAATAAGTCAAAAGTCAAAGTTTAATAAGTCAAAAGTCAAAGTTTAATAAGTCAAAAGCCAAAGCTTAATAAGTCAAAAGTCAAAGCTCAATAAGTCAAAAGTCAAAGTTTAATAAGTCAAAAGTCAAAGTTTAATAAGTCAAAAGCCAAAGCTTAATAAGTCAAAAGTCAAAGCTCAATAAGTCAAAAGTCAAAGTTTAATAAGTCAAAAGTCAAAGCTTAATAAGTCAAAAGTCAAAGCTTAATAAGTCAAAAGTCAAAGGATTTCAAATGGTTCGAGAGTCAAAATAGTTTATAAGCCAAAAGTCGAATAAGTCCGATAAGTACCAAAAGTCAAATAGTCGTACAATTTCAATAAGTCAAAATAGTTTGATAAGCAATTTCACATAAATACCATAGTCCAAAAACAATTTTGATCTCATGTTTCCCCCAAAAAGAGTACTTAAAATGTAAAAGTAAGGAGGGGTGTAACTCACGGTTTGCGAAGAGAGTGAACTCGGAGTCGGTCGGATAAGGAGTCGGGAATCACGGGATGCCTATGAATACCAAGAGTGACCAAAAGTTAATGTCTTATTAGGTCCTTTATATAAGATTAGGTAACTTTTGTTTATGGTTATGTGATGAAGTCAAATTGTCTCAAAATTGGTCCGAAGCGGTTAACGTTTATTTTTAGTTTGAAAGTTCAAAGTCAAAGTTATTATTATGATAAACATGTTTTGGTTACTGAAATGGTTTAGGTTTTCTAACGAAATTTGGGCAGCGCTTCCGCGCCCAAATTTCATGTCCAAAACCTACAATCATTTCCGCTCACAAAACATACATATACACGAAATAACTTCACCACAAGTCAAATAAGTCCAAAAAGTCCAATACAAGTCATTATTATTATCATTTTTATTTATCTCAGTCTAATAATGTTATTGACAAAAGTCCAGAATGTGTGTACAAGTTTTAGACGAATAAAACGACGATTTTCGGGGGAACAGCAGCTCGGTGCTGCGCACCTGAGCCTAGGTGCTGCGCACCTAGCTGCTGTTTCTTTCCCGTTTGGTGTTTTTCTTGCTAAAAACGTTTTGTGATACAAGGATTTCAACATGCAACCGGTGGATAACTTATAAAACATCATTATTATGGTTTCTAAACAACTTTTATCCACAAAAACATAGATCTAAGTATCATTTAGATAAAAAAAATCGTTTTTGTAGAGAAAGTGATATAAATCTTTATAAAAACTCGTTTTTATTGTTTAGATCCAACATGCAATTAGTAAATATCTTTTAAAACATCATTTTAACAGTTTCTAAAGACTTTTTATCCACAGATTCGTGGATCTAAAGAGTATCTTGATTAAAAACGTTTTTGACCATAAAAGTCAAAGATTTGTATAAAAACACATTTTCAACCGTTAGATCTTACATGCAATCGATTATTTATGTAAGAACAGTGAAAAGAAAGTAATCTACCGAAGGAAATCGAATGGATGATGCTTTTGGTCGGATTTGAGCTTCAAAAATCTTTACAAACTTGGTCCTTTTTCGAAATCTTTTGGTCCCTTTAACTCCTTTGGATGATATGAACGATTTTTATGGATAGAAACTGGATTTTGATGGCCAAATGTTCTGGAAATGAAGGTGTTTTTGTTGTGTTCTTGAGAGAGTTTGAGAGGAAAGATGTGTGTGTGTGTTTTGTTTTTGGTAAAAATGAATAAGTAAAAAGAAAATAGGGGTAATAATAATGGAGTGTGTTGGTAGTGTCAAAATGCAGTGATTATGGCCTGAAGTTCGAGTTTGATTGGTTAAATTTTGTGTAAAAACGAGGCAAGGACTAAACATGTAAAAATTTTTGAATTCTGCAGCCAGGTGCTGCGCACCTCAGGTGGAGGTGCTGCGCACCGGGCAATTTTCCAGCTTTCAGATTTTTCGTTTTTACGTTATTGCTTCGTTGGACCTTTTTGTTAATTGATAGTTCTTAATTATGATTAGTTATGAACTTAGGAAAGTTCAATATGTGTTTTCTTGGTATTAGGACTTATAAAATTGATTCCGGAAGTTATTCCGATATTAGTTCCGACAAGTAGCGACTCAACAGTTTCGAACTAGATCAAAGCGAATATGATAAAAGAGTGACTAATGATTTCGAACCGATATAGCGACGGAACAAGTACCAGAAATTTTTGACGGTTGTCACATGTAACGACTTATGATCCGTAAACACAGTACACTTAGTACCGTACAGATAATGGCGCCAAATCTTTAAAGCAAAAACCACTGCGCCTAATTCTAAATCATGGGTAGTGTAGTTCTTCTCATGAATCTTTAACTGACGAGAGGCATAGGCAATGACCTTTCCATTCTGCATCAGCACACACCCGAGTCCCTTATGCGAAGCATCGCAATACACAACAAAATTTTCGGTACCCTCGGGAAGACTCAAGATAGGGGCATCACACAACCGCTTCATCAATAACTGAAAAGCTTCATCCTGCTCGGCACCCCAAATAAACTCCTCGTTCTTCTGGGTCAACTTCGTCATAGGCGAGGCTATCTTCGAAAAATTCTCAATAAAGCGACGGTAATACCCTGCCAGACCCAAAAATGAACGGATATCGGTGGGTGTCTTAGGAGCAACCCAATCTCTGACGGCCTTAATCTTGGCAGGATCAACGTGGATGCCTTCCTTGCTAACCACATGGCCAAGAAATTGAACCTCAGATAACCAAAACTCACACTTCGAGAACTTAGCGTAAAGTTGTTCCTTCCTGAGCAACTCCAACACTATTCTCAAGTGCTCCTCGTGCTCCGCACGGCTACGAGAATAAACCAGAATATCGTCGATGAATACGATCACAAACTTATCGAGGTAAGGACGGCAGATACGGTTCATCATTTCCATAAATGTTGCAGGCGCATTCGTGAGACCGAATGGCATAACTAAAAACTCATAATGACCGTATCGCGTCCGAAAAGCAGTCTTCGGAACGTCCTCCTCTAGCACTCTCAACTGATGATAACCGGACCGTAAATCGATCTTAGAAAAGAAACATGAACCTTGAAGTTGATCGAACAGATCATCTATACGAGGTAAAGGGTAGCGGTTCTTCACTGTCAGCTTATTCAGCTCTCGGTAATCTATACACAATCTCATCGAACCATCCTTCTTCTTTACAAAGAGTACCGGCGCGCCCCACGGAGAGAAACTCGGTCTAATGAAGCCTTTATCCACTAACTCCTGGATCTGCTTAGAAAGTTCTAACATCTCCGAAGGTGCTAACCGATAAGGAGCCTTTGCCACTGGCGCTGCTCCGGGAACTAAGTCGATCCTAAACTCTACCTCACGTCTAGGCAGTAAACCAGGTTAATCCTCTGGGAACACGTCGGGGAAATCACACACTACTGGCTTCTCTTCCAGCTTCTCAGTGTTATCCTTCTTCACAAGATGTGCAAGAAAGAGTGAACAGTCCCGATTGATGTACTCCCGGACTTTCATACACGAGACGATCTTAAGACGCTTCCCTGCCTTATTCCCTTGGACTAATAGCGGCTCTCCATGCGGTAACGGAATGCGGATAATCTTCTCGAAGCATACGATCTCTGCACGATGCGTCTCTAACCAATCCATGCCGATAATTACGTCGAAACTACCTAACCTAATCGGAATTAAGTCGATAGGAAAAGAGTGGTCGTCGAAATTAACACTACAGTCGGAAAATACCTCAGTCGCATGCAAAAACTCGCCATCAGCTAATTCTATCACAAAAGAAGGTACTAAAGGTATAGACTTAGAGGCAATCATAGTCCTAAACTCATCAGATATAAAACTTCTATCCGCACCAGAATCAAATAAGATAAACGCAGGTCGACCACATACAAGAAACGTACCTGTAACAACGTGTGGGTCCTGCTGAGCCTCCTTGGCTCCCATAACAAACGCTCTACCACGAGGAGCATTACCAGCTGCAGCTAACTTAGGACACTTGTCCCTACGATGCTCGGGGGATCCACATTCATAGCAGTTTCCCTTCTGGGTCTTACAGAAATTTTCGGTGTGCCCTAACTTCTTGCACCTACCACATACCCAACAAGCAACTTCTTTGGTGTGGTGCCTTCCACACCGTTCACACTTTGGGTATTTACTCTGGGTACCCGGTGCCACAGCAGCATAAGATTTTGCAATTTGAGGAGCGTCATTCCTCCTAAACCTTTTCCTTGAATCCTCATTGCGGTTTCCACCACTCCGTTTCCCTCCGGAGTTTTGCTTAACAATCCTCGGGGGTAGCTCACCATCCCGGACCGCATTCTGAGTCAAAGTGATCGCAATTTCCACTGCGCTCTGAAATGTGCTCGGTTTGCTGGATAGGACACTCTTACGGATTGCTGGGGGTAATCCGTGAGTGTAGCGACCGATACGCTTAAGCTCCGGTCGGACCAAGTGGGGAACTAGTTGGGACAAAGCGTGAAAACGCGTTGTGTACCCCTGGATGTCTGACCCAACCATGGTCAAGTTCCACAATTCATCTTCCAACTTCTGAATCTCGGATTCAGGTACATACTCAATGATCATCAGCTCCTTCAGTTGTTCCCAAGTCATGGTGTTAATCTCCGCTCGGCCTCGCACATTCACGACCGAGTTCCACCAGGTTAGAGCCGTTCCCTGAAATACAAACGCAGCAAATCGGACCCGATCTTTGTCCGCACAGTCAATAGCATCGAAAATAGATTCCATCTTTTCCATCCACTGGAGCGTTCCAGTGGCTCCCTCATTGCCTCGGTACCCTGGGGCCTTACAGCTCATGAAAGTCTTCAGCGTGCAAGCAGCGCGTCGAGCTGAGCCCTCTGCTCTACCCGATCCAGTAATCACGACTTCGGGACCCTCATTATTAACAATCGGCTCAGGACCCTCATTATTAACAACCGGCTCAGGGTTTCCAGAACCCGAACCATTACCTTGGGCGGTGCCCTCTCGAAGTTGAGCTACAAGCTCGGGCATCATCGCCGCTAACTGCTGAGCAATCATCTGAGCCATGTCAGGACTCGCATTGTTCTCCACATTGTTCCTACTCGCATTAGACGTATTCGCTCTCGCATTCTGATTCGCGGTATTAGCCCTCGCGTTCGCAGTAGCACGTCTAGCAGAACTTCGTGTCGCAACTCTCCTCTTAGGCGCCATCGTCCTAAAATAAAAAGGAAAGAAACTCGATCAGCAAATGTGTGCAAAAACAAGGCCAAACGCCACATTGCGAAATAAACACGTATGAAAAATAGTGCACACATTGCAATCAGAGAAAATCGATTTAAAAAGCCTATGGTCATAGTCCAAGTGATTTACTCAATTAAAATCACTCGGTTCGCTATAACCTTTGGCTCTGATACCAACTTCTGTCACACCCCTCTTGGAAGCGGAAACGCGGAGCGTTCCAGTTATAATATCAAAGTCAAGATTACAACAATATAACCGATAAACAAAACATCAAATTAGATAGATCATGCCAAATGTTAAAAATACATCATAAGTCAAGGGCGGTAAGACGCCAAATACAATACAACTTCAAAAGAAATCAACAAATGGATCGTCATGGAAATTACATAAACAAGATAAATTCAAATTCCACAAAAGCAAGCGATCCAAAAACAACTATGGCATGATCCACGGAAATCCTCAATTTCCTGCAAAGCGTTAAAACGACATCAACAACATGTTGGTGAATTATTCGCAATTTTAAAGTAAAAGTGACCCATCGATAAATTTCAGTAAACAATGTAAGTTCAAAATCATATATCTTGTATTCATCCAAAAGTGAAAGGTACTATGCCTAAGTAGTCATACATCTCGAACCTGAACCAATCAGTTTAATCCCCTATCCTAAGGTGCGTTAAACCAAAGGCAAACAGTTTAATCATACAGTTTAAAATGAAGGTCATAACATCCGCTCGTAGTAACAGCCTACAGAGGAATGCGGGTTAGGTACATAACCCAATACAGATCTATACATATGAACCACGGGCAAAAGCTTAACGAGTGTATTAGAGGGGAGCCACCATGGCTTAAACGCTTAAAACTAAGGCAGACCAAATTCACTGGGTAAACAAGATAATCAGTAATGTTTCCGCATTTATGCAGACAGTTTAAAATACACAATCATTTTAAAATACGCTTTACAGCCCAAAAGTATTTAAGACAAGGGCTACGAATAACTCACAAAGCAACTTCAGCAAATCTCGGGTAAATACAATCACGGGACCACAATTCCACCGTCTATGTGCCCTAAAACAGTAAATAATATAGTCTCAGTATCTCTATAAGTATAGCTCGGTTTAGCCTTGTCGGTTAGAATTAAGTTTAATAAAATATTCCAACTTTTAATAATTTAAATCAAGACGACGTATTCGAGAGACGATGTTCCGCGTCAAAAAGGGCGAGTGGCAAGATATCGGTCTTTCACGTCCACAATGTCGTTGGAAACGAATGATTTCTTCGATTCGAAAGGAATATTGAATGCCAAGGTTTTATTAGATTGACCAAGGTTAAAGTTGTTGACTTTGTAAAAGTCAAATGTTAAATAAGTTGACTTAGAAAAATCAAATGTCAACATTGTTGACTTATAAAGGTCAAATGTCAAGGATGTTGACTTACAAAAGTCAAATGTCAAAAATGTTGATTTTGAAAAATTAAAGACAACTATTTTAAATTGAAACATAGATAATTGAAGTTTTCGCAAAAGTCTAACTTGACGTTTAGAAAGTTTGTACGTCTTTACTTTTCATAAATATAGTTTACAAAGACTTATAGTTATCAAAATATAATGTAAAATGTCTTTATATAAATGTTTTTAATAAAATTTCATCGCAAGAATAATAGTTGACGGCTTTAGATTACGATCGCTATTTGTAGTAAATGTTTATTTATTGAAATGTAGGTGATATGTCCATTTTAAATAAGTATTTGGCATTTTTGATTGCGTTGGCGTCTTTGAGTCCAAAGACGATATTTTGTCGAAATATGTTACTTTTATGTATTTAGTATGTTTATATAAGTGTTTTAGAGTTGTTAGGAATGTAACATGAAAACGGAGGCTTTAAAACGACAATTTACGGAGCCAAAACTTCAAGACGGTTAAACAACGAGACAACAAGTGCTGAATTTTTGAAGAAAACAGCCCGGTGCGCCGCACCAGGCATGGGGTGCTGCGCACCTAGTGCATTTCTCAAATCTTGAATTTTATCGTTTTGTCGAAATCCGATCGTTTAAAGACTTTTTGGTTAAAACGCTTACTGTTAACAACTTACATTATGTTCCAAATATATTTACCAAGCGTTACATATATATAAATATACCATTTTACATAATAATACATACAATATGTTAATTTCGGTAATAATCACATCTTTATGTATTTTAGTCCAAATCTTTGTCCATAACCAAAATATTCACAAGTGTTGGTCTAATATATTATTCCTAACCATTTTCAAGGCTATAACCGAAATATATATTGAAAAATAATAACGAAATATGTAAAAAGTTGAATATGGGAAAAATGTCGATTTTATCGAAATACAACCGCAAGATCTTTAGGCTTGAGAAATGAACCCGAGAGTAACTTTTGGTGGTGAGATGATGGGAAAATCACAGCTCCAAAACACAAAATAAAACCACCATTAGTCTAGATCTTAACATGCAAGATGATCAATAACGTTTTAGGAGAGATTTTCGGTAAAAAGATTACTTACCAAGATCAAAGAGATTTCTCTTCAAGAAAAGCTAGATGGATCTTCCCAAATGAAAAGTAATATGGAAGAAAATAGCTTGGAATGCAAAAGAAAATAGCATGAGTTAGAATCTTCAACAAAAGAAGAAGATTTATGGAGAAAAATGGAAGAAAAGTGAAAGAAACCTTAAGAAAACTTTACCAAAAGTTGATGGAGATCAAAAGGTAGTTGTTCCTTTGATGATTCTAGACTTTAATCCTTCTTCAAATGGTTGATTTATGGCTCAAAGTTTCTGGAAATGTGTTGTATGTTGAGAGAGAAATGAGAGAAAACAAAAGAAAAGTGTATGGAAAATGAGAGAGAAATGGGGTTGTGTGTGTGTTTGTGTAATGATAGAAATGAGTTGTGAGGTGGGTTTAGGCACCCCAAATGAGTTTTCTCTGCCATATTTCAGGTCTTACACGTTTGGGAGAAGTGCCCAATAAGAATACATGCAAAAATGACTCACACAAAAAGACAAAAATCTTGTCCAGCAAGGTAGGTGCTGCGCACCGACCAAAATTCAGACTTCTTGCTTTTTCGTTTACGCGATCGTTAAGGAGTTTCGTTCGTCGAAAGTTCCCGATTCTTTTTGCGATGAACTTAGGAAAGTTCATACTATGATTTACTTTATATTAGGTTCATTTAATATTATATTTTCACTTTCGATTTCGAGATTCGCACGATTTCGGTAAAGGAGTAAACAAGAGCAAAAGCACGATATCTCGACGATAAAGGATCCGATAACCGACAAATTTGGCATAAACCTTCTAACTTATAATTATGAGGATACTAACTAATTTGTCACTTAGATAAAATAATATTATTACGTCTCGAGGGACAATTTAGCAAATACGTAAAACCCGATACTCAATAACAGTAAATCGTGAGCAAAACAAAGCGAAATACAAGGGTCGAAATCAATTGCGAATAAAATATAAATAATGACGGTAACTCAAATACCTCAAATTGACGGGACGTCACAACTCACATACAAGTTTATTATGTTCCCTGTAGTCTCTAACTTGTTTAATACATGTAGGAGTACAAAGATCATTTTTTACCTCAGGAGGAATGTCATCTTCTACATCAGCCATAAGAGCTTGATTGGTGATTTCTTCTTCAGCTTGAAAGCTCCAGTCAAAACCTAGTCCATCTTGTGTAACTAGAGTAGTAGAATTTGAAATCTTTCCTTGAAAGTTGTTGCTTGAACCTCCCTGATTGTTGTTGTTGGATTACTTATGATTTTCATTTTTATTAGCATTTGGACATTCTCTTGCAAAGTGACCTAGGTTTTTGCATTTACCTTTCTTTTATCAAATCTAGTATTGTCTCCTCTTCTAACTGCAAAGTTGTTTATTCCAATTCTTTGAATGAATCTTCTAGTCCTCACACTAAGCATAGCAAACTGCCACTTCAAATCCATCTCTTCAAAATCATCTGAGTTTACTTGTTCAAGATCTTCTATTACTAGTCCTAAATTTCCATGACTTGCAAAGAAAGCTTTTCTTACACTTTCTTCAGATGATTCAATTTGCTTTCCTTTAGATTCCTTAGAAACGAATCCAGTTTCCGATGAAGATACACTCCTCATTGTAGCGAAAAATGAATCATTTTGAGTTGTGTGAGTGATAGGTCTTTCAATATTTACTTATGGTTCGAACACCCTTAAATCACTGTATAGTTTTATCCAGTTCAATCGTATCTAAGGTGTTTCCTTGTCTATAACTCACTATGCACATGGTCGGTAGATATCTGAGAATATTTCCGTTAATGTCATATTGAGAAGTGTTTACTCCTACACTTGAAATTTCTCCAAGAAATTTGTTGAATCTGTCAAATATCTGATATAGAGTTTCTCCTCTAGTAGAACTAAAGTTTTCAAACTTCTGTTTGAGAAGATCCTTTTGATTTCTTTGTGTGCTTGTTGTTCCTCGAAATCTCTTCTCCAAAGTCTCCTATAACAGTTTAGCATTAGTAAAGTTTCTGAATTGATGTTGTGTAACATCATGGTTTCCAAAATCTCGTTTTTCAAAAACTTTTTAATTATCAGAGTTAACCAGCGTTTAAGCAAAATACGAGATAAGCGGTTCAAAATTTAATATACAAACATACGAATATGTTATGTTATACTTTATAAATTTATTTCAAATATTAAACAAAGTAGTTGTTTCCAAAAGCAGGGGATTATAAAGCTACCCCAAAAGTACTCCCACTCACAAGAAGCTAGGCAACCTACGAGCAAAAGACAGATTTGAGAAAAGAGTATTAACGTAAAGCTAGAGAGACAATAATATTAGTAAAGACTCTTTTAAAACAGTTTATAAATTATTATATCAAGTCTTTGCTAACCCAATCCATACCCACCACTTCAATAGCGGGTAAATAAACAAGTCATTAACATTATATATGAATATCCCTGCATTTAAGTTCATAATAACTCAATGATCAACTATAAGTTCACTAGGGTCCAACAAGCCCTAAGCATTATAATATCAGGGTCCCTATTATGTCCTAGAGTTATTACCCCGTTCGCTACTCACCCATTTCTTCAATATTATTATAAGAATTGGGGCGCGACTCCCAATCTTTATAATAACCCGAAGTAAAAGCTTTCACTACTCCGACTTTGAAAATCAATGCCTTGTCGTTAAGGAGGGTTCCACGGTGTTTCAACTTAATACACCTCCCCACTCCCACGTGATGTCCCCGGTTGACACATATTAATAGTCAGACATCACTCTAGTATGAGACTACATCTCAGTACCTCTTGTTGCAAGGGAGGTCTAGAATTCCCCGTAACCATCTTTAATTGCTAGCACTTGGCACCTAGTTAATAGTACTAGGTCTCGCCAACACATATCTACGAGCACTTATACTACCCGTAATCAATTCAAGGCCTCTTATTCAAAACTAAGGCATACTCCTTATAATGCACGAAATAATTAACAACAATAACAATTATATATCATATATAATTTAAACAAAAGTGTACTTCATCATAATGTACACTAAACTGAACATGAGTAGCTACAACTACTCATTTTCATAAAACATGTTATCTTGTAATGGGTTTATCAATATTTGATCAAAATATCACTTATAAACATCATTTTACTGTTTCAACGTCATTTTTTCATAATGCTCGGTTTAACAAAACCATATTTTACTCACCTCGACAAATTCCAGCAGCAGCTATCCTAGCGACCAAAGCTACAATCAACCTGATCATAGGCTACTCGTTAAAAACATCGAAACAACATTCAATGATTTAAACTTAACACACTTAACGGAACCAATAACCCCAAAAGGTGCAGCCAGCCGCTAGTTGGACTCAGCAAGACGTCGGCCGACCAACCATCACCTCAACCGCCGGTTGGATCTTTTTAACCACCTGTTGGATCTTTTCAACCGCCTGTTGGATCTTTTCAACCGCCTGTTGGAGGACATGTACTTCTTCCCGAAACCAACATCTCCATAGTTTGAGGTTTCTCTAAATTAACTAAACTCGACCAAAACACGTTTAAACAACATTAAAGGACGTATAAACGACATATTGACGTAAGAATCACGTTATACCTTCCGAAAATGAAACGGGTATAGGTATGGTGTGACGTCAACCTTCACGAAATCGACTTTTTTTAACACCAAAACACTCCTTGCATCTACGGGAGTCCAAATATGTGGTTCGTTGGATTACCTGACAACTATTTGACGATCGACGGAATCGAAATGGATAAACCGACTAATATCTTATGTCTCCCTCTCTCTTTCTCGAACACTTATACAAACACACATAACTTCTGCTTTCCTTTCTTTAAAGTAACCTTATATAAAGGTTTATAAGATTTATTTTCACATTTGCAAAATAAACCTCGCACTTTGCCATAATAACACTTCTAACCCAAAGTGTCTATTTAATTACCAAAATGGTCCTAGACCAAATTTTATAACAATACTAGTCCTTTTTACAAATATTGGATCATTATTATTCTTCCCCCCCCCCCCCCCCCCCCCCCCCCCCTTATAATGATTCCGTCCCAGAATAAATATTCAAACAGATAGGGATAACAAGACCTCATATCGTTTTCAATTTCCCAAGTCAACTCCGACCCTAAACGATTCTTCCAAAATACTTTCACCAACTTAACTCATTCAAATTCTCTACAGATTCTTTTATCATTCAAAATTATCATCAATTCATAGCTTATTTAACTGTATATAACTTCGCAGATAATTGATTGTTGAAGTACAATACGACCGGTGCTAGAATCTCAAGGTAAATCTAACTCCTAAGTTACACTTGATCAAATGTTTGATTTAACTCCAATTATACCATTTCCTTAACTGATAAAATTATACATCCACTTAATAATATTATCCAATACCTCGCAATGGTCTAAGATCGATATAATTTCTACAAAATTTCGGATACTTAGAATAAACTTTAGAATAGATAAGGGCCTTAAGGTTTCGTACACCTTACCTCATAAAATGAAACTAGATTCGAACAAATAAAACTAGAACTTGTACTAGTTCATCAACGTTCTTAAATTGATATCTCGTCGAACTTAACCAAAAGTCATAACTAAACTTCTTAGTATGATCCCTTCGCGGATTACCAATCCTTGAAATTTCTACATGAATTTTCATGATGATAATGGTTAAAGTATTCCACTAATAGAAGACCTAAATTCTTAGAGCAGGTCTATATAGTTTATATTGTCCGAATAATAGAAGATCTAACTTCTTCGTTAACCATATCTATTAATTTCCTTCCATGGAATAACTTTTAACATTACCTTTTTACCTACCTTAACACTTTTAACTAAAAGACCATCTCAAAGCTATCAAAAATACCATGAGTGGTAAGTGATTATCCCAACGACCACTATTTTTTGTTTCATACATCTTTAGCATATCTTTCAACATTTAAGTCGTTCATTCATTTTGTTCATCTGTCTGCGACTGGTATGTTGTGCTCAGATACACTAATCTCACAAGAATCATTAAACATTACATTTTATGCAACAACTTTCGTTTCCAACTTCCATTCGATAAATGTGATTACGTCACATTACATTTTGCGTTATTTCACGATTAACAATTTGAATTATACTTAAATAAATCTCCTGATGCCTAACTTCATCTTTTTTTTTTTTTTTTTTGAAACGGCAACTCCTGCGGACCAGTAATGGAGTATCATCGTGCCACCATTACCAGCCACCCCCTCGATGCCCACCAAAGAGGAAACCCTCTGGAGAGGCTCGAAACCTCTCCTTCACCAGGAAAACCCCTTACCAACCAGAACTTCATCTAAATGAATCTTTACATAAACTCTTTAATTTAAACTATCCCCGTTCTATATGAGTAATCTATTTCTCTTGAATATACTTCCTTAAATATGATATAACGTACTAACTTAATTAGGGAATAAATTAGAGGAATATCGAATCCAATAATTAATAGAGTTTCAATCGTGACTCTGCATGCTCCATTGCTCTATACAAGTCTTTATCAATTCCATAATGACAAGGTTCTATCTTACAATCCGAGGTAAATATTACTATCAAACATTACCCGAAATTTCAATATTAATAAACAACTTAAACATAAATAAATTCTCATTGAGTCATAAAGATCATAACCTTTATTATTCTCTCAAGTATACACATCTCATTACACACCTCAATGCTTTATAACATTTTCTTTGATTCTCTAATCAACATCAATCATGCAAGAATTCTTACCAGAAACTATAACATCAATTTACATTCAAACTTCGAATAGGTTTTCAAAATTATCAAACAATCCTAAAAAATACCTAACTGAATTCTCGATAATTTTGTGACTTACTCATTTATCAAACAAAAGCGCACACTAGAAAAGAAAGGGCTTATCACTACCATTAAAAATATTTCTTACATTATTTCAACAATCCCTTGGGGTATGGTAGTGACTTTAACACTCTATATTACCCAATAACCTTAAATCTCCATACTAATCATTTACATTCTCATTTTATAGAAAGATACTCGATTACAATTATTATAGGAATATCACACCATACTCTATAAAATAAAAAGTAATAGTTTTTTTAATATTTTTCAAATCAAACGAACTTCTTAATACAATTACGATTGTATTATTCAATTCTTTTTCACTATATCACTAAATATAACATCATAACAAATTCCTTAAACCATAAGATGTATCGATCTTAACAAAATCTTATCAATAAAATTTATAATACTTAAGAGATAGTCCAATGTACTCCAATATCTATTAACACCTCATATACAACTTCTAAATATTATAAAATCCTTTATGACAATTTATATCTCAAATAACGAAGTTTGAATTATCTATCATTCAACATCAAGTTGATATATATATATATATATATATATATATATATATATATATATATATATATATATATATATATATATATATATATATATATATATATATATATAGATATATATATATATATATATATATATACATATATATATATATATATATATATATATATATAGGATTAGGATCCTATAAAAAGGATTTGAAAATACAAAGTATAGGAAGGAAGGAGGAGGTGACACGTGACAGAAAAAAAAAAACCCATTATTATATCAATAAGGGTATAATGGTCTTTTAACACCATACTTTTACTTTCAAATCTAAAACCCTAACCTATCTCTCAAAACTGAAAAATCTCTCTCTCTCTCAAAATCCCGACGGCTGAAATCTCTTCCTCTCTCTCTAAAAATCCCGACGGCGGCGGATGAAGATGAAGATGGCGACGGCGGCGGTTTTCCGGCGAGCTTCAGTTTCCGGCGATGAAGATAAAGATGGCGAGCTTCGGAAGGTGTTTTATATGGAGAAGACTCCGGCGAGGCTTCGGACGGCGAGGCTTCGGCGAGACGACGGCGAGGCTTCTGGAATCACCAACCGTTTCTGAAACATGACATCGAATCGGGATCGATTGAGCCATTGTATCCGATAATGTCGGAGTCGCCGGAGCTCCGGTGGTCGTTTATTCGGAAAATATATTAAGTTGTGGCGGTACAGTTAATTTTTGACGGCGGTTGTTGGTGCCGTTGTTGTTACGTATCATCCTATTGTAACGGCGGCTGTTGTTGACGGCAGCTGGTGGTAAAAAGTTTTTCCGGTGAGAGTGGGTCTTGTATGCAATATTTTCTTGACAGATAATCGTTTTTGTCGCGGCTATTAAAGAAGCAATGTTCCTTTCCTTCTTTTGTTTCTTGTTACGAGGGGTTGTTTGCATATGTACCGAAGTTGCAGGTTTCTGTTTCTAGGATCGGGAATTTTTCGGTGGATTTTCCGGTGCACATGTGTTTTTTTCGGTGGATTGATATTTATGCACATTAATTTTTTATGCACATGTTTTGTTTTGGTGGATTGATTTTTATGCACATTGATTTCTTTATACACATGTTTTTTTTATGCACATGTTTTATTTGTTTTGGTGGATTGATTGTTTTGTTTTGGTGGATTGATTTTCCGGTGGATTTTCCGGCGGTGGATATGTTTTGATAAAATCGATGCACAATAAAATCGATGCACACGTATTGATAAAAGTTATGCACAAAGATTTAAATAGTGTGCATAAAGATTCAAAAAAATCAGTAATCTGGGAAAATGAAAAAAAAAAAAAAAAAAAAAAAACCAGATTTCTGCAAATTACTAAAAGGGCATGACAGTTCGAAAATATTAGTTGACTTTTCTTGATCCCCTTTTTGTTGACTAAATGAGTGGCTAGGATTGCTTCCTACCCTTTTTTATTTCCAAACCCTTTTTACAATAACCCACCCCTATATATATATATATATATATATATATATATATATATATATATATATATATATATATATATATATATATATATATATATATATATATATATATATATATATATAGGGATTAGTTCATGCGAGAACTCAGATTTTTGCGAGAACTGCGAGAACTCATTCTCAGCCACTCATTTATTTTTGAATATTAAACCTTTTTTTGAAATTAAAAAGGGTAAAATAGTAATCTCTTATTTGTAATTTAGATTTTTTTTTTCTTTTCTCTCTCATCTTAATTTATTCCTTTTTTTCACTAAATATTTTTTTAAAATAATTATCATTGCTTAGTATTTTAAATATTGTGCATTTATGAACAAAGGTTTTTCTTTATTAAAAACCTCCAGCCAATGATTTTTTCCCATGGTTACCAATATCGTTCTTTAAATAGCAAGGAAAAAGATAAATATACAAATATATTAATTTCACTTTAATGTATGGGCTTAGCTTGGCTAAATTACCATGTAGCTAACTTGGCTACATTATCACTATCGAAATTAATGGTTTTATTGGAAATAAAAGGAAAGTATGAATTATTCAAATTTAAAAGCATTCAAATTTGGAAGTTTTTATTCACGAAATACAGGGGGTTGGCTACATTGTGATGTAGCTAACATTTACCCTTAATGTATATGATGTTTCAGTAAAAAAAAATTATTTAAAGAACCCTAACTTTTCACTACTAAACTCATTTTTATGTGTGTTCATATGATCGCACCTTAATGTTCACAAATGAACAACTGTGATAATATATGAACGTGACGATGTTCAGATTTGATGGAGAAAAAATCCATGAATTAAGTATGATCAAATATGAACAACTCATAGTAATCGTAAAAAGTTAAAATAAAATCCTAAAACTAGGTACAAATCAAAGAAAGAAAAGGAGTAAACGAATGTTTTTCTTCATCATCCTTTATGTTCTTGATTGTAATCTTTGTTTTGCTTATCATCTGCATATTGAAAAATCATTTTAGAAAATAAATTATTACCATTGAACACAAAATAATTAAATTATACAAACCCAAACAAACACCCACGATTACCAAGTCCAGAAATACCCTTTTCAATTCCTTTACACAAACTGTCGCTTACTTAGACCACAACCACTATCCTCTTTAAAAATGACCAACCACATCAACTATCATCATCATCATATAAATTTCTAAAATATACCATGAACCATAATTGAGTGTTTGAATCCACTAATAATCTGTGTGATAGAAAGTTTATCTCTAATAATAAAAGAAATATATATTAAATAATAAATGTGTTAACAAGAACCTCCGTAAAATCATTTATCGAAAAGTAGTCCATATTCTACCAAATTTAATATTCTCTCAGAAATCCAAGTCATTTGAGATCTAGTCTACCAAACACACACTCACAAAAAACAAAACACAGCACACTTATGAGATTTATGGTTTTATTCTTAAAAATAAATATGTAGATTAGAACATGGATCCCAAACACAATACAACCAAATAAACATACCTTATACTGTACTAACGAGAATAACGATTTATTTTCTTCTAGAAATGAAGGATCGCCATTTTAAGGGTAGCAACCGCCGTTTTGTAGGGAGACTAAAAAATAGTTCGACTGTGATTTTAAAAAAGTGGGGCTGGAGGTTTATAGGCTTAAATAAAAGAGAGATACAGTTTTTTTTAGGAATTGTTGTAAAATACCAACAATACCCTTTTGGCCCTAATAAAATGATACTTGGTATTCCAATCAATTACGAAACTGCCACCATCAATTCTAGCCATAGATCAATTAATCAAGGATCCAGATTTAGTTCTCGCAGTTCTCGCAAAAATATTGGTTCTCGCATGAACCATTCACTATATATATATATATATATATATATATATATATATATATATATATATATATATATATATATATATATATAATTCTTAACATCCCAAATTACTTATCTTACAACCGAAACTTATCCATCTTACTACGATTTCTTACAAGATTACAAAAACTACATAGATCACATAGTCTTAAGTGACGAATTATTACATCGTCATAATAAAAGATCCCTACATAGATTTTATAAAATTAAGCGGAAGGTCCAGCCCCATCTTTATCTGGTTTCTTATGGAAATCCGCCCAGTCCTTCGGATAATCCTTATTTCAACGATTACAGGATTGTGCCAAGGCTTCTTCCTCACAATCAATATTTGCTGATTTTGATAAAAAAAGATGTGGCATTATCTCTCTAGCTTCACTTACGGGCATAATTTCATATCCCGCTTTCCATATTTCTCCCACTTGTTTTTGTTTTAATTTCGAAGGATGAGGTTGAACATAACCAATTCCTGCTTTCATCCTATCATTTTTCTATAAGTTCAAATAAAAATCCTACCTTCGCGTAGCATCCTCAACGGCTTCCAATTTTGCTTCAAGTTCGGAAAATGTTAATGAAAATGTGATATTTTCATCAACTTTGGACCTCTATAAATAATACATATTTAATATTTACGATCAATATTTTATATGTATGCGTAGCCCTTAGTAAGAGCTTCGCAACGATATATGATACGTCCAAAACGGAGTTAAGGTGAATGAGATATCGACGCCTAAAGATAGGTGTTTGGTGCAAAATTGGTTTTGTTTGAAACTTGTCCCACATCGGTGTTGGAGACAAAATTTGTGTTGTTTATAAGCAAGAACTTTGAACACTTGTTCAATTAGCTTGTGACTTATACACACACAAGCTCACGGCCTCGCGCGCAGGGGGGGTGCAAATTTCTGGTCCGAAAGGGCTTGGGTTGAAAACTCATGCGCGTCCTGCGGACACGAAAGCAACGCGTTTTGGTCATTTAATGCAGTAAATGTTTTGTTTGAATTGGTGACAGCCAGTTACTATTTTTTGGTAACTACAATCAGTTACGATTTGTCTTTAATTCGATCATTACTGCCATTAAATGGAAAAACGCTCCTATTGAGCTTATAAAACCGAGCCCCATTTCATTCATAGAAAGACCTTTTTCTCCTCTCTTCTTTACTGCATCTTTTCCGATTGTGATTTCAGGCAAGTAGAAAAACTCCGGCAGTTTAGAGTATAAACTGTTTTTGCCATTGTACCCTGGGAAACAAAACGTGTGAATACACGCGGAATTTGTTTTAAGGGAATCGTGTTTATCACGAGCCTTGGCTTATTACTTCTACTGTTAATCAATCTTGTTACGTTTATTTAATTCTTGTTCATCATTTATGGTTTACTTATTTTTCTTGTAACTGCTTAATTATTATAAACGGTATCCTTTCCTATACCCTACAATTTTTAAGTTCTTTTTCATATAATTCCTTTATTGTTTGATAAGATCCATCTCCGGGAAACATGGGTTTCTGCATGAGGTAATCTTTTTCACCTTCCAAAGGTGGAGCGAACGAGTCTACTTGATATTCCGTTTATCCATCTTCTTTATCTACCATGTTCTGCTCATCCTCGGTCTTCTTCCTCTTCCTCAAATTCTTCCTCTTCCTCGATTTCCTCCTCAACTTCAACTTCCTCCTCAATTTCATGATCCCAAATGATATACATCCTAAAGAATAGTAATTTCGACATTCGTAAGGAGAGGTATAAATCTTATAATATACCAAAATTAAAATCAACGATACTAGGACCTATTATTCATTCAGTCATTTTAAACCATTAGCAACTTACTACATTACAATTATCGTCCAATTTAATAACTACTTAAATTTGTTCCTTCGAACTATACAATAACGAACTTAATACGTAATTTTAGATATTAAAATCTATTTCTTTCGAATCTATCCAACGCTAGTAACAACCTCATTTCAACCCATTCTTATAATTTATTCATTCAGTAATATTAATTTATCCAAATCAAACTTTAAACATTAATACTCGTAATTGATTCTCCAATCCATTGGCTCATCATGAAACAATAATAATAATTAATCTTTTCTAAATCCCCCTTAGAATAACGATATTGAACACCTATCTTATCTAATCGATTCATTAGAAATAATTAGCGAACCTTTTTCCGCTTTACTTTGGGATCACTTTAATTAGAACAAGCACACTGCAAAAACCCAATTTCAAATAACACTTTCTTTATGAGCAATGACGTTCGAAACACTTTTTAGCTTTGATAAAAACACAAACAAGATAACCTAAGCACTAAGGATCAAAACACGAGGCAACAGAAAAGTAAACTTATAAATCTCAGTCTCACAACCCTTTCCCAACCTAGGTCATCATTTTTAAAGTTTGAACCGCGTCTTTTCGCGAGTTCGGACACTAGTCTCTGTGCTTAGTTCACTCGTAACACGACTCTGATATCAACTTGTAACGTCATGGTTTCCAAAATCTTGTTTTTCAAAAACTTTTTAATTATCAGAAGCGTTTAAGCAAAATACGAGATAAGCGGTTAAGAATTTATTTTACAAACATACCATACGTTAAGTTAAACTTTATAAACTTATTACAAATATTAAAAAAAGTGGTTGTTTCAAAAAGCAAGGGATTATAAAGCTTTCCCAAAAGAAGCTAGGCAACCTACGAGCAAAAGACATATTTGAGAAAAAAGTATTAGCGTAAAGCTATTGAGATAAATATTAGTAAAGACTATTTAAAACAGTTTAGAAATTATCGTGTTAAGTCTTTACTAACCCAATCCATATCCACCACTTCAGTAGCAGGTAAATAAACAAATTATTAGCATTATATATGAATATCTCGAATTTAAGTTCATAATAACTTAGTGATCAACTATAAGTTCACTAGGGTCCGACAAGCCCTAAGCATTTATAATATCACGGTCCCTCTTATGCCCTAGGGTTATTATCGCGTTCGCTACTCACCCATTTTTTCATATTATTATAAGCATTGGGCACGACATCCAATCTTTAATATAACCCGAAGTATAAGCTTTCACTACTCCGACTTTGTAAATAATGCGTTGTCGTTCATGAAGGTTCCACGGTGTTTCATCTTAATACACCTCTACACTCCCACGTGATGTCCCCGGTTGACACATCTTAATAGTAAGACATCACTCCAATATGAGACTACGAATCAATACCTCGTGTTGTAAAGGAGGTCTAGAATTTCCCGCAACCATCTTTAATTGAGAGCACTTGGCACCTAGTTAATAGTACTAGGTCTCGCCAACACATATCTACGAGCACTTATACTATCCGTAATCAATTCAAGGCCTCTTATATAAAACCAAGGTATATTCCTTATAATGCATAAAATAATCAACAACAATAACAATTATATATCCCATATAATTTAAACAAAAGTGTACTTCATTATAATGTACACTAAACCGAACATGAGTAGCTACAACTACTCATTTTCATAAAACATGTTATCGTGTAATGGGTTTATCAATATTTGATCAAAATATCACTTATAAACAAGCTTTTACTGTTTCAAAGTTATTTTGTCATAATGCTCGGTTTTACAAAACCATATTGTACTCACCTCGACAAATTTCAGTAGCAGCTATCCTAATGACCAAAGATACAATCAACCAGATCACACGCTACTCGTTAAAAACATCGAAACAACTTTTGACGATTTAAACTTAACACACTTAACAGAAACAAAATAACCCAAAACGGTGCAGCGAGCCGCCGATTGGACTCGGCGAGCCGCCGACTGACCAACCACCACCCCATCCGTCGGTTGAGTCTTGCCAATCGTCGTTTGAGCATATTGAACCGCCGGTTGGAGGACCTGCAACTCCTTCTTCCCGAAACCAATATCTTCATACTTTCAAGTTTATGAAACTCAACCAAACTCGACCAAAACACGTTTAAACAACATTAAAGAACGTATAAACGACATATTGATGTAAGAATCGCGTTATACCTTCCGAAAATAAAGCGGGTATCGGTACGGTTTGACGTCAATCTTCACGAAATCGACTTTTGTTAACACCAAAACACCCCTTGCAGCTCCAGGAGTCCAAATATGTGGTTCGTTTGATTATCCGACAACTATTTGACGTTCGACGAAATCGAAATGGATAAACCGACTAATATCTTATTTCTTTATCTCTCTCTCTCTCTCTCTCTCTCTCTCTCTCTCTCTCTCTCTCTCTCTCTCTCACAAACACATATACAAAGACACATAACTTCTGCTTTCCTTTCTTTGAATTAACCTTATATAGAGGTTTATAGGATTTATTTTCACATTTACAAAATAAACCTCACACTTTTCCATAATAACACTTCTAACCCAGAGTGTCTATTTCATTACAAAAATGGTCCTAGACCAAATTTTATAACAATACTAGTCCTTTTTACAAATATTGGATCGTTACATGATGATATTCATTTGGGATTGCTATCAACAGTTTGCTTAAAGCTTGTCACTCATTGTGAATGTATCTTCTTTCTTGCTCAGTAGTTGGTGGATCAGATGTTCTAACTCCTTTGGATTTTGCATCTGGTCCAGGAAGAGGAACTGATTTAGCAAAATTCTTGACCACTTGCCACATACAGTAGTTTGTCTGTAGCATGTATTGATGAATACGACTTTTCCACATATCATAGTTTAATGATGTGAGAGCAGGAACCCTATTGTCTTGAACAACTTCATTGGGAGCAGTCATCTTGGGTCTTTATGTATATCTTGTTAAAAACCTTGTGGATCTTAGATCTAGAGCGCCTCCTGTGCTTTGATACCACTTTTCGGGATCTAACGAATTAGGTTTGTATAAAATAAACGTTTAGATCTAGATCTATCAAAGAAGTTGCAGCGAATCAAACTTTGATATTACAAGGTTTTGGTTAACAGTTTATAAATTAATATGAATATGAATGAATAACAATAAGAACACAAGAATTACCACCAACAAACTGAATCTATTAGAATTAGGGTTTCACAATATACGTATATTTACAACGATATAATAATATATATTTATGGATCTTGAGGCTAACTAACCCGAACTATTCTAGGGTTACAATCTATCGCAATCTACTAAATACTTATCAATATATTCTTTACATAAATAACTGTTAATATATCGTACATGATAAATATTATCAATTCAGCAGTAGTACGTAACATTAGAAACTTCTATGCATAACTATGCAAAATACTAGTACAAACATTAGCATATAAAAACTGTCTTTACCTATAAAAACTTCAATATTTCAACTTTAACCCAACAACGATGACATATGACCAAAATAATGGAGATAGAGTAATATATAGACATATGTACTAATGTAATATAAGCAACATAATTTGTATCACAAATTGAACAAGGGTTTAGCATTGCTCAGTAGATAAACTAACTCTAGAAGTTTCGAAACCTTGGATTAATTTTTAGCAATGATTGATTTATTCTTAGAGCAATCGGAGTGGGTGATTGTGAGCTCGTTGTCACCTCCGTTGTGGAGCCACAACGATCCGGTTGCCTCCTTATCACACCGAGGTCCTTTGTTGTGGCTCACCGTTCTCACTACAACGGTCGTTTTGATTTATTTTATTTATTTATTTATTTATTTATTTTTGTTTCCAATGGCTAGATTTAAAAAAAAAAAAAAAAAATTAACCTAACGGCTATATAACCGTTGAATTTTTTTTAATACCATTTCATCTATAAATACATCCCCAATTAATCCAAAAAATCACACCATTTCTCAGTCTCATTCTATCTTTATATACACATTTCATCTGTAATCTCAATCTCATACATTTCTCAATCGTAAAAATGTCACCATCGTCTTCAAACGCTCCCCAAACAAACACAAACACACCTTCGACGCCTCAATCACAAACCATCCCCAATTCCGGTTTCGCAAACTACCATAATCTAGCAAACCCATTATTATCACCCCAAATACCAAATTTTAACCAACAACAACAACAACAACAACAAATTTTAAACACCTTTTTTTCGCAACAGTCTACACAACAACCCCAACCCATGTTCAACCCCGAACAATTTTTTATGCATCAACAACTATTGTGTCAACAACAACAACAATCACAATTTTTACCGCAAATATCACAGTATCTACCACAACAATCTCAATTTCCACCTCAACAATCACAAACGCTTCAAGAAACGCAAGAAGTTGTTGAAGAAACTCAAGACGTTATCGAAGAAACGCAACGACCCGGAACATATAAGCCAAATAAGAAAAAGGTGTGTAAAAAGGTGCCATGGACCACGGCTGAGGAAGTACTTTTGGCGAAGATGTGGTGTTACATTGGAAGATTCCGACATCGCCGACAACCAACCGGACGCACGATTTTGGAGACGAATTGTGTCGGGTTACAACGAACAAGCTAAGGGGCTAGGTTTGGTGGAGAGAAACAAGGAGTCGATGAATAGCAAGTTCACGGAAATGAGTGGAGCAGTAAAGAACTTTATTGGGCTCTATGCGGAAGCTTTACAACTTCGGAGTAGCGGGTCCGACGATTCAAAGGTTTTAGAGGCGGCTCATGAGATGTACCTTGATACGGAGGGTGTGCTTTTTAGGAAAGCGGCGGTGTGGAAATTTGGAGTAAACATATCAAATGGCGTGTTTTTGCGAAAATAGAAACTCCAGTTACCACCGTCAACCTTGAAGACGTTGATATATCAGAAGATATTTTCGCGGATGATCGAAATGAACGACCACGTGGAAAACAAAGAGGAAGTAAAAGAAAAGAATCATCCGACGCGTCCGAAAAGGTTCAATCTTCATTGTCGGCGTTGTGTGGGGCGATTTTTTCACAGTTAAAAAAAACTTACAAAAACAAAAAAACATGTCCCAAAAACGAAAAAAGAAACACTCCAAGTCCAAAAAGAGGCGGCTCTCGAACAAAAACAAGCGGCTCTCGAACAAAGACAAGCGGCTTATACAAGTGCAAGAAGAGACGATATGTTGTTTCTTCAAACAAACACGGAGGGGATGCCACAAGGACAAGCGGAGTGGATCGAGATCGAAAATATGCGCATCCGGGAAAAATATGAGATGATTTAGCTTTTAGTATTGTTTTAGTTTTAATAATGTCAGGATCGAATAAGCTAATATAACTTATAGTTTGCCTTCGTTAAGATCTTGATCTATTAAAGAAGTTCAGCAGCGGATGAACACTTTAATATTAACAAGTTATCAAACAATGAATATTGTAAAAGTACGAATATGAATGAACAATATTATTGTCGAATATTAAGCCTCAATTACATTAATCAATAATATTAATACAACGTGTTTTCTATCTTACAAGGAACTATATTTATATACCTTGAGGCTATCCTATATAAACCAGGAAACTACATCATTATCTAAAAGAAAACATAATCTAATTACAACTCTAATTATTAGATTAAACGTGCATGGCAAGATGTTCTTCCGCAGTAACTTTGATCAGTATTAACAATGTTTATCCGCAATAACATGTCTTCCGTAGTAATAGTTGAACAGCCGTACTAACTTGTCTTTAGTTTGTCTTCCGCGTTAACTAATACTTCTTCCATATTAATTGATTTCCACATTAATGCTCTACTGTTAGTATCTAGGAGCAGTATTAATGAGTTAAAACTATTTTAACTAAGTTATAACCCAACAATCTCCCCCAAACCTTGAACTTTTATAGAATATCAAAAGTACAAGTTTCATACATCAACTTTTAACTACTATTATTACAAAACATGATCATTTGTTTCTTTCAGCTTCTTGCCTTGCTACTTCCTCTTCTCCTTCTTTTGCCAACTCTTCAGTGAGTTGCATCATGATGCTCTAGACCAATTCATGTGCCATCTTTGAAGCAATAAGTCCAAACAACTTAACCTTAATCAGTTCTTTCAATGTACTCAAGTCATGTGGATACCTTCTGTCTACTAGATAAAACTCCATAGCTCCGTGAGTTCTAACTATAGAATAGACACCACTTCTTTCATATACAAACCACTTGATAACAGGATTTGTTGGACTACCCTTCTTGAATACAGAACTAATCTTCACAGATTCTGGCTCAAACATGCCATTTAAACAATCCATGGCCATGTCTATACCTGCACTTTGACCCCTGAAGTTTGAATATTCAATACTTCCAATTTCATACATTCTCTCCAAATCAGACCTTGAGAAGTCTCTAACCATTCTATGAAAAGCTGGAACAATGGTTTTTGACTTATCTAGCCTGGTTACCACATACTCAGTCTTCATTGGTCCACCAGTGAATTCCCAGTCTATGATTTGAGGAGGCTCAACAGCTAAAGGTGCAATCCTCAGTCCTTCTTCATTTATGATCAAGGCAGAACAGTCATCTTGGGATATTTCAATATCATCATCTTTTTCTTCCACAACAACTGGTTCTTTCTTGACTTGCACAAAGGGTATAATAGAACTTCCTTGAGAAGTAGTTGAAGCAGAAATGTCTTCTACTCTTTGTCTCTTTTGAACAACTCTTGTTCATACTCACTTCTTTCTCTTCAGCTTCTCAGGAGGATTGGGCTTAACTGGAGCAGTACTAACAAAGGGGTTTCCAATTTCTTTACCTTGGGCATCAAACATTTTTCTTCCTAACTCATGAGCTCTTTTCAATGATCTCTCCAACTCAAACTGATTTTTCTCTTGTAGTTTGGTGAGAGCAATCCTTCTTTGAGCATCCTTCTTTCTTTCTTTTTCCACCAATTCAAGTAAACTCCCCATCTTCATTGGTCCTAATGACCTGCCACTATAGCTTTTGGATTTGAGATAGGTGATAAACTGCTTCCTATCTTTAGTAAGTTTGTCTTGGGTGGATTGTTTCTTTTTGAGTAACCAACATCCAATTCTTCAGCAGCTAACTGGTAGGCAGCAAAATCAGCTAGCTTCTCTTCCCTTTCCTTTTTTTTCTTCAACTTTTCTTTCTCCTTTAGATCTTCTGCTACCTTCTTCCCTTTAGCCTTCTCTTCACGCTTTATTTCTGTAACTGGTTTGGGAACATATGATCTAGCAGGAGGAATAATAATTGGTCTTATACCTGAAGGTCTTGAAGGATCTGAAACATAGTCTATTGCTTCACTTGTGCTTTGTGAAGCTGCAGGGATTGTCAAAGCTTTTGCCTTTGGAAGTGAAGCTGCTTCAATTCTTCTTTCTGCAATGATTCTTGCCATTTCAAGTTTTAACAGTTCAGCAGCAGCAGCTTTTTCATCAACAGTAGGAGTAGAAACCATAGATGCTGTTGTGACTGTTGTAGCTTCAGAAAGAATTGCCTTGATTGATTCACTAACTTGAATTTCTTCAATTACTGGAGGAATTGATACAGTTGAAGATGTTTCAGTAGAAACATGAAGATCCGTAGTAACTGGATTCGTGATCAAAACTCCTTCAGTAGAAACTTGTGCTTCCGTATTAATGAGGCTATCCGTAGTAACTGGACTGACGGTAGTAACTGGATGGCTGACAGTAGTAACAGTTTCAGTAGAAACTATCTCAGCATCCATAGTAACAACTTCTATTTGAGGTGAGGG
>CAJVGC010000001.1:57553295-57659042 GCA_910822075.1 Senecio squalidus | reverse complement strand
AATGGCCTCTATCCTAGCTACTGGGGCAAACACCTCTTCATAATCAATGCCTCTTCCTGTGTGTAGCCTTGAGCCACTCACAATACCTCTTTCATCCTTCTTATTTCTGAAGATCCATCTTGTACCTATCACCTTCTTGCCAAGTGGTACTTCAACTAACTCCCAGACTCCTTGAATTTTGAATTGAAGTAGCTCAGCTTGACAAGCTTCTATCCAGTGTGGATCCAGTAATGCCTCTTGAATTTTCTTTGGTTCCATTTGAGAAAGAAAGCAGGCAAACAGACATGTGTTTAGCAGAGCTTTCATAGGATCCTTTTTGGGTTTTGTTTGACTTCTAGTCTCCATGGAGAAGTCACGATTGCCAATGATTTGAGAAGGTGGATGATTCTTTGAAACACGAGAAGATGGAATTTTCTCAAGTCTTAATTCTACTCCTAAGTTGGTATCATTCAAGTCTGGCATTTCATTGCTTGGGAAGTATGCAGTAGAAGGAGGAGTAGTAATTGGAGAAGGTAAGTCATTAGTGTATGTTTCAAACTCTGCAGTGACAATATGTTCAACTCCATTCTCATCCTCTTCCACTAAGTGAGGAACTCCATTTGATCTTGTGTCAGCATCCTTAGCAGTAGTTGTAGAAGTAGGAACATCTTCATCTTCATCATCTGCTTCTTGTTGTGGAGAGTCCTCTGTAACAGCTTTGGAGATTGTGTCAAAGAGGTGAAGGGGATCATCCGTAGAAAAAGGTAGATTGATGTACTCCAGTACATCCAATCTTTCAGTACCAATGATTGGAGCAGTAGGAACTTGCTCCGTAGAAACATAACTGGCAGTAGTAATAGGATCCGTAGGAACAGATGTTGCAGTATTAACAGGATCTGTAGGAACTGATGAAGATTGAAAGTCAAAATTAAAGTCTAAAGATTTGGTTAAGGCATCCAAATCAAAAACCCAATTTGGTACTTGACCCTTCTTGTTGGGAGTATGTTCATTAAAAGACACATTAGAACTTTCTTCTATGATTTTTTTTGTGATTGAAAACACGATATGCCTTGCTCTGAGATGAGTATCCAACAAAATTACCTTCATTTTCCTTGCTTTCAAACTTACCAAGATAGTCCTTAGAGTTTAAGACTGTACAAGGACATCCAAAAGCTCTTAAGAAACTGACCAAAGGTTGTCTCTTGTGAAGGAGCTCATATGGGGTCTTGTTTTGAGATTTAACTTAAAGAACCCTGTTCTGATCATAGCAGGCAGTGTTAAGTGCTTCTGCCCAGAAAAAGATGGGTAGGTTTGAATCTGCCAACATACTTCTAGCTGCTTCAATCAATGTCCTATTCCTTCTTTCAGCAACTCCATTTTGTTGAGGAGTTCTAGCAGCACTGAATTGTCTTTCTATTCCTTTCTTCTCACAAAAGTCATTCATCACTTGATTCTTGAATTCTGTGCCATTGTCACATCTTATCTTCTTGACTTTCAGGCTGATTTGATGTTCTACTTTGGTGATGAAAGTGATGAGCAGCTGACTTGTCTCATCTTTAGTGGCCAAGAAGTACACCCAAGTATACCTAGTGAAGTCATCAGTGATGACAAGGCAATAGGACTTCTTGGCAATGCTCTTTACATTTGTAGGACCAAAGAGGTCCATGTGGAGCAAATGTAAAGGAGTAGTAATTGTGTTGATCTCCTTTGACTTGTGAGATGATTTATGTTGTTTTCCTTTCAGACAAGCTAAACAGTTATCATCCAGATTGAACTGTTTGTTTGGGAGACCTCTGACCAAGCTGGACTTCACTAGTTGATTGATATTCTTCAGGTTCATGTGGCACATCCTTCTATGCCACAGAGTTGATTCATCCAAAGTAGCTTTTGAGAGAAAGCATGCTTCAGTTTCAGTTGGTTGTACCTTAGACATGTCAAAGAAATAGACATTGTCTCTTCGTGGAGTTCTGAGTAGGATCATGCTTCCATCAATAACATATCCAGGCTTCATGATGATGCATTCGGAATCAGTAAAGATAGTTGTGTGTTTCTCATCAAAGACTTGAGAAACACTCAACAAGTTATACTGCAATTGTTGCACATAAAACACATCTTTGAAGCTAATTCTCCCATTGCTTAAAGTTCCCTTTCCAGAAATTCTTCCTCCTTTTGGATTGCCTCCAAAGGCAACATAGCCTCCGTTGAACTTTTCAAAGTCCTGAAGACATGACATGTTGCCTGTCATGTGCCTGGAACAGCCACTATCTGCATGCCAACTGCTTTCACTTTCATTTGTTGGCTGAACCTGCACATAAACAATAGGAGTTAGTTTCTGGTGGGAACCCAAGCCAAAGCTGACTTGGGTTTGCCCATCTCATCAAAGTAACTCACCTTCCTTTGAACTAGTTTTGAGAAATCAGGAGGAATAGGTGGTTGAGTTACTTTGACCTTTGGTTGCCATACTTGTTTGAATGTTTTGACTTTTGAAATGTTTGTAGTGTTAACTGATTTTGGTTTAGCAGTAGAAACAGCGACTGTTTTGACAGAGTTTTGTTTCACAGTATTAACACGAGCCGTAGTAACAGAGTTACGTTTGGCAGTATTAATGCGTGCAGTATTAACACGATTATTGTTCACAGTATTAAAGCGAGCAGTATTAACCCTGTTATTTTTCACCGTATTAACCTGAGCAGTAGAAACAAAATGTTGTCTAGCAGTATTAAATCTATTTCTACTGTTGGAAAATAAATTTTTGTTAACACTTTTTCTTCCTGAAGCAGTAGTAACTGATTTGTTGTGAACATGATTTATTCTGTTACTACTGTTCATGGTTTTTCTTTGATTTTCATTCTTTCATGTATGTCCCACCCGTTATGTGGTTTTTGAGTCACTTGCTTTTGATTTTCAGGTTTATGATAAAAAAATTTTGCATAGTGATTTAATTTGCCACATATAAAACATCCCTTTACAGAACTTTTAGGAATTAGACCTTTTTGAGATTTTACTTGGTTCATATTTAGTTGATTACCTCTCTTACCTATATGTACCCAAGTCTTTTCTTTTTCCTTAGGAACTGTTTTGTTTTTACAGCAATTGCATTCAGATTTATTTACTTTCATAACATGGTCATTAGGTGGCACAGACACTACACTTTGTGAAGATTGTTGAGTAACACCTTCTATTGTGATTAAGTGATTTTCCAAAGAAATATCCTTATTTTTCACAATGTTCATTTTACTTTCTTCAACTAATTCCTCAATCAGAACTTCATCATAGTTGATTGGATCAACTTTGAATGATTCTGTTGGAGGTGTCTGGGAGATAGGAATCCTAGGTTCATCTAAGGATGGAGGGATGTAGTTTTGATTAAATGGAGGGGCTGTTTCTTTAAAACCTAAACCTGCTTTTACTTTACCATGTATCTGATGTTGAATAAGGTCATTTACTGTTTTTGAAGCATGTTCAAGTTTCCCTACATCTAATTCAACTTTATCATGTTTCTCACCTGATCTTTTGACTTCTGCCCTAGCATCCTTAAGCTTAACTAGTAGATCCTCTCTTTGCCATTCAACTAATCTAATTTTCTCATGATAACTTTGTTCATTTACTTTATATGATTTAATTTGATTCTCTAAGTTATCTATTACCCTAGCAGCTGACCTTCTTTGTTCTTCTAAAGCTTTAATTGAGTCACTCATTAATTGATTGTGATTTCTGTATTTAAGTACAACTTCCTTACAATCAGAAGAACAGAGTTTGGAATTTACCTCAGCCATGAGTGATGAAGTTTCAGCATCCTTTGATGATGAGTTAATTGCCATTGGAGATTGTATGAGAGTAGTATCTTGAGTAGATTCTTGATTATCTTCATTCCAGTCATATCCAAGAACATCATCGTCAAGTGTTGTAGTAACCAGGTCAGTATAAACAAGCTCCGTAGAAACAGCTTCCTCCGTAGAAACAGCATCGTCCGTAGAGACAATGTCTTCAACATCCATTACTACTGCTATGCATGCATGGTGAACAGTAGTAGCAGTCTCAGTAGAAACAGGGTCATCACATGAAATTAATGCTCTATTTTGACTAGTTTCTTCGGCTAAGTCATTCCAATCATATCCAAATACATCTTGTGAAACAAGTGTACTTGGATTGTTGTCTTGTGCGTTTCTTGAATTGTTGGATTTTGACTTGTTTGGACATTCAATTGCAAAGTGCCCTGGTTCATTACATTCGTAACACTTCACCTTGCTTTTATCAAAAGCAATCCTTTCATTGTTCCTTGGATTAAATCTCCTTCCGGTTCTGTTCACAAACCTCCTAGCACGTAAGGCTAACATGGCCGCTTGCCACTTCAGATCCATCTCTTCCCAGTCGTCTTGATGTATCTGCTTTATATCATCACTAGTGAGATTGGAACTTTGTGAGATGAAGGCTTCAAAGGATATCTCTTCTCCAGCTTCATGCTTTGTTCCTCCAGAGGTTGTGACAAGAGCAGTATTAACATCATTAATACTGTGATTGCTGCTGCTTGGTTTATTTGCTTCGACCTCTGATTCAAAGACTCTTAGATCGTTATATAGATCGTCTAGTTCCATCTCTTCAAGTTTATCTCCTTGTCTGTAAGAGACAGTATAGATAATCCATTCCTTACCTAGAGCTCTTATAAAATTTCTATTGATGTCATCTTTGTCATATTGTACTCCTACACTTATCATCTCTCCTGTAAGCTTTTTGTATCTATCAAACGTCTGTGTCATTCTCTCTTCTTTCAAAGCATTGAAATTTTCATATTCCTGCTTAAGAAGAGCCTTCTTGTTCTTCTTGGTATTCTTTGTGCCACTAAATCTTTTCTCTAATGCTTCCCATAAAGATTTTGGATCTTTATATTCTTCAAATTGTGATTGATACTCATTGGGAATGGCAATCAGAAGAATACTAAGAGCTTTAATCTCCGTTTGTTTTTCTCTTCTCTCCAGATCAGGCAATGGTTGACGAGTCACAACTCCAGGTTGTCCATCAGCTGCAAAGTTTGTAGCTGGCTTGTTACCATTGACAATAACATCCCATACTGTGCAGTCAGATAACAAGATGTGTTGCTTGATACGTAGCTTCCATAGATCAAATTCGTTGCTATTAAGTACAGGAACTTTGTTGATTGATACGTCAGTCATGATTGTTGATTTGATTTCTTCCTTGTTGAGTCGTATAAGAACTTGTTAGATCAATGGATCTTGAGCACCTCATGTGCTCTGATACCACTTGTCCGGATCGAATAAGCTAATATAACTTATAGTTTGCCTTCGTTAAGATCTTGATCTATTAAAAAAGTTCAGCAGCGGATGAACACTTTAATATTAACAAGTTATCAAACAATGAATATTGTAAAAGTACGAATATGAATGAACAATATTATTTTCGAATATTAAGCCTCAATTGCATTAATCAATAATATTAATACAACGTGTTTTCTATCTTACAAGGATCTATATTTATAGACCTTGACGCTATCCTAGATAAACTAGGAAACTACATCATTATCTAAAAGAAAATATAATCTAATTACAACTCTAACTATTAGATTAAAAGTGCACGGCAAGATGTTCTTCCGCAGTAACTTGGATCAGTATTAACAATGTTGATCCGCAATAACATGTCTTCCGTAGTAATAGTTGAACAGCCGTACTAACTTGTCTTTAGTTTGTCTTCCACATTAACTAATACTTCTTCCGTATTAATTGATTTCCACATTAATGTTCTACTGTCAGTATCTAGGAGCAGTATTAATGAGTTAAAACTATTTTAACTAAGTTATAACCCAACAAATAATTTGTATTATTTTTTATTTCAATAAAATCTTATATTTATCTTATTTAAACATTTAGAAAAAAAAACCTGGATCCCACATCTTCCACAATCATCATTATCACTCCACCAAAAAACTCACAACTCTCATTGTAGATGCCACGTCAGCAAAAAAATCTCACAATCACCCACAATCATCATTATCACTCCGAGTGCTCTTCGTTCTTTGAAAATATTATTCAATATTTTCATAAGTAATTAATTGACTTTTATAGTTGAATATTAGCATAGAAAACTTTTGTTAAAAGTGAGCAAATATAGGTTAATGAGTGCTGGCACTATGAAAGTAATTTGCATGAAAGTCACCAAAAAAAAATAACCCAAATTTTCTAAAACCACACTTATAATTTCCACATTCCTTGTCTTTTTCTAATATACATGAGTAAAATGAGTATGGGTAATTAACAATTAAGTTTTTAGTTATTAATTTTAACTTATGCTGAAAAATAGCTATGTAATTTTTGAATATGCAATTCAAGAACATATTACAATAGCATGTAAAAATATTTCAAATATTAATGAAAAGAGACTTGATATATAGATATAAGAAATGGATTTGATTGATACATGATTATGCATTTTCTATCTCCTTATATTTACAATCACAAATTAGACTTTCGATGATTTTTCTTTCATACCAAATACCTAACCATTATATGATAATAAAATTCAAAATATAGATCATTCTTGAATTCTCGTGTTCTTATCATTCGCTTCTAGACATGGACAATACCAGTTTTCTCTGATTAATGTATTTTTTTAAGGCGTAGATGACTCATTTTGAACCAATATATGTCCCTAATAGACAGAACTTAGTACCTCTATCATATTTAATGAAATTTTTTACCAAATTTCAGTTTGCCATCTGGTCAATCTTGAAGGATAGAATAAATGAATAAGGTGGTGGTAATGAGAAATGATGATAGGGATGATCATGGCCAAAGTGATCACCAAGTTAGGTACAAGATTACCAAGTCACTGATTTTAAACATAAAAATTAATTATTTCATAAAAACTTTAAGTGGCGTTTTGATGGATATACATGCTTAGCTTGCTAAGTCTTGATGCTTAGTCAACCACCATAGTTAGATTTCATTTGGTAGTTATCTTGACTACATCTTAATGCAATTTCTAAATCAATTGTTTATCACGCTCCCAAATTCTGTTTCATGTTACATGATGTAATTTCATATTGAGATTATGGTTTTCAGTTTGATGTAAAGATCCACAAGCCTTCTATCCTCATTAGACCATTGGTTAATAGGCTCGTCAAGTCTCTTGGGAGTACCATCATCGTTAAGTGTAGTAGATAATGCCATTGTTAGATCATATGTACCAATTTCAAGAATTGAGATCGAGGAAAATTCACTACAAGAATAATTGCATTTAGTGACGATTCAAACTTGGTCATTAATTATTAGTTACCAAATATTTGGTCACTAAAATCTTTAGTGACAAAATATTTCGTCACTAATAATGTTAGTGACCAATCTTGAGTGCTCACTTTTCGTCACTTTTCACCAAAGATGTACCAACGTCTTTATTCACATATTTTAGTCCAGCCTAAACGTTATACATTCTTGTGTTAAAAATGTGGTTGAATGTTGACATGTCATATTTACGTTTATTTTGCGTAATAGTTTAACCCATTTATCTTATATTTAGACATTACCCAATATTCTTGAATAGACTTTTGCTATTTATTCACTTAATGAAAAGATATAACCTTTAATATGTTACGTTAGCGGTTACTCCAACCATAATATGACCAATCTTACAAAAAGGTAACTTTCACACTTTTTGAAATAATAGAAACATATTATGAAAATCAGTAATGGCCTAATTTAAAAGAAGTCTCGAGTTCAAAGTTCTATAAATAAATATTTTAAAACCATTTTAAAAAGCAATTTATTGATCGCAATATTATCGAGTTTATATTTAAGTCAAAAAGGCTCTTTTTCATTTCCCGAAATGAAGACAATATAGTTTAATTTCAAGAAATGACGATCTACTAATTATCTTATGCAGTTATGTTTATAATTAGAAAAATGATGCATACCGACAAATAATGGTATTCTTTCTAATTAATATATGGTTAGTTATTTATTTTATAATATAGATAAAGTGATAATAGAGATAGAAATAATAAATAATTGACAAGGAAGCTGTGAACTGAAAGGCGTTTGTTATATATAAAGGCAAAACACTTTCCGCATGATGGCGATAAATCCCGCTTCCTCGAACCTTTTTCTTCTCATACAATTTTTCTCCCTCTCCAATGGGTGTCGTGAGAACCGACGAAAGCCGGAGAGCCGAGATAGAAGAGTTCCGTCGGATGCTTCTATCTTGCTCTGGCGTTGTTCTTAAAGTTAGAACCGAAGATGAAAACAATCACCAACGAGTCACAACATCCAACAGACTTGATATAGCAGTAGATGAGAAACTAGTTTGTGTTACTAGCGGTGTCTCGTTCCTTGGCATAGCTATCGTTAAACAACTCTTGCTTAGAGGCTATTCTGTTCGTATCATCGTGGATAATCAAGGTACAACTTAAACGGCTTAACTTATTTTTAAAAAGACAAATATTATATTACATCACACACTTATTTATACTTTTATATATCTATTCTGGTCCCGTTTAATAAACTTTTTATGTTTTACCAATTGGGTCATATGTTTTATGACAAACACGGTTCCCTTATTGGATAAACTTTTTTCAATAACATGTACAAAGCGAATTTATTGAATTAACCAAAATATTTTGAAATTACAGAAGACATAGAGCGACTAAGGGAGATTGAGAATTCAGGAGAAATGGAAGGATCATCGAGAATTGCAAGCAACAATCAGATTGGAGTTGTTGTAGCGAGATTTAACGAACGCCACAGCTTAATGGACGCGTTTGATGGATGTTGCGCGGTTTTTCACACTACTGCTTTCATTGATCCAAGCGGATTCTCCGGCTATTCCGTAAGTAGTCTCCGTGTTCTTTAATATTTAAACACCAATAGTTGTGATCTAAATTGTCTTAAGACAAAACATATTAACATGTTAGTTAGCGTTGTCAGTTATTAACGTTTTATCAAGTTTAATCTTATGTCATTTTTTATATTTGTTTTGGGGATACTACGGGATGAAGTCTATTGTGGTAGGTACTGGACACAAATAATTATATTTACGGCCAAATCTATGAGGACAGCATGTGTTACAACTTGCAAAATAAAACTAGTGGTTGATATTTAAATAATTTTACAATTGTATATTTATTTATATTTTTGTTTGTTTTCTACTTTTCTTGTTACTTCTAGAAGCATTTCTATTTCACTCCATTATTAGAAAATACTAATAATCATGTCATTGTCCAAAGGTTGACATAGACTAGAATAATATACATTTCATTAAAATACTATAAAGTTTAGTTATAATTTCAGTTTAAGGATTTTATTAATTTTTTTTAATGTGATGATGTAATTTTGAAATTGATAGAAATGGATGGCGGAAATAGAAGAAAAGGCAGCAGAAAATGTGGCAGAGGCGTGTGCTGCGACGCCGTCCGTTAGGAACTATGTGCTTACATCTTCACTCTTGACATGTATATGGAGAGGCGGTTTGGCTAGCAACGTCTCTTCTTTAGTTGACCACAATTGCTGGAGCGATGAGTCGTTTTGCAACGGCAGAAAGGTTAGACAACTTTATTCACATACAAGTAAATTTATGAACTATGATTAGGCGTCTTTGAGTTTTTTGAGACCCTACGCAAAACATATGAAAATACTAAAATGAGCCCTAAAGATAGAACTCTGCCTAGAAAGTATAACGACTATCTTTCTAGTATTTCTCGATGCAAACTCATCAATGAAGTTTTGTACTCAAACATTCTTTAAAATGTCATTTTCAATTGATATCATTCCTAATCAATAAATAGTTAATGCGATATATATATAGATGGTAAAAATTTAAGGTCCCTAAATATTTGGAGGCTCTAGATGGTCGCACTCATCGCCCACCCTCATAGTCATAGACGATCCTGACTAATAGTTTTAAGTTATATAATTTTCAACTTGGAGAAAATGTCCGAAATAATTGTTATTTGAAATATTACAGCTATGGTATGCCTTGGGTAAGTTGAAAGCAGAGCGGGTATCGTGGCGAATAGCCGAGGAAAAGGGGGTGAAGTTAGCCACAATATGCTCTGGTCTCATTACTGGACCTCGCTACTTCTGTGCAAATCCATCATCAACCATCGCATACCTTAAAGGTCGGTTTATTTTTTTGGTAATTGACAATTACATCAAATATGTACGGGAAAAAACATTGCTCATAGTAACGTGAATGTGCAGGTGGTCAAGACATGTATGAATACGGTTTATTGGCAACCGTAGATGTTGATAAATTAGCAACGGCTCAAGTAAAGGTATATGAGGAAATGAACAAAACTGGCGGTGGAAGATATGTTTGTTTTGACAAAGTTGTTCGTAGCCCAGACGAGATTCGAAGACTAGAACAAGAAACCGGAGTTCACATAAACACGACTTCACACGATGCTGAATTTCAATTCGAGTTGTCAAATAGAAAGCTAGAAAGGTTAATGTCCCAAGTGCATAGATGCACAAATGTAAGTTAGGATATCAATTACTAGATCTCAAAGTTAATATAACTAGCTTTTTTATACTCATGTTTACGTTATTAGTTATTCCAAAATAAAAACGAGTTAGAACCCAAACCTGACCCGTTTTTGAACCACACTAGAAAATTAGTTGTTTTGGACCGAACATATTTAGACATTTGACCGTGTACATCAAGTTTGTTAAGATCGAGATCTTACTATGGATCGTAGTTGTTTTTTGTAAGATCGGAATCGAAAGATCGTATTGGAATTAGAATTAGCATCTTAATATCATAACATTAGGTTTAAGTCACATTCATATATAAAATAATTCATATCAAATACTAAAAATTTGTCATAATTGTTAATATATAAATTGCTTAAACGAGTTTAATAAGAATAATACATATTTAGATTAGTTAATTGAGTGAGTATTAATGTTGTTAATATTACTTTGGTTACATATATATGTTAAAGGGTGGTGATAGAGACACGACCAAAATTTAAATTTTGGTTATCGACATCACACAGAGTCAAATCGGTACTTTAAATTATTTTTTTATTTTTTTTTTAATTATTATTTCATTTGTTATATATTTATTTAGGTAAATTATTAAACTAAAACTTTTATTTATTTAGTTTTGATGAAAAAATCAAAAAATTAAGACAAAATGTTATGAAAATATAAATATTATTACCGGTTATGCGTGTGATATAAATATGATAACTTTCTTCTAATTAAACGATATTCACTTAAATATTTAAAATGTATATTAAATATTTATAATTACTATTATATTTATTTAAAAGTTTAAATTATTTGACGTAACTAAAGTAAAAGCAAAAGTATAAATTATTTTGAGTTGACTAAAGTAAAAACAAAAGTATAAATTATTTGACGCGACTAAAGTAAAAGAAAAAGGAAAGATTCCCTGGTTTAACTTATTCGGTCAGTTTATTTATTTAGTTTTGATGAAAAAAATCAAAAAATTAAGACAAAATGTTATGAAAATATAAATGTTATTACCGGTTATGCGTGTGATATAAATATGATAACTTTCTTCTAATTAAATGATATTCATTTAAATATTTAAAGGGTTGTGATGAAGGTGTTGATGTAGATGATTAGATAATCTAGTTTGTTATGTTCAATGGCTTATTATGTTTAATTATTTACCTATTTTGTTATGAGTAATGTTTATTTTATTAATATATTTATCTTAAATCTATATTTTTAATTTAAGATCTATATTCTTAATATTAATATAATAACAATAATAATAATAATAATAATAATATAAAATCAAGGGGGATTGAAGATAGAGAGGAGTGGGGGTGAGGTTATCCCTTACCATGTGTTAATTGAAGTAAACAAAATTATAAATTTTTCTTTATTTACTTATCCTATATAGCTGGTTATACAATTTTGTTTTTTTAGTTTATTTGAACACAGTTAGTTAATTTATATTTTTTTGGTTCTACAATTAAAGTAAAGTAAGATCGAATAGAATCGAGATTCTATGATTTTATAATAAAGATTGGGATCCTACTAAGATTTTATGTTTTTAGAAATCCTACAAAAAAATCGGATCGTTTTTAGAAAACGAAATCATAAAATCATAACATTTTAAAATGTAGATCATAATCTTAACAATAATAGTTTACATAATATTTCCATACCCTCAAATTAAAGAAACACGTAGACGATGGTTTCCTAAGACTATGCGGTGTGGGGGGCTTTATAAAGTGATGATGTGGAGTGATAGAGGTGATATGTAGGAAAGAGAGTGTGATTTGTAGGAAAGAGAGTGTGATGATGTGGAGTGATGAAAATGGGTGGTGTGGTTGTGTGATGATGTGCAGTGATAGAGGAAAGAGAGTGTTATTTTAAAAAGTTGTATATTTATAATTATTTTTATATAAATGAAATTTAAAAACTTGTATTTTTATTACAAAAAAACAAACACACAATACAATTTATTAAAAAACATATTACGATTAAAGTAAAATACGTTAAAATACTACAATTTAAAAAAAAAAACACTTCAATCTTCATCTTCATCGTTGTTTCCTCGGGGGCGGTAATACCAGACATGTTCGATCAAATCGGCTAACAGACTGTGATGGGTACCTTCGTCACGCATGTCACGCATGTTCTGTTGTTTCTCTTGAAAACTAATCTGGACTTCTGGTTCGGTGGCATTCTCATCATAATAAGCTTGACAATACGCCTTACCTTTGTCTTCCAAAATCATGTTATGAAGAATTATAGCGGCGTACATCGCGTTTCTAATTTTTTCTAAACTCCAAGGTCTTGCGGGGTATTTAATTATATGCCACTTTTTTTTCAACACTCCAAAAGCCCGTTCGATGTCCTTTCTTGAAGATTCCTGGGCTTTTTTAAAATGGTTACGCTTCTCGTTTAATTCGTCTCTTTCCCTGAAAGACTTTATTAACACCGGCCATTTTGGATAAATACCGTCAACGAGGTAATACCCGTATTTGTAGGTTGTGTCGTTAACAATAAACGACTGTTCGGGAGCCGTCCCATTCACAATGTCGTTGAAAAGCGGTGACTGATCCAAGACGTTGATGTCATTATTCGCTCCAGCCATCCCAAAAAATGCATGCCATATCCACAAATCAGTAGAGGCCGTAGCCTCTAACATAATGGAAGGGTGAGCGTGATCACCCCTATGGTATTGACCATGCCAAGCCACGGGACAATTTTCCCACTCCCAATGCATACAATCCAAACTGCCTAGCATACCGGGAAAATTGTGTTTTTCATCATGAACCATCGTAATCTGCTGTATGTCGCTCCAACTAGGACGGCGTAAATATCTCTTGCCGTATAAAGAAACCACACCTATTTAAGATATTATTACATTTTAAGTACAAATAAGTTTTAAAGTAAACTAATTAAAAATGTAAAGGTTAAAAATTTACCTTCGCAAAAGTAGGCAAGAGAGTCACGTGAAATTCTTTCGGACATTTTTAAATACTCGTCCCACATGTCACTACAAGTGCCAAAAGCAAGTTGTCGTATGGCGGAGGTGCATTTCTGAATCGGTGTAAACCCAGCCCTTCCTCTAGCATCTGGCCGTTGCCTAAAATACTCAAAATTGTTTTCAAAATCGTGGCATATCCTGAGAAACAGCTCCCTCCTCATTCGAAAACGACGGATAAATTGTTCGTCGTTGTAGGTGCAACCCGGAGAAAAGTAAGATTCCATTAGTAGTGTGTTAGCTGCTTCACGGTTACGTTCTATGACGGTTCTTCTTCTAGTAATTGGTCTTTCGATAGGTTGTGATGCGTACCTAACAACGGCTCTAATCGTTTCGGCTACAATTGTATTGTCATCCGAACTTGACGAACTTGACGAACTTGACATTTTATAAAACTTTGTGTGTTTTTGGTATAAAATTTGAGAGAGAAAGAGAGATTGTTTGTGGTTTATTTTATAAAATGAATGGTATTTATAGAAAATTTTAGGTTTTTTTAAAAAACTATCCGTTGCAACTACACACCTCTCTCTCTTTCACGCCGTTGAAACTACAACGCCAAACGCAGAAATTTGGAGGACAACGCCCCCACGGTGTGGGGGAGGCGTTGTCGGGGCGTTAATGAGCCTACGTGGCGGCGTTGTCCCTCTTCTCCACGCCCCACACCTGCTAGTCTAACAAAAACAAACAAAATAATTGTATCAGAAAAAGAAGTGGGGCTAAAGTGGTGATTAGGGGCTGCTATAACTAGTTCAACGACTTAGAAGGCCATTCCTATAACGACGTGTCAAAATCGCAACTACCTACCACCTTCCCATAGTTATCTAGCTTCCCCATCATAAATCAAAAGAAGCAATAAAGATCAAACAAGAAACCAAACCTCTTTGATTTGAAGGGTTAGTAGTGGTTGGTGTTCATTAACATATAAACAAGGTAATCTAATATTTTACTTAATATTATATAGATGTCAAGATCAGGTCCATTAAATATGTTGAGTTTGGATTCAATGAAGATCAAATTAGCTAATAGGTAAGACTTATGTGGTGTCTGATTTTAATTTAATTGACTTAATAAGAAAAGACTTTATGTGGTAAGTTATTAGACTCCGTCCTGTGTTCGCTTTTGAGATTAGCGACCTTTTGATGTTGGCTGATAATCAGACGAAGAAGATTAAAGAGGCTCATATACTTCGAGGTATCATTTTTACTGCCATGTGGTCTATATGGATTGAAAGGAATGCTAGAGTCTTCAACAGTAAGTCCCGGAGAGCTATTGAAGTGATGGAGAATATTAAGATATTGTCGTTTTTTTGGATTCGTCATAGGTCTAATCTTATAGGTATTGATTGGAATAGATGGTGTAAATATCCTTTAGACTTGATGTAATGTCGTTTGTCCCAGGGGTCCTTGTTTTGAGGACCGTATGAGGTTTTTGGTGTTTGAATGAAATTTATCTTTCAAAAAAAAAAATGTGGTAAGTTATGAGGTACGTGTTTGTTTATAACATAATGTAGACAATATGACTTAATTGGAAAAGTCTTGTGAGGGGTATATTCTGAATTAAGTCATTGATTTTATAATGTTTTCTTTTAAATATTCATTTTATATTATTCAAAATTGTTATTCGGCACCTAAAACAAACGTCATTAGTTTTTATTTAATACAGACAAAAGACAACATTTATCCACACAGACACTATATCCATATAGTACTTAAATAATAAAATAAACAAACAGGGTGTTAGACCCGGTTAATTGGATCATGTGCCAGGTTTGAATTTATAATAGAACCGCGCCATTGACGGTCCTACTCTCTATGGTATGATTTCTAATGTCACGTTGCAACAAAATAGGTTTCTAGGAATTATACCTCGTCTTCATTTAATCGCCTTTCATGCAAATACAGTAAAATGACTTTTGTATGAAGAACTAGAAGATTAGTTAAGAACATCTATTAGATTTTCCTCAGGATATAGTAGCAAAAGTAGTTTTAAAGTTTAGCGAATGATATCTAGTTAAAATGTAACTTCTAAACTCAAGTAGACCTCATCTAGACCAATTAATTAAAAATGTAATATATTCAGAAGTTATTCTTGAAAAGTATTTGCAGCTTGATAGTTACAAACTTACAAGCTAGTGAATGAATCAAATTGTTTTCACACACAAATTTTTTCTTCGATACGTGATAATATTTCCAAAATAGATGTTCCATTGTTTAAGAGTGGTAAAAATGTAAAGAAATAATCTATTCTATCATATGTTCTCATTCTTAATCGTCACTATATGGTGAATGTGAGGTTATGAACACTAATCGGATTAGGATTTGCTGGTACAAACTTAGAGCAAACCTTGGTAAGAATCTATCTTGATTCATTTCCAACAGAACTTCAATCTATTTTTCAGACTGTCGATGTCATAGATTGCAGGGTAAAACACCTTGGCGGTCTAAGAATTTTACTCGAATGTAAAAACAAAGGAGGCTACCACTCAAAAAACCGAATGCCTAATCTAAACGAAGTGTAAAAGTGGATTTAGAAATTGACGCTTTTGAGGGCATATTTGAAAGTAGATCCCGTGTAATAGACAGAAACGAGGAACACGATTTGTTGAGGAAAGCATTATGTGGAAAAATAAGAGAATATTTTAAAAGAGGTTGGGCATAAGATATATGGGCTCTCCTACATGGATTTAACTAAGAAAGATGATTTAGATGGGCCAAACTATTCTTTCTTCAATGGATATTCTTTGACGGGCCTGGTAAATAAAAGTATTCCATATATAACATTTGACAAGTACAAACTACATTAATATTTGACAAGTACAAACTACTCTTCATAAGCCGAATTAGCCACGACTCGGGTCGGCTCGGATCAGTTCGCGGGTCGAAAGAAAAATAACTTTTTTATTTATTTTCAGACAATTTTAATATATACTTTTTATATGATTTAAAACCCTTTTTAATAGGTTTTTTAAATAGGGTAAAATAATAATATTTTTTTATTTTAAAGTTTACGTTAGCCACGTCGCAACGCATGAGGTAAACCTACTCGTTAAACACATCTCACGGTTTTTGAAACAAAAAAAAGCAGAATCATGATCATTTTTTCAAAGGGTGTTAACTTAGTAGGTTCTATGGCTCATAAGTATGGGTGTGACTAGGTATTCTGTTTAGGTTTGTCAGTTTTATGGTTTGGTTGTTATTCTCGATGTGGGTTTTCCGATCCTTTGAGGCGTGGTGTGCGTTACTGTTGTAATTTTTTGCTAGTTAATTGTTGTTAGAAAAAAAAAAAAAAGTATTATAGGCCGTTAAGGAGGTTTGTTGGCCCTAGGAGGGTCACATGAACCTACTAAAACTCAAAAAATAATATTTTGTTTGCTTTAGAGTTAATTACATGAGTCGTCCCTATGGTTTGCACCATTTTCATCGATCAATCCTATAATTTTTTTATTACACCACTCGTCCCTAAGTTTAAATTTTGTTGCCTGGAGAGTCCCTATTTTTGGATGTGCCGTTAAAGGTGCCGTTAAGTCAGATCACGTAAGTGAAACGTGAGGGTATTTTCGTCTTTTTAACTTTCTCTCTCCCATTTTAATGTGTCCATCCCCAAAATCCACAAAACCCTAAATTAATTTCTCAAAAAAAAAAAAATTGTACCCAAAAATCATCCAATCAAACCCAGATCATTTATTATCATATACTCCTTCAATCTCAAGCGGCGATGACTGGTGGTTGGTGGTGGTTGGTCTTCAAAAATGTTTAAAATTTCTTGAAACTCCACCACTCCCAACAACAACAAAGAAAACACTTTTCTTAAAAGTAGAAGAAAGAAAGAAAAAAACATATGAAAGAGAATAATAAAGAAACCAGCTCAAATCACCATAATCAACAACAACAATAGCCTATGGTGGTCCCATTTGATGGCCTATCTGTTACCCTATTTATGGGCTCTATTTCCATCCAACCAACTACTACTGGTACTACTTTTAAAAATGGTAAATTTTTACTTTTTACCCAAATTTTCTTGATACCGAGATAAAAAAAATTGTTGATTTCAACTTTTTACTAAACTTTTAAAATACCCAGATGAAAAAGATTGTTAATTTGAGCTTTTTTTTTACCAAACCAATTAATACCCAAATGAAAAAGATTGTTAACTTGAACTTTTTACTAGATTTTTTTAATATCCAGATAAAACAAAGTTATGAATTTGAGTTTTTTTTAACAAAATTTTGATACCCATCAAAAAGTTATGAATTTGAGATGGATATAGAGATGGAGCTGAATGAGTATATGATGATGATGAATGATCTGGGTTTGATTGGATGATTTCTAGGTACAGATTTCTTTGGGGTTTTTATGATTTTGGAGAAACTAATTTGAGGTTTTGGAGATTTTGGGGATAGGAACATTAAAATGGGAGAGAAAAAATTAATTGGACGAAAATACCCTCACGTGTGACCCACGTGTCACTGACTTAACGACATATTTAACGTCTCGTCCAAAATAGTGACCATGCAGGCAACAAAATTCAAACTTAGGTACTAGTGGTGTAATAAAAAAGTTATAGGGATGGCCGGTGAAAACGACGCAAACCATAAGGACGACTCATGTAATTAACTCTTTGCTTTAAATTTCATGTTGATGCATTTAAAAAATTATATTGTCTCCGGCAATAGGAATTTTTGCTTGATACTGCTAAAGTTTTCAGAATTGGAAAACAAAACAAAAAGAAAGTACCTTTTTGGAGGGTGATATTTTGTTTTTTTAGTAGACTTATTAATTTATTAGCATGATATCGTTGTTAATGTTTTTAGAATTAGAAACTCCTTATTCTTTTAAAGGTTGTGTTTAGTTATAAAAAATATTTTCTAATTCTATTTTCACAAGAAAATAAAAAGGTTTTTTTTATATCTAGAATATCCTTGAAATTATTAAAAGCGCGTTTACTTGTTAAGAGAAAAATATAAGAATTTTCCATTTTTAATATGGAAAATAATTAGAAAATTTTAAAAGTGAGTTTCTAAAGTTAATTATAAATTAGAAAACTGAAATTTTTTTTCCTCAAGAAAAATAGTTTTGAAAAAATCAAATTTAAACACGTTTTCTATTTTCTATGTTTTCTTTAAAAAAAACTTTCTAATAAACACTTCTAGGCTTCTATAACTAAACACACCCTATTTATGAAAGTTTTCATAATCTAAAATGTTGAAACTTATTGTTTATTTAAGATTTCTTTATTGGTTTCAAAATAAGCTAATAAGGTAAGTTAAACCCTAAATAAAAACTTATAAACTTATCTATACTAATATTAAAAAAATATAATGCTTTTAATTTTAAGAACTAAATTTTAAGAACTAAATTTTAAGGGGAAGAGATCTTAGCCATTCATTTTTATAAATTAATCAAAACCATTTAAATTTTAATTATAAAATTAATTGAATTTAATAAATAGGTTTTGTAACTTATAAATAATTTAATAAATTATTAAAATATAATTTAATACATAGTCGTTAATTATCACTTAATTTTAAAAACATATGATAATATTTATTAGTTAATTAATTTATAATATTCATATTAATAAAATTCATATCCCTTTAATTAGAAAAATAAACACTCTAATTAATATCTTATGTATAATTAAGTTTTCGTATAAAGTTATAAAATTTAGTTAAAATGGTTTTTAAATAGAGTTGGTTAATTTAAAACACATTTTAACATTGAAAAAAAATGTATTTGCAATATGATGTTTGACTACTTTTTTTTATTTATATTTATTCATCGTCATTGTGTAGGGGTTGGTTTCTACCATACACATAAGCGTCTTTAATTATTTATTATCCCGCTACATAGTGCGAGTACGATACTAACAACTAGTACGATACTAACAACTAATAAGGTATAAGCTTATAAAATGTAAGTATAAATCTAATTAAAATAAGTTTAGGCAAAACCCCCGTTAAGTAGATTGTATCCTATTGGACCTATTCTCGCTCTAAAAACACAACCATTTCACAAATTATACAACTCAAAGAACAAAAAACCAAATCTTATGGAAAATTAACCAAATGATTTAGAACAAAGTACAGACCAAAATAACCTAATGTTACTCGTAATCATATACCTATAATCTCAACTCTAAAACAACACTAGGAAATCAACCAACTGCTGACAATCAAACCACAAATTACAAACCTTACTTTAGAGAGAGAAAGAGATGAATGTGGAGAGAAATATAATGAGTTATGATTACCAGCTATGAGTTAAACCGGTTATATACTTCAGTTTGATTAATTTACAATGTAGACCCTGTATTTTGAGTTTATCTTATAATACTCTCCAACATCAATCTAGCTGCTACTTCTTTAGATTTGTATGACACGTCTTGAAAGATCTTAGAACGAAATAGTAGGTGATTAGCTTAACTAAACAATGGCGGAATCATGATTTAGTTATTGAATTGATAAATTAAAGGTTAAATCTGTCAGGTCTTGGAAAATCTCAAACGAACATTTAGGTGATTAGAATCACTAATATGTTGCAGAATAACGTATTAGTGATTGGGTTATGGAATCAAACAATGAATCAAAGTAGAATTTAGTAAACAAATTATTTCATTCAAAGCGTTAAATTGGCGGGAGAAAAGGTTACATCAAGGTTTTCACTCATTCAAGCACAACTTACATGTTCTATGACTCTCACTATTTTTAGGTTCTAAACTACCACTAACTATTATATTAAACAACCCTTATATTCATTTAAGAATACTTCGGGTTAACAAAATACATCAAGACTGAGTTTAACTTTAACTCTGGTGAACTAACTTTGGTGAAGTAACTTGTTCACCCGAGTTAAAGTCTTTACTCAATGACTTTCTAAGTTTTAAGTCGAGTGATGAACTTTGTTCACCCGACCTATTTACTTAGACCAAAATACAACTCTGATGTAGTTTTGAACCTTCAACCATCACCAAAATCATGCTCCAACAATCTCTCCCTTGGATGAAGCTTCCAAAATTTACATCTTGCTAGGTTTAGCTTCATTCCCATATCTATACACAACTGTCTTCATGCTGTCTAAATCTTCCTTTTCTGTAACCCATACAAATTCTATCTATTTCCCATGCAACAACTTCTAAGAACTGTTTGCCTTCTTGACCATAATCTTCATGCTTTTCAAAAGGAAGTTGATGAATAGTCAGCAAGTCTTCATTGGTGAGTTCTCTAAGGTCAACATTCTCATAAAGTCTTTCATCTTCTCCATCAGCTCTTTCCAACACAATCTTATTACGATCACAATCCATCCACCATCTCAGGATTCTTGGTTTTTGATGAACTACTTTAATCCTTTTCATTGGTGCTCTTTCCATTGTCATCCTCTTTCTTTTAGCTTTAAACTTCTTTCCAAAGTTGACAAAATTAGTTTTTGCACATTCATGAATGAATTTCTCATATTCATCTCCATGAGGATATCCACCATGATTCACCAAAGGCAATTTGACCAATTTTCTTGCATCCTCCACAGAAATCTTCATGAGCTTCTCAGTAGTGTCATAGGAAGAGGTCATCACAACAATTAAACATTTCCTTTTAATTTCAATAGCTCCTTTGTAATGTTCAAATATCCAACCCACAATTAGTGGTAGAATTCCCCTCCTCATTCTATCTAACTCTTCCTTCTCAGCTCATGATTCTTCTTGAGTTTGCTCTTTGAAAATTGAACCTCAACCTTCTTCAAAATTTGACAAGTTAGCACTATCATCATCAACTTGGAATCCATACTTATCAAGCTCACTCCCAGATGCATCAGTATGATCCACCCAATCAGATAAATGTTCAATGATCTTTTGGGCCATTGGGTCTGAAACATAATAATCTTCAGCTAAAGTTGATTGTACTTAAGTTTGAGCTTTTTGAAACCAAGTTTCATCATCCATAAACTCTGCAAAAGGATCATCTTGTTCTAGCTTAACCTTCATCTTCAACTTAACCTCTTGTCTCTGCTTTGCAAGTAGGGACTCAAGAGTTATTGTTTGACTAGGTTTATTGACTGGCATAGAAGATCCTCCTACATCTTGTTCACCAAAAACTGGATTTTCAACTGATCTTTCTTCAATATTAGTTTGTCTTTCATCTTTCTTATCAGTTGCAGTTGATGAATCTCCAATTATTTGTTCTTCAATCACTTTTTCTCATTCTTTCTGCACTTGACCTTCTACCAATCTTCTTTTTAAATCCTCTTCCATTCTTTTTTCTCTTTTCATTTTCATTTCATCAATTATTGCCTTAGATTGCACATCTAACCAATTGTTCTCCAAAGTTTCAATCTTCATTTGCCCCACTGATCTAGCAGTATATAGACCCATCAATACCAAATAGTTCTTAAGATGAGATTTATAGTTTGCTTCAGAAAAATCTCTCTTATAACCTATCAGTCTCTTTTTCAATTCCACCACTTTGATTGGCACCACACTAGGACATTTTATTGCTTTATATTTCAATCTCTTACCAGTAAGAATTTGGCTAGACGCAATACTTGGTACTCCTTCACTTGCATCTACATCTACATTCACAATTTCATTATTTCTTCCTTTACTTCAACATTTTCAACTTCTTTCTTTTCAGTTTCATCAGTTGGCTCATCCTCTTCCTCAAGATTAATCACTCTTTCTTTTCCTCCCAAGTCTTTATTCCACACTTCATTAGGTTTTGGGTTCCTTTCCTTGATATGCACTACCAATACTTCAGTAGAATTTTCATCCCACATACCTTCATAATGTTTATCAAACATTTCTCTATCAAACTCATTCCCATACTGATCTACAACTCCGAACTTAAAAACTTTCTCACTATCAGTCTTGTTTTCATCATCACAAGAACTGCTATCCTCTTCACCCGAATCGTTTTCCTCTTCACCAGACCTAAATAATTCATCACCAGACTTAAAAGTCTCTTCAACAGACTTAAAAGTTTCCTCACCAGACTTTTTTTCTTTAATCATTTTTCCTTTTCCCTTGTCACTAACTTCTTTTTCTAAATCTTTTGTAATTTTATCAATTATTGACAAGTCTATCTCCTCTTCCTCATTCAAAGATTCACTTCTTACATTCTCTGATAGGATTTAAAAAGGATCGATCCACAAAATCAGTGAATGATTATCAAATTGAGATGCGGAATCTCTCAATTTGATTGAATCTAAGCTCTAATTTGACGAGGAATCGTTAAATTGTAAGAGCTTGAAATTAAATCTTTAAAGAATGATTTTGGCGGGAAAAGTCGTTACATTGAAAATTAACTTGGATAAGCTCTGGTCCAAATGACCTGATCAATCAAAAAATGACTCAACTCACCTATCATTCTATTTATAGACATCCTTACACACTATCTATAAATTAAACTAGAGGCACATGTTTATGGAAAAACACTTTGGACTCTAAAACACACACTTAAGTCTTCATCTTTATTAACTCCGAAAATGTTCTTTTAAACTAGGAAGTAGAAGCTACATCTTCAGACCTAAATACTTCAATGAACACTTTCTAATCACCTTTTTATTCACCTTAATTTTAACTCTGATGTTGCTTACTTTAACTCGGATGAGTAGTTTCATCATTAGAGATAAACTCTTTAGTGTTGACTTCAAACTGACCTAGCAAGTTTTAACTCGGATGTTGTATTTTGTTCTTCCGAGTTAAGAAATTGAGCACAAACACACTTTGAAGATTTCTTAGCTTTATCCATAGTCTTCAATTTACCCAACAATCTCCCCCTTGGATGAAGCTATGAACATCTTCAATTAAAACAACCGATGATACTCCATTGTAAGCTCCAAAATTTCAGATTCTTCAACAAATGATTCTCTATGGTAAGATTCATAATGCATCAAATCTTTTAGTCAACTGATTCTCCACGGTAAGATTCACATGCATCAAATCTTTTAGTCAACTGATTCTCCATGGTAAGATTTAAATGCATCAAACACAAGATAGCTAACTGATATTCTAAGGCTAGATCATCAATCTTCATATTCTTCAATTCAAACAATTATCACAACTTCATCAACAACATCAACTTCTGTAATGAATTCTGCATATGGATTAGATTGAATGGATGACCTCCGATGAAAAACTCACATTCATTCAACCTTGAATTCCGTAAAATTCACTAATAATTTACCACACAAACTTCATAAATTGATCACACTTAGATTAGCTCCAAATTCACATACCGAACTCCAATCTATTCAAAATCACTGCATAATCACCACATCTCCATCAATTGAACTTAAATTCTTCACAAATCTTCAACTGGAATGACTTAAGGTGATTGAATTGACAAATCACTAATCTAAGCTTGTATTAGCATGTAGAATTAAATTTCTGAGTAGATCCTTAGCTTCAAGATCATCAGATTCAATATACTCTTCATAAATCACAATTTCAGTTTAGTTCGGATGGTGTCACACCCCGCTATAGTGGAAACACGAGGTGCGAAGAGCTGGAATACCATTACACGGGTTATAACAAAATATAACGGTTTCAAGTCATTGATAAAAATTAAAAGAGTTCACAATCCAAAAGACAACCAAGTCGTTTAACGTTTCAATACAACTACATAATTAAAATTTCAAATAAATTCCCAAAATAAAAAACAGGTCTTTTTCCAATGCAAATCTCACGTAACCATCCTGACCCGTCTATGACAACCGTCTAAAATTCAGGTGATTCTCAGTTACTATATCGGTTCGAATCTCTAGTTGAATTTTTATCGTGATCGTATAGTTCTAGTTCGTACATATTGTGTCTTTTATTGTGTCGGAATCAACTAATAAATCCTAACACCAAATAAACTATACAAAGAACTTGACTAAGTTCATAACGGAAACTAATAAAACTCTAGTTCACAACTAACAATAACGGAAAACTTAAAACGTCACCGAGCTGGGAAAAGCCTTCCAGTCGACGGCTGAAGGCTGTCAGCCAGCGGCTGAAGCCCAGCCTGCGGCTGGATGTGGTCAGCCGGCGGCTGAAAGGCCGCTGACTGTGTTTTAATGACTCATTTTGCATGCTTCTTGATTGGCTCAACTCATAAATCCGGGATTGGACCAAAATACTGACTTTGGGGAGTCCCTAGGTCAGTCCCAACCATCCCTTTACTCCACCATTTCATTTCATTATTTCATTTTCAAATCAAAAACACCTAGTTCATCTCTCTCTCTCTACATTTCCCTCAAGAACACTATACCAAAACAGAAACTTTACCACCATAAACAGCCCTTAAAACACCATAAATCGTCCATCAAACTTATACAAACCGTTCTAAATCAAAAGGGTAACAAGGAGGAAGCTAAAAATCGGGTTTTGAAGAAGGTTTGCTTACTTTTGAAGCTAGAAACTCATCCAACCGATCCAACACTTTTTCCTTCTGTAAAACCCCTTTTTTTCTGTTATTTCATAAATCTTTACTTGCATGGACGATCTAAAGTCTAAAAAGTGGTTTTTATAAAAGTCTAAAACATTTTCTTGCTTAAAAACGAGTTTTTCTCATAGATCTACATTTTGATGATATAAATCTAAAAGAAACTGTGACTTTTACTTAAAAATGTATATGTTTGAATAATAACCGATTGCATGTAAGAATCTAACACTAAAACGGGCTAAAAATCGAAAAATAACGAAAACAAGAAACTGGCCGAAGGCCTCCAGCTGGCGGCTGAAGATATCCAGCCGAAGGCTAAGGTCCAGCCGGCGGCTGAATATCTCCAGCCGCTGTCTGGATCTCGCTGGTCGATAAAAACGTCGTTTTGAGAACTTTAAACGTAAAAATAAGTCCAAATAACTTTACTACAGATTGTATATTTTGGAAACTTACTGTTTTTAATAAAGAAATTGTTTGGTTGAGTTTGAGGATTTGAAACTATTCTATTATCGTTTACATTGGTTGAAAATGATTGTTTAAAGCGGGAAAGTGTTTGAAAAATGGATTCAATTTTTATAGCGCGGAAGCGCTGCCCAAATTTCACCATAAACTTATACTCAAACTCAGCGACTTAACATTTTTTTTTGTAACTTATACATATTGACCTTGAACATTGACTTTTGGACATAATTGGACCAATCGGACCCTATAACGTACACGAGCATGTATTTACATATAACATTTCCGTAATAAAACTTTGGGACAAAATTTAAGGTATAAAGATTTAAGACTAAAAATGTTAAAATGGAACTTTAACATAACTTAAATCATACTAATTATACTTATACAACATATCGGTGTTTTAGGTCATCTTTGATTCTCGACGCGTTCCGCTCTGTTCTCGCTTACTCGTATCTTTCTCCGCAACCCGTGAGTTACAACCCCACTATGTTTTACTATTTTAATACTTATTTGGGGGAAACATAAGATTGTATGTTTATGTAAGTTTTGAAACTATTTGCAACTCGTATGAAACTTTTTAAACTTTTGAAACTTATGAAACTTGGAAACTTTATTAAACTTTGAGAAACTTGTGAAACTAAACTTGTGAAACTTTGAAAACTTGTGAAACTTGTGAAACTATTATGCGTAAAATGTGTTAATGCCCCGTAAATTGGCTAAACTAAATTTAGGTTACTTGTATGCGCAACCAATCCTTGATGAGAATATAAACTCCGTAAGTGTTTACTACTATTTTAGAAACAGAGTTCGAATTGCCCCGTTTTTAGAGTTCAGAAACTATATACACTATTAGCATTAGCCGTTAGTATTATGGGTATCGATACTTAGGAGAGGTCACTCCTTGCTTGTGGTTCGCGACCTAAGTACATATTACTAAAATCAGGTGGAAACTCAAACATTGTGAAACTTTAGGGCTAGATCTGACCAGACAATCGGTTTAGTGTAGACTTACTTTTATATTATGCCAAGAGAGTGATACAAGATACTAATTTAGTTGCTCACATATTACTTACGCATATACATTATTTTAGCGGTTGCCTCCGGTATAACTTTTATGATACGAGTTCTATTTATACTTGCGTGTGTACGAAACTCTTTTATAAATATATATGTTTTAGCGTCGTTCCGCTTCCTTTTCATTTATGATACTTATCACATATATATTTTCTTTTTGGAAACTTTTATCGAGAAACTCAAAACTGTAACTCACTCACTACGTTATGTAGTTGACACTTTATCTTATGTTTCAGGAAATTAGTGTAAGTGTCGAGATGCGTGGCAAGGAAGGGTCGGTATGGTCACGTGAGGCGAAACTTTGGCAAAGACCCTTTTATTTTGGGAATTTATTTTGAAACTTGTATTTTGTACTTGTGTTAAACAATTAAACTGCTTGGTTGATCCCGAATTAGGAACTATTTTATTTTAATGCAATGACTTGAACCGTTTACTTTGCTTATAACCGTGTAATGATATTCCAGCTCTCACATCTCGTGTTTCCGCTATAGCGGGGTGTGACACCGTCCATGCCGCGCACTTCATTCTTACACTTGGTTTCCTGAAACATAAGATAAAGTGTCAACTACAATAAAGTAGTGAGTGAGTTACGGTTTAAGTTTCTCGACAAAAGTTTCCGTGAAGTATATATAAGTAAAGAGTTTCATAAATGAAAAAGAAGCGGAGCGGCGCTTAAATATATATACTTTAAAAGTTTCCGAGGCAACGAGGCATAACAAATACCTTAAAAGTTTGTACAAACGCAAGTAGAACAATACTTGTAAAATAATAGTTGCAGAGTCAATCGCTAAAAGAGTGTATATGCGTAAATAAGTAACTAAGGATTAAAATCTTGTATCAACCTCTTGGCATAATATAACATAAGTGTACACACTAAACCGATTATCCAACCGTGAGGCCCCTTACCCCACACTATCTACGAGGAGTATTCTGATCATAGTAATATGTACTTAGATTGCCATCTAAGTAAGGAACGGTTCTTTCCTAAGTATCGATACCCATAATTACTAAATGGCTTAACAAAGCTAATGTAATTTTGTTTCAAAACTGATAGTAGGCACTTATGAATCGCGTTATATTCTCATCAAGGGTTGGTTTCGCATACAAGTAATCTTAGTTTAGTATAGCCAATTAACGGGGGCAAGCCAGTAAGTTTAATGTATGCCAATCGGGGCAAGTAAAATGTTTACGCATATAAGTTTCACAAAGAGTTCAATAATATACCAATAGATCATAATAGTTCCAAAAGTTCATAACAGTTGCAAAGTTCATAAAAGTTTCCAAGACAATGTGATCTTATGTTTCCCCCAAAAGGTTTTGTAAAAATACAATAAGTAAAGGGGATGAAACTCACGGTTTGCGAAGATAAGTCTCGAAGAAAATAGAGAAGCGGAACGCGTCGGGAATCAAAGATGACCTAAACACCCAAGTTTCGTGTAAGTATAAATATTACGATTTAAGTTATGTTAAAGTTCCATTTTAACATTTTTAGTATTAAATCTTTATACTTAGATTCAGTCCAAAAGTTTCAATACGGAAAACTTATGTGTTACGAAATGTTCAATTACGTTTAATGTCCGATGAGTCCAATTATGTCCAAAAAGGGTCGATGTCCAAGGTCAATATGTTTAAGTTATAAAAGTATTTTGTTATTGAGTTTCGGGAATATGTTACAGTGAAATTTGGACAGCGCTTCCGCGCTATAAAAACTTAGTCCATTTTACAATACCACTTTCCCGCTTTAACAATCATTTCAAACAACACAATTCAACAATACATTAGTTTTTAATTATAAAACTTTACCCAACAATATTATTTTTGTAAAATCAGTAACCTGTCCAAACATATATTCTGTGATAAATTTAGTTGGTCACAAATCTTAACGTTTAAGTTGCAAAAACGATATTTTCGTGTACAACAAGATCCAGACAGCGGGCGGCTGGAGATATTCAGCCGCCGGCTGGACCTCAGCCGCTGGCTGAATATCTTCAGCCGCCGTTGGAGGCCTTCGGCCAGTTTCACCGTGTTGGTATTTTTTCGATTTTTAAGAATTTTTAGTGATAGATTTTGACATGCAAACGGTTATTAGTTAAATATATTCATATCAGTGTTAAAATCACAGTTTCTTTTAGATCTTTTACATCAAAAGGTGGATCTATATGAAAAACTCGTTTTTAAGTAAGAAAACGTTATGGATCTTTATAAAAACAACTTTTTAGACCTTAGATCGTCCATGCAAGTAATTATTTATGAAATAACAGTAAAATAAAAGGGTTTTACCGAAGGAAAAAGCTAGGTGACGGTTGGATGAGATTTAAGCTTCAAAATGGAGGAAATCTTCTTCAAAAAAACCCGATTTTATGTTTCCTTCTTGTTACCCTTTGCTTTGTGGACGATTTGTGTAGGTTTTGATGGTGTCAATTTGCTGTTTTAATGGTGTTTTAGAAGAAGAAATCACTGGTTTGTTGGGAGGTTCTTGAGATCTTTAGAGAGAGAGAGAGAGAACTATGTGTAAGTGTGTGTGTATTTGAAAATGTGATAATGAAATGAAAATGGAGGAGTAAAGAGGTGGTAGTGACTGACCTAGAGACTCCCCAAAGTCAGTCTCTTAGTCCAATCCCGGGCTTGGGAAGTTGGCCACTCAAATTACATGCATTTATGACTAATCACTCGCTGGTCAGCGGCTTTTAGCCGCCGGCTGGGCTTCAGCCGCTGGCTGACAGCTTTCAGCCATCGGCTGGATGGCATTTCCCAGCTTGGTGTCGTTTTTAAGTTTTCCGTTATTGTTAAGTGTGGACTAGAATTTTATATTAGTTCTTGTATGAACTTAGTCAAGTTCATTGTTTAGTTTCTTGGTGTTAGGATTTATAAGTTGATTCCGACACAATTATAGTCACGATAAAGTACGAACAAGAACGATACGATCACGATAAAAATACGACTAAAGATTTGTACAGACATGATAAATGAGAATCACCTGAATTCTGGACGGTTGTCACACATGGAGTGCTTCATCATCCGAATTAACACTTTAAATCATCAAATCTCACATCACCAATCTTCATAAAACTGATAACTCGTGGATTAGCTTCAGACTTCAATAACATCAAACTGATTACTACTTCAACAATTCCTCTAAAATATATAGATAACCTTCACAAACTTTTCAACGACGTTTCTCAATTTTTCAATCAGAACTTTTTTTATTCATCAAAACAACTGATAATTGGACAAAATTCAATTTGAATCAAGTCAAGTTGTTGAACCGGAATCAATTGAATCTAATCAATTGATTTATCCGGCTCTGATACCACTTGACATGATTTAAAAAGGATCGATCCACAAAATCAGTGAATGATTATCAAATTGAGATGCAGATCTCTCAATTTAATTGAATAAGGTCTAATTTGATTGAGGAATCGTTAAATTGTAAGAGCTTGAAATGAAATCTTCAAAGAATGATTTTGGCGGGAAAAGCCATTACATTGAAAGTTAACTTGGATAAGCTCTGGTCCAAAAGACCTGGTCCAAATGACCTGATCAATTGACAAATGAATCAACTCACCTATCATTCTATTTATAGACATCCTTACACACTATATATAAATTAAACGAGAGACACGTGTTTATTGAAAAACACTTTGGACTCTAAAACACACACTTAAGTCTTCATCTTTATTAACTCCGATGATGTTCTTTTAAACTAGGAAGGAGAAGCTACATCTTCAGACCTAAATATTTCAATGAACACTTTCTAATCAGCTTTTTTTTCACCTTAATTTTAACTCTGATGTTGCTTACTTTAACTCGGATGAGTAGTTTCATTATCATAGTTAAACTCTTCAATGTTGACTTCAAACTGACCTATCAAATTTAACTCGGATGTTGTATTTTGTTCTTCCAAGTTAAAAACTTGAGCACAAACACACTTTGAAGATTTCTTAGCTTCATCCATAGTCTTAAATTTACCCAACAATCTCCCCCTTAGATGATGCTATGAACATCTTCAAATTAAACAAGAATTTCTGAATTCAAGATGATTTTTAGAAATCTTGGATATAACAAGAATTTCTGTGAGTTCCCTCATGCCATCCTTTGCATATTGTCAAATATGAATCCAGAATAGTTGAATTGTCTTTGTGTAATCATGCAAACAAAATTTGTGGCAAGTGATTGAATCATTTCATCATGCCCTCCTGATCTCCCAGAAATGTTGCACACCAATATATTTACCAAATATCTCTAGTTGCAGGAAAACTTGTCTTTTTCACCATATTACATGGAAAATATCCTTCATATCCAGCTGTTTGACAAGCTTCCTTAATCTACTTAATTGGCAACCGTTCTATCCCACCAACATCATTTAGTTGTAAAACTTGTAGGATCGATATGATTACTTAGATCAAGATTTATCAAAGAAGTTCAGCAGCGGAGATGAACACTTTGATATTCACAAGTTTATGATAATCAAATATTGTATATAAAAGAACAATAAGAACAAACAATAATGATTACCATCAAGCCTCAATCTATTAATAAATTAACAGACGTGTTTCTTTACATACAAGGATCTATAAAATACCTTGAGGCTAAACCTAGCTTTTCTAGGAAACATCTAACACAACCTCAATCTATTTGATCAGAATAGACGTGTTTCTTCTCTTTACAAGGATCAATCTTGACCTTGAGGCTGAACAAAGGGGAACGATCTCAAGTGGTGAGATCGTTTGGTGTTTTCCTAAAGAATAAACATGATGAAAACCACACTTTTACAATGTCTAGAGATCTCTTTATATATAGAGTCTCATATGACTTACATAAGGAAACTAGTTACATAAGGAAACCTAGTTATATTAGGAGACTAATTCTTTTAGATCTTTATCTTGAAAATCAAATCTTCCATAACAGATTTGCAGGAGTAGTAACTTGCAGGAGTAGTAACTTGCAGTAGTAACTAAGCCGTATTAACTGAGCAGTAGTAACTGAGCAGTAGTAACTGAGCAGTAGTAACTCAACAATTTAATCCTAACAATCTTCCCCTAAACTTATGCTTTCTACATGCAAAGCAATAAGTTTCTTCAATGTAAATTGTTGATGAGAATGCTATCACAACTACTATTTCAACTTTGTCTTCTCCATGTTTCCTTGATGTATATGCTCAGTTTATATTTTGTCTCATCAAATCAAAATCAATAATATGGATAATAAATTATCCCAACAATCTTCCCCTATTTGATGATGACAAAACAAACACTAAACTGAGAACTAAAAAACTTCCCCTTCAACTGAGATCTCTTGTGAACAAGTTGATATTTCTTCTACCGTTGATATTTCTATCAAAACACGCCACTTTTTTTTTTTTTTTTTTAAGTAGACTTTCGATATTTTGAAGCCTTCAAATCTTGTTCCATGCCACCACACTTTTCATATCTTCCCCTTTTTGTTATCATCCATTAGGGGAACATCTCTCTACAAACTTCTTCTTTGAATCGAGAGTTGTTCTTCTTTCATGAGGTTAAATCATGTTTCACAAGTAAGAACCTTTTCCTCCAGTGGTGCATGTATGAGATCACATCTTCCCCTCAAACGAATATTTAGATATTAATACCGCCTTTATAGTTACCATGAAGGGCAAACAAGCAGTACTAACAGAGAGAGGCAACACTAACTTCACCATCGAACAGAAAAATGTGTATTATACAACTAACAACGTAGCAGCAGCATCAATATAAGCCCAATACTAGCTAAAAACTTGCAGCAGATTAAAAATTAAGTAACTTTTCGTTGACAACTCCGATCATGCTCAAATTTCAGCCCAAAGTAGATCTGTGTATGTCGAACCACATATCAAAGAATCAAGACAATCCGACGGTTAACGAATACACAATGATCTTTTTACCGCATCTGCGCTCAGCAAACAATAAACATTTAACATCCGATTTTGAAATTGTATATCTCCTTATCTAAACATCCAATAACGATCAAATTTTAACACAAAGTAGATCCGTATTCCTTTAAGCACATATCCAAAATTCACGAAGATCCAATGTGTAACGAATAAGCAACGATCGTTTTATTATACATAAACACAATAAATTTTAACCTTTCAGCAGTAGATTTCGAAAATTCATATCTCACGGATAAAAGCTCAGATCAAAAATCCTTTCGGTCAGATTATGCTTTTATATCTGAATAATCTACAGTCAAAATTTCGTCCAAATCCGACGGCTAACGAATGCGTTATGCCCTTTTTACTACGGCTGCCCAGATTATGACGAACATAAACCCTAGTTTCCAAACTTGTAGATCTCCTTCTATCTTCTTCATCTTCTTCTTCTTTTAAACTTGTGGATCTTTGATCTAGAGCACCTCCTGTGCTCTGATACCACTTGTCAGGATCGTGTTAGTCTAGATAAACTAACAGGTTAGCTAATGTTGTAGATCAAGATCTATTGAAGAAGTTCAGCAGCGGATGAACACTTCAATATTACGAGTTTATCGAACAATAAAGAATGAATAATAAACAATAGTATTGTCGAATTCTAAGCCTCAATTGTATTAACCAGAATAATATCAATACAACGTGTTTTCTATCTTTCAAGGATCTATCTATTTATAGACCTTGAGGCTTGTTCTAGATAAACTAGAATTCTACGTCTATCCTTATCTAAACATTAAATAAGAAAACTTTATTTAATTACAAAAGGAAATATAATCTAATTATAACTCTTAGATTATATATACAAAATATGATAAGTCTTCCGTGTCTTCCGTGCCTTTGACTTATTCCGTATCTTGACTTTGACTGTGACTTGATCCTGACTTTTTCCGTAGTAACCGTAGTAACTCTATCTACCGTAGCAACTTTGATTGAACAGCCGCACCAACTTGTCTTTGTATTCTTCCGTAGTAACTTCATAATCACCAAACTGATTGTTTAAGTTACTTTCGTTTGTTTATTAGGATTCATTGTTTATGGTTAAACTATATTGACTAAGCAGTAGTAACCTTATGATGAAAATCAAGTTCCTTACTCTCTAGTATTGGACTATGTTACTACTGCAATATAAATAGTAAAGACTATAGTATCCAAAGTATGATTAGTACGACCACATTCTAAGGCTAAGGGAAGGTTTAACTACTACTGCCCTAGGCAACTAAAATTGTGGACGGAATGGTTAATACGGACAAGTAGAAAGTTGCTACGGCCCTCTGGCTTAATACTGCCAGTAACTCAAGTTACTACGGCTAGTCCAGTTACTACGGCCCATAAACAACTACTATGGACAATTAACCTACTTGCTTCGGATCTTTAGTTAATACTGCAAATTATTATATTAATAAAGGTTTCTTAATCAATAAGAATGCCCTAATTAATGATGATTTGACAAGTCAAAACACAACTTGTATCCCCACTTTACACGTGTTAACACCTGATTGGAACTAATTTTTAAAATTCCGGCGCGAGGTTCAAATACAGGCTACACGTGGCAATCTTTAATTGGACAGTCATTTTTAAATGATTACCCGCGTCTAATCAAGGGAATCAAGTTGCTAAAAATTTTCTTTCTTCAGTATACAAGGGGGTTAATTGCATAATTTTAAAATTACCGTTGTAAAAACCCCTAATTCTTCCAAAAAGTTACCGTTAGAGTTTATAAACCATTTTTTCCTTGCCGTTGTAACTAATTACTCACTTTCTTGTTTATCTCTGGTTCTAACCATTTCACAGAATCAACAATGGCGGATCAATTGCAATTTTACAAAACTCACAACATGGTCGCTTACCTGGAAAAGAATACCGATAACGCCGATTTCCACGAAATCATTGATTTCTTTAATCAATCTACCATCAAGACGGCGTTAACCATTAATCCGGAGATTAATGAGTCCCACATTCTGGACTTCTGGACATCTGCCACATGGGACGACGATGAAATAGCCATCAATGCGGTGGTAAGAGGCAAAGCATTCCAAGTAACAGAGTCCACGCTAAGAACCCATCTTAACCTACAAGATGCGGCAGGTATTGAACATCTTCCTGAAAACACCCTTGTAAATGCTTTTCAAAACATGGGATATGAGGGGAACTTAAACACTTCCACATTTTTAAAAGCTAAACTTTCCCCTCAATGGAAATTCATGTTGCATACTTTGCAACAATGTTTGTCCCCCAAAAGAACAGGGTGGCATGAAGGAAGTTCATCATTAGCCAATGCAATGGTGTGTTTGGCTACGGGGGGAACTTACAATTTTTCTGGAATGATTTTTGATGCAATGAGAAGAAATATTGATAGTCAAAACAAATTTCTTATGTATCCAAGATTTCTTCAACATTGCCTAAACTGTGTTCATAAAGATCTCCCCAGATCAGAAAAATGTTTTGTCTCACATGCTCATACACGAAAAGTTTTTACTAACATGAGAAAAACAAACAAGGAAGGCCCTTCTCTTGTGACACCATTATTCTCAAAAATGTTGGTGATCACAATCCCCACAGCTACAGGACAAGAAACTCTTCCTCTGTCCCAACCCACAGCTGTAACCCCCAGTACCACTGCAATCTCTGTTGGCACTAGTGCCATATCTATAGTTGGTACTGCAGGGGTAAACCCAAAGGTTGCTACGGTAGTTCCTACTGCCACAGTACCTCCAGTTGCTACTGTGAGTTCTACTCCAGTTGCTACTGCTCCAGTCACTACTAATAAAGTGACTAAACCAAGAGTTTCTGCGCCTCACAAACCACCCACAGTTGCTTCTAAAAGACCAAAGAGGGTTACTCAGCCTCTTGCGTCTAAGACCATCCCCCTTACTACTACTACAAAAGCAATCCCTGAAACATCTTCAGGATTGTTACAAACTTCAGGGGAACACCTTGAGCATACCCCCTTGTTCACTGAGTTGGTCACTAAGGAGAGGGAAGACCATGTGGGGAGGGCTAACACTACTGCAGCATCTACTTCTTATAGTAGAGCTCAGGACAGTGTTAACATCACTAAGACCCAAACTACGGCAACACCATCCTTTGCTGAGAACTTGTTCTCAAATTGGGAAGGTGGTCCCTGGTGCCAAGAAACCATGGGGGAGATACCTGCCTCTGCTAGGCAGAGGAGTTTCTCTATTCCCGAGGATCTTCCACCTGTTGGTACCCAACAGGAAAGGGGTGAGGGTAGTGGTAGTCAATTACTGGAATTGAAGGACATGTACCAATCTTTAATGACAAAGGTAGATAAACAAGGAGAAATGTTATCTAATTTGACTTCATTGATGCACCAAGTGCTAGCACAACAAGCACTCCTGTCTGCCCAGCTGGTGACCAAAAGAATCACCACACTAAATTCTGGGAGTTCACCAAAGCCATCTAGTTCCTCATCCACAGATGACTCTCCCTCAGATAAAAACAAGGGGGAGAAAGAAAAAGAAATGGATATGTTATCATCTGGTGAGAGCAGGGGAGAAGAGAAATCAAGCCATGATACAGTTATCACTGCCACCTCAAATAAAGAAGAAGAGATGGAGACAGATAGTGTTGTTGAGGGGGAGACACACTTTGATGCAAACATGGTAATAGATGAAGATGAAGGTGATAATATGGAAGTGGATATTCCACTTAAGGGGGAGCAGCAGCAGCAGCAGCAAGAAGCCATGCAAAGGGTTGAAGAAATAATAGACGAAATGGAAACTTCACCAGTTGCTACGGCTACAAATGATGGTCAAAATACTGAAACAAATGCTGCGGATATAGTTACTACGGACCAAGTTAATACGGTGGATCCTATGGTAACTAGTCCAGTTAATACGGAGGAAGTTGATACGGACCTCATGGCTACTAGTCCAGTTGCTACGGACCTAGTTGATACGGCTTCCATAGACCAAGTTACTACGGAGCCCATGATCATCAGTCCAGCTCCAGAAACTGAGGAAGATCATTCCTACCTATTCTCAGCAACTCCTCCTATATTCAATCAAGCTTTCTCACAGCTTCAAGCCATTCAAACTGAAGCTACAACAACTTCCACCACTGTGACAGAAACTCCTTTTTCCATTGATCAAGAAGAAGCTGCAAATGTTCTTATAAGAACAGAATTGACAAGAATCAATGTGATGGCTGATGAAGACACCATAGCCTCACAACTTTTGAAGATCAAGAAGGAAAAAGAAGAAGAAGAGAGAAAGAAGGCACTGGCTGAAGCAGTAGCAAGACAAAGAGCTGAAGCTGCTTCACAACCCAAACAAAAATCTCTCAAGTTACCTGAACAGTCTGCAGGTACATCTATTCCTACAGGTAAATTGGGATTCATCACAGTGGACAGAAAGAAGAACAAGGTACAAAGTGTTGACCTTGAAGCTGAAAAGAAAAAGGGAAAGTCAGTTGTGGTAAAGAAGTCAAAAGAAGAAATTGCTGAAGAAGACAGATTGGCCAAGGAAGAACTTTATTTCAAGACCATGTCTGCCAAAGAGATTGAAAATGTGAGAAGAGAAAATGAAGCAGCTGCACTACAGATCAGAATGAATGCTGAATTAGCAGCTGAAGAAAAGGCAAAAGCAAGGTTATTGGCTGAACAACAAAAAGAAGAAGACATTCATGAAGCCATTAATTTTCAAGGTATGACTGCTGAGGAGATAGATGCAATCAAACAAGAAAATGAAGCTGCAGAGTTATACCTCAGAATGCAAAAAGAAGCTGCTGATGATGCAATAAAAGCTCAGGAGATGGTCAATGATGACATTTTGGACAAACTGGTTAAAAAGGGATTGAAAAAGTCTTTGGAAAGAGAAGATGAGCATATAGCACAAAAGATGCAAGAAGAGGAGCTCAAAATTGCTAAAGCCAAAGTCAAAGCCAATCCTGAGAAGAAGAAAGTGTCCAAATCAACTCCCATACAAGCAAAGATAGCAGAGGATAGAAGGAAGTTTACTGCTTATCTAAAAAGCAAGGGTCATAGTGGCAGATCTTTAGGCCCTATGAAGTTACCTTCCATCCTTGAGCTTGTCAAAGAGGAAAAACAAAAGGAAACATTAAGGGAACTTGCTCTCAAGAAACTTCAAGAGAAGAAGAAGAAAGATGAAGAAAAAGCACTTGAAGCTGCCCTTAGAACAGGAAGAAAAATATTTCAGGCACAAGAACCTGTTCCTCCTGTGGAACAACCAGAAAAGAAGCATAAAAGATTCAAAAGCAAATCCAAATTCATTCCTCACGCTAAAAGAAGAAGGATAAGTGAAGATGCTGCTACTGTTTCTCAAACAGAAAATCCAAACATTCCATTTGCTGACATCAAACATGAACATGAAGAGATGGAACAAAATCCTCCAAGTGTTGCTCAAGGGGGTGATTACTCTGCATACATCAACCCTGTTGAAAGTTTGAAGTATACCCCATTGAAGGTGAAGCCTCCAATGATCATTGACTGGAAATACATTGGTGGAAATATGAAAACTGAATATGAAGTTACAAGAGCTGATAAATCAAAGACGATTCTTATAGCCTTTCATGCAGTTTTTATGAAATTTGATAGAGATGATCTGGAGAAGATGTATGAGATTGGCATAAGGAAATACTCACAACGAAGACAAGGAGTATGTCCTGGTACTGATCTAGCAATGGATGTTCTGTGCGGTTTATTTGAACCTGGATACAAGCCAACAAGTTCAATCTTCAAGAAAGAAGGACCTAATAATCCTGTGCTTAACTGGTTTGTGTATGAAAAATGTGAAGCATACTCAATCATAAGAAAACATGGATCAAGGGAATTCTACTTGATAAGTCATACTTATCCACACTCTTTGAAGACCTTAGAAGAACTGGTCGAATTGAAGCTGAATGGTCCAGGAGATTCATTGATTGCTCAAGAATTAATTTGGAAAATCTTGTGTCAAATAATAGTGGAAAAGAACAAGATGGAAACTGACTTGTAAACCGTAGTTGTAATAGTTAGTACTGCTTTGTTAATAAAAGTAGTTAATACAGTTGAAGCATGAAAACTTGTACTTTTGATGAATCATAAAAGTTCAAGGTTAGGGGGAGATTGTTGGGTTACAACTTAGTCAATATAGTTTAACCATAAACAATGAATCCTAATAAACAAACGAAAGTAACTTAAACAATCAGTTTGGTGATTATGAAGTTACTACGGAAGAATACAAAGACAAGTTGGTGCGGCTGTTCAATCAAAGTTGCTACGGTAGATAGAGTTACTACGGTTACTACGGACAAAGTCAGGATCAAGTCACAGTCAAAGTCAAGATACGGAATAAGTCAAAGGCACGGAAGACACGGAAGACTTATCATATTTTGTATATATAATCTAAGAGTTATAATTAGATTATATTTCCTTTTGTAATTAAATAAAGTTTTCTTATTTAATGTTTAGATAAGGATAGACGTAGAATTCTAGTTTATCTAGAACAAGCCTCAAGGTCTATAAATAGATAGATCCTTGAAAGATAGAAAACACGTTGTATTGATGTTATTCTGGTTAATACAATTGAGGCTTGCAATTTGACAATACTTTTGTTTAATTCTTATTCATTCTTTATTGTTTAATAAACTCGTAATATTGAAGTGTTCATCCGCTGCTGAACTTCTTCAATAGATCTTGATCTACAACGTTAGCAAACCTGTTAGTTTATCTAGACTAACACGATCCTGACAAAACTCTTCTTATAATATCTTCAGTAACAACCACAAGAGACATTTGAACCTCAGAGGTGATTGTCCTAACTCCATCAATCACACTAAATGAAGCAATGTGCCAGAATTCTACCAATATATCTCTATATAAAATAGGTCTCTCTGAGATAGCAAAATGAATGTTGTAGTTGATCAAAAATCCCAGTATCACCCTCCATTCATCATCCACTGATTCATCATGAATATTGAGAAATGCAACATCATTATGCTTTGGTTTATAAGGAAAAGTAGTCATCTGTTGTCATCCAAAGCATTATTAGTACATGGAAAACAATTATTCATATCACATTTATACTAAAGAATATTAAGAACTAATACAAACCTTATGAATAAGAAAAACAGGGGAAAACGAGCAGTCAAACAAACTAAGCAAATAAAAACGAATCTAAATGACCTTTAATTCTAAGAAAAGCTTATAGGGGGAATACTAAAGTTATCGAAAAGGTATGACACTTTATTGAGATTAGGAATTTTGATATGGGTAAGAAACGCAATTTGGAGGATTAAAAATGATTGTTTGAATTAAAAAAGAATAAATTATTTTCCGTATTAAATTAAAGTAAAACATTTCCCACCAACTGAAAGTAAAATCCGAATTAAAATCAATGAATCCGACTTAAATTTTAGTCAACAAAGTCAACACACATACCAGACATAAAACAAGTAAAATAACTAACACCCAGCTTAAAATTTTAACACACGACTTAAATTAAAAAAATTCCAAAGTTAACCCATTCAAACAGTTCTGAAGAAAAACCTTAACTTTAGAGTTAAACAATCCAACTCATCAGTTAACTTTGAAATTGCTTTTAAATGCAAAATTTAAATTTCAAAATCAAAAACTTATATTCCAGCTGATTTTATAAGTTAGTTCAAATCAACAAAGTTTCTTTAGAAATGAAATGTTTTGTAAAATACAAAAACTTGTATTTAAATTAAGAAACAACCTGTGTCCAAAATTAATAAATTGCAGTTTTAATAATTTAAAAATGGAGAGAATGTCACAAATCGTCCTTGTGTTTGGTCTGTTTTTCACGAATCATCATTTTCACTTTTTTTTAGCATTAACCATCCTTTAGATATGTCTTTTTATCACCGAAGGTCCTTTTTCACTTAAAAAGACGAAAATATCCTCCTTTTTATATTTTCTTATCTTTTTTTTTATCTTTTAAATCAATATATCTTCATAATCTCAAAAGATTTTCCAGATCTCATCACCAAAATACACAGAAGTTTTTCAAAAAAAAGTCACACACACACACCGAGATTTCCGGCAAGAAAGTACACCAGATCCGACAAGAAATCTTCCGATATGGCCTATAAAGTCGCCGGTGAACACGAAACGGAACAATCATTCGTTGAATCTGTAAAAGAGAAGATAACCGAAACGTTTCACAATGAAATTCATCCTCATCGGAATCTGATGCAGTTCGTTGAATCTTTAAAAGAGAAGATAACCGAAACATTTCACAATGAAGATTCATCTTCATCGGAATCTGATGCAGATGATAAGAAGATCTCTACTATTGAAGATGTGAAGTACCGGTTGTTTGGAAGGGATAGGCATGTTCATAAGGTGCTAGGTTGATTTTTTTATTTTAACTTTATAGATGTGAATCTGAATATATCAATAATGAATAGTGAATAATTTTTTTTTTCTTCTTTCAAGTAGATCTGTTTTTGTAATTGTGTTGTTCTAATTGTGTATGATGATAATTATGAATATCTAGTAAAATTAAGGGGACATAGAGTATATGAATGAGATATATTGATTTAAAAGATAAAAAAATAAGAAAATATAAAAAGGAGGGTATTTTAGTCTTTTTAAGTGCGAAAAGGACCGCCGGTGATAAAACGACATATATAAAGGATGGTTAATGCTAAAAAAAAGTGAAAAGGATGATTCATGAAAAACAGACCAAATTCAAGGACGATTTGTGACATTCAATTCTGTCAAATAGAAATAAATAAAACACTATATATTTTTACTTAAAGATGGTATTATACCTTATTGTCATGAAAAACAACAATAGTTAAGTGTAAGAAGGAATTTAAAATTAAAAGAATTTCCAAGAAAAGATGTACATTCTTCAACCTTTATTGAGTATCCACAGACTATGATTCTGCAACCTTATACACTATTCCACTCTCAAGATATTTTTGAATGCTTAATCATGTTTAATGTTACAAAATTATCGTAGTACAGTTGTTCAACTTATTCACATGTCTCTGTCGTTTATCAAGTTAGCATCAATGATCTTAGAGGAGAACTGACTAGATGTATAATAAGTTAATTGATCAAATCATTGAAAACAATTTAAACTTTAAGTCATAATCATTCGTAATGACCATTTTGAACACTTTAAACTTTATGAGTTTTTATGATATAAAGATTTAAATGCCATAAATTATTGAAAATATATTTTTTCTTTGTTTTCAAATTGACAGAACAAATTTCCCATTTGACACTATCTATTTTAAGTACTTGAAGCAATTTATAAACCACATGTTACTAAAAGTTTCAAAATACAAGAATATATGCATTTATGAAAACATTTGGTTTCAAGAAATTATATAAATAATGAACTATATTAAAGTATGCTGGAATTTATGTTTTTGACTTATTTCTTAGAAATTTAGTTTTTGTGCAACATTTTCAAATTTTTTTTTAATGTATTTGATTCGTTTTTTAAATTTTGTGTTGGATTTTCTGAATCAACTAGACAAACCAACATAATGATCAAATAAACACTCAAGAACTTAAAAAAAGAATAGAAATAAATCTTTTGAGTTTTAACTATAAAAACTGAAACACACATATATTTGAATTTTATGTGTACAAACTACACAACGAGACTGAAATTTCTTATTCCGACTTAAAAACAAAATAACACCAGACTTAAAATTTACTTAATCCGACTTAAAGAAAAAGTAAAACACGAGACTTAAAAATATTTTTGATTTTTCCCATTTTTCTCCCTCTCTTTTTCTATTCTGAATTAGAATATTTACAAAATGCAAAAAGATGTGGACAAAAATATTTTTGAGAAACACTCAATCAAAATTCATAAGACCAATAGATTGAACAAGATAATTGAATCTTGAGACATCAAAATCTTTTGTGAAAAGGTCAGCTAATTGCAAGTCAGTGTAAACCTTAACTAAGTGAATCAATTTCTTTTTAAAACAATCTCTTATAAAATGATGCCTAATCTCAATATGTTTGGTTTTGGAATGCTGGACAGGATTCCTAGTGATGAACATGGAAACAAAATTGTCTACATGAATAAGAGTGTTCATAAAGTTCAGGCCATTGTCTAGCATTTGATTGTGTATCCATAAAATCTGGGAAGTGCAAGAACCAGCTGCAATATATTCAGCTTCAGAAACATAAGTTTGTTTCTTGCACTGCCATGAGACTAGCCTATTTCCTAAGAATTGACATCCTCCAGTGGTAGATTTTCTATTAAAATTGCATCCACCATAATCACTCTCTGTGTAAGCATAGAAATCAAAGCTAGAATTCTTAGGATACCAAAGTCCTAAAGAAGGTTGTCCTTTAAGGTATCTAAAGATTCTCTTAACAACAATTAGATAGGAAACCTTAGGATTTGCTTGAAATCTAGCACACATGCAAACTCCAAACATGATGTCAGGCCTACTAGCACGAAGGTACATTAAAGAACCTATCAAAGACCTATACATATGTTGATCAACACTTTCACCATCTAAATCAGGATATAACTTGGTACTAGTGTCAACAGGTGTTGTAGCAGCCTTACAATCAGTGAACCCAAATTTAACCAACATGTCCTTGACATACTTAGATTGGTTAATGAAAATACCATTGTTCAATTGCTTAACCTGAAGACTTAAAAAGAACGACGTTTCTCCCATGGAACTCATTTGGAACTTAGAGTGCATAACAGACTCAAACTCCTTACAAAGCAAATCATTATTTGACCCAAAGATAATATCATCTACATAAATTTGCACAAAAATGGATTCCTAACGAACAGTCTTAATGAACAAAGTTTGATCTATAATTCCCCTAAGATACCCATGTGCAATCATGTATTTGGACAATGTATCATACCATGCTCTAGGAGCTTGATGTAAACCATACAAAGCTTTATCCAACTTAATGACATGATCAGGGTAATGAGGATCAATGAAATCTGGGGGTTGACTTACATACACAGTCTCATCCAAAACACTATACAAGAAGGCTGCCTTAACATCTATTTGATATACCTTAAAGTTCTTATATGAAGCATAAGCCAAAAACAATCTAATAGCTTCTATCCTAGCAACGGGTGCAAATACTTCATCATAGTCAATACCCTCTCCATGTGTATATCCTTGAACAACATGTCTAACTTTATTTCTTACAATAATGCCCCTATCATCTCTTTTGTGACAACCGTCAAAATTTCAGGTGAAATCCGCACTCCATATCTTGGAGATGTCCGTTATTGTCTTTAACCGTACTTTTACCGAAACGTGTCTGTGTCGGAATCAAAATTCGGAATCTATAAATAAGTTCAAATACCAAGAAAAACATAAGGAACTTTCCTAAGTTCACTTCATATATCAATCGGTAACCATAACGAACGAAAATGCCTAACGAGAACGAAAAACTGAAATGTTGCTGAACCAGCCATTCAGCCAACGACTGGATGGATTCAGCCAACAGATGGGCTCCAGCCGACGGCTGAAAGGCTCTTTCAGCTTTTTGGTGACTCATTTTTGCATGAAAAAACGAGTGGGACACTTGTTTCAACCCGATTTGACCCCCTTTTCTGCCAGAAATTGCAGCCCCTATGCCATATTATCTCTTTTCTTTTCATTTTTGTAATCACAAACACACAAACTTCATGGTTTTTTCTCCAAAACTCTCTCTATTTTCTTCATTGTGGTTGTAAATCCCAACCAAGAACCATCAAATAATCACCATAACCTTCACCATAAACTGTTCTTAACAACGAAGGGAGCAAGGGGTGGTGATTCTTCCGGTTGGTTGCTTTGGTGTTCATCATTTCGGGTCAAATCTCCATCAAAATCGTTTAGATCATAACTCTTCTCTTTCTTTGAGGTATAAACACTTTCCCACTGTTTTATACACATTTTTACATTTGCATGTTTCATCAAAGATCAAATAATGAGTTTTTATAAAGTTTTATGATGATTTATCTAAAAACACAAGTTTTATAAATTTCTACAAAGATCTTGATAGTTAAAGTTTTTTATTTGAAGTAATCTAAATACATTTTAAAAATTCCTAAGTTGCATGTCGAGATCTACAGAAAATACACTTGAAAACGCTTAAAATCGCTAAAAATAACGAAAATCCGGAGCTGACTGTGGACTCCCAGCCGACGGCTGGATAGTCCCAGCCGGCGGCTGGATACTTCTGTTAACTCGGATTTTGTGTTTTTTCTAATTATCGGTGGTTGTCTTGTGTTATGGAGGCGGATATTCTCATCACCACACCACTGAAGTTGTTTGTTCCAGATTTTTGTCAAATTCTGGCGAGTGTTAACGGTATAAATTGTTATCCTCGTGAATCTTTCGATTTCATTATCTTCGTTGTTTGGTTTAGCCTTGAAAACGGTTAAGAATAAATATTAGACCAACACCTATTGTATTCTATCGGATGGGACTGAATTTGGACAAATAATGTCAAAATATAATCTAACCAAAAGTATCGTATGTAACTTATTATCGTATTATGTATTATGAGAAAGCTTTAAAACACGATTTGTAAGGCGGGAAAGTGTTGAAAAATTGGATTTAAAGATTTTGGCGCGGAAGCGCTGCCCGATTTTCGATAGACCTAAAACCAACACTTATAGTAAAAGCACTTTCGTTGACTAATGACATCATAAACTTATAAACCCCCGTACTCATTCAATCTTGGTATTACTATAGGAGTTCCATGATTCCGACCCGTTCCGACCACTCTTTCACATTTGTGCTATTCTTCGCAATCCGTGAGTTACCACCCCACTCTTATTTACTGTTTTTAAATAATTATTTTGGGGGAAAGATGAGAACCAAACCTTTATGTACTTATATGCAACAATATTTTATCGCCACACTCGGCATTTGTGAAACTACTTTATTGCCACACTCGGCACTCGTATGCAACTTATTTGATTGCCACACTCGGCACTCGTTTGAACATTGATTGATCGTATAACTAACGTGAATCTTGAGGGATATATAACACTCTTCTTAAGTGACTACTACTAGTTTTTTTTAAATAACATTAATGCCTATCTTGCAACACACACTATTAGCTTTGTTAAGCCGTTTAGTAATTATGGGTATCGATACTTAGGAAATAACCGTTCCTTACTTAGGCGGTAGCTTAAGTACCTATTACTCGATCATAAATGACTCCTCGTAAGTAGTGCGGGGTAAGGGGCTTCGCGGTTGGTTAATCGGTTTAGTGTGAACACTTAAGTTATATTATGCCAAGTAGTCGTTATACATGATTTCAATCAATAGTTTACTTATCTTGCGCGTACATGGATATACGATTTCCGCAACTATCTTTTGAGCAACTTTAATGGATCGCAACTATCTTTTGAGCAACTTTTATGGTTCGCAACTATCTTTTGAGCAACTTTTATGGTTCACAACTATCTTTCAAGCAACGTCTATGGTTCGCAACTATATTTTAAGTATTGTTTTACTTACCGCAACTTTTTAAGTATTGCTATACTTGACTCAAATTATTTTTAGTCGAGGACTAGAAAAACTGTAACTCACTCGCTACTTTTGTAGTTTGACACTTTTTCTCATGTTTTCAGGAAACCAAATGTAAGGACACGAAGTGCATATTATGGATGGGTCAGGCATGTCACGTGAATGCAATAATTGGGAAAAGACCTATTTAATCATTTGGGGAATTTTGATAAACAATTTATCATGTATTTTGTTATGTGATACGTTAAATGCTTGGTTATTTTCAAACTTGTAAACTCTTATTTTCTATCAGCATGACTTGAAACCGTATGTCTTAATTATAACTCGTGTAATGATATCGTTGCTCTTTGCACCTCGTGTTTCCGCTTTAGCGGGGTGTGACAGACTTGGTATCAGAGCGAAGGTTATAGTGAAAACGGTTTTAAAAATTTTCAAAATTTTCGAAACCAAACTATAATCAAGGCTTCTTCGGAAAAAAAAATCATTTCACGAGCTTTCAAACTTTAGTAGATTAATTCTGCAGTTGCATGATTTGTCTTTAACTACGCGTAAATTGATCAACTACGCCTAGTTCAAAATAAATTATGCGAGAACGGAAAGTAATTGCTGTCGTTAAACGATTTTCGAGTCGAAAATTCCCGGTCTTATCCATTCCCGATTCTTACGTGACTGACCCATACATGCACTGTCATTTACGTTTTTCCTTATTTTTCCCCCTGTACTCACGTAACTCATTTTTCTCAGATCCGACATGTCTCAATCGTCGCACTCACGATCTCAGTCCCACTCCCGGTCACAGTCGCACTCACATTCGCGAGCCGTCTACACGCCAGAAGCCTCGGAAGATTTCTCTGCACGAGAGGCTCGGCACCCTGAGACCACTGACCCGACCGAGGAAAGCTCGATGGCTTTCTCGAGCAGCCACGATGCCTCCAGCCCGAGGACCGTGCTACCGGCTGCACCACCGGTGCCCGTCGCGGCACCACCTCAGCAGCGTGGACCCCGAGTCCGGATGACAGCACGTAAGCAGGTCGTCCTCCCTGGTCGTCTGCCTGATAGGATGATGGGACAGACTCCCGACTCATCCAGACCCGCTCCTCTCGCGATGCCGTTCGTAGACCCGTACGCTGGAACTTCGCGTACGCCAACGATGGATCGATACCATTGGGAGCGTCAGTTTCAGGAGCAGCAGACGCAGCGCCCCGACAGCGCCGGACCATCTAGGCCGATGATGCCGCCCTCATTACCGTCGCCCCCACCAGCAGCGTTCCTTCGGCTCCGGCGAGACCTACAGGGACTCACAGAAGAGGCCGAACAACAGGGTCTGCTTCTGTGTGAAGTCTCTGATGCTGCACACCGATTGTCTGAACAGTCAATCCGAGCCATCACGTCGGCTGCGGCCACGTCGAGGACGGTGCATCGTCTCGTCAGCGCTTGCCTGATCATGGGGACCCTCATTGCGATCATCGTGGCGAAGATGTTCCTTGATAGGCGTCGTTAGGCCTTTCATTTTATGTATTGTATCGCAAGCTGAAGTCGTAATTTTCTATATGTAAACGACTTGAAGCTAATCCGTATTTTATTTTATGTTGTATTGCACTAGTATTTGAACCTTTCACATTATGAACCTTGTAACCGAATATTTTGCTATTTGAATGAATTCCTACCTTTATTTATGCACTTGTCTACATCGTTGAACCATATTATTATTCCTTAATGGTTATCGTACGCATGTCATTTACCCTTCCAGATTACCTTGCGTACCATTGTTATTAACCATATTCTTATCGCTTATTCCTATTCGTGCGTTCTAAACTAGTTTCCTTCTTTCCGATGTAGAATCATGCCTCCCAAGAGAAGCCACGCTAACCTATTAGCCGAGCAGATTACCGTGCAGCTCAAAGCAGCCCTCCCAAACATGATCGCCTAGATCATCGCTGGGGTCAACAACAAAATTTTCGGGGATGATGACCCCAACGACAACCACCTGGAGAAAAACAATGACCATAACCTCCACCTATTTCCAACCACAATTAAAAGAGAGGAAGGTGAAAACCTCGGAAACGTTAAAACCCTCCCCTTTCCAGTAACAGTCAAACAAAAAGAAGGGGAGAACTCCGGGAACAATAACCTCCTTCTCCCCCCCAGCACCCGTCGAGCGAAATGAGAGTAATAAAAGGAAGGTTGATCATCGAACAATGAGGAATTTTGTGTTTTTGCTAATTATCGGTGGTTGTCTTGTGTTATGGAGGCGGATATTCTCATCACCACATCACTGAAGTTGTTTGTTCCAGATTCTTGTCAAATCCTGGCGAGTGTTAACGGTATAAATTGTTATCCTCGTGAATCTTTCTATTTCATTATCTTCGTTGTTCGGTTTAGCCTTGAAAACGGTTAAGAATAAATATTAGACCAGCACCTATTTTATTCTATCGGATGGAACTGAATTTGGACAAATAATGTCAAAATGTAATCTAACCAAAAGTATCGTATTACTCTAAACGCAAAGACAATGTCTACTGCTTTGACATGACCAAAGTTACTCCAAATGTTGAAGAAGCCTGCTTAGTTTCTAAGGCTACATTGGATGAATCCACTCTATGGCACAGAAGGATGTGTCACATTAATCTGAAGAACATCAATCAGATGGTGAAGTCAAAGCTAGTCAGAGGACTTCCAGACAAACAATTTAATCTGGATGACAACTGTGTGGCATGCTTAAAGGGAAAGCAACACAAAACTTCTCACAAGTCCAAGGAGATAAACACTATTACTACTCCTTTAAATTTGCTCCACATAGATCTTTTTGGTCCTACAAATGTAAAAAGTATTGCTAAAAAGTCATATTGCCTTGTCATCACTGATGATTTCACAAGGTATACCTGGGTGTATTTTCTGGCTACAAAGGATGAGAAAGACAATTCAGTGCTGCCAGAACTTCTCAACGAAAATGGAGTTGCTAAAAGAAGAAACAGAACACTAATTGAAGCAGCTAGAAGCATGTTGGCAGACTCTAACCTACCCATATTCTTCTGGGCAGAAGCTTTTAACACTGCCTGCTATGTTCAGAATCGAGTTCTTCTAGTCAAATCACAAAACCAGACCCCTTATGAGCTTCTACACAAGAGACAACCATTGGTAAGTTTCTTAAGAGCATTTGGGTGTCCATGCACAGTCTTGAACTCAAAGGATCATCTTGGTAAGTTTGAAAGCAAGGCAGATGAAGGATATTTTGTTGGATATTCATCTCAAAGCAAGGCCTATCGTATCTATAATCACAAGACCAAGATCATTGAAGAAAGCTCTAATGTTTCTTTCAATGAAAACACTCCTAACAATAAAGGTCAGGGACCAAATTGGGTATTTGATTTGGATGCATTAACCAAGTCCTTGGATTTTAACTTTGAATTCCACAACTCATCTGTTATTACTGCTCCAGTTTCTACTGCCACACCACCTGTTTCTACTGCTACCCCTGTTACTACGAAGCCAGTTTCTACTTACTCAGTTCCTACTGCTCCAATCATTGGTAGTGACAGACTGGATGTTATGGAGTACATCCATCTTCCCGTTTCTACTGAAGACCCCTTACATCTTTATGATACAATCTCCAAGGCAGTTGAAGAGGAATCATCCCAAACTGAGCACCCTGCTAATGAGGTTGAAGAAGTTCCAGCTTCTACAACTACTGCTCAGAATGATGAATGCAGACCCAATGCGGTTCCTCACTTAGTTGAAGAAGATGAAAATGGAGTTGAAAATATTGTCACTGATCCTTTTGGAGAATATACCACAAACATACCCACTCCAATGAATACTTCTCCAACTACTGCATCTTTCTCAGACAATGCAATGACTGATCTTAATGATACAAACTTGGGAGTTGCATTAAGACTTGAGAAGATTCCATCCTCTCGTGTCTCAAAGAATCACCCACCTTCTCAAATAATTGGCAATCTTGACTTCTTCATGGAGACTAGAAGTCAAACCAAGCCCAAAAGGGATCCAATGAGAGACATCAATACATGCCTCTCTGCTTGCTTCCTATCTGAAATGGAACCAAAAAGAATTCAAGAAGCACTTCTTGATCCCCACTGGATTAAAGCCTGTCAAGCTGAATTGCTTCAATTCAAAATTTAAAGAGTTTGGGAGTTGGTAGAATTACCTTTTGGAAAGAAGGTGATTGGCACATGTTGGATCTTCAGAAACAAGAAGGATGAGAGAGGTATTGTTATCAAAAACAAGGCAAGGCTGGTAGCTCAAGGGTACACACAGGAGGAAGGCATAGATTATGAGGATGTCTTTGCCCCTGTAGCAAGAATTGAAGCCATAAGACTATTCTTAGCATTTGCATCTTTCACGGGTTTTAAGGTATTTCAAATGGATGTAAAGAGTGCCTCCTGGTATGGAGTAATTGAGGAAGAGGTTTATGTTAAACAGCCACCTGGATTTGAGGACCCTCAGTTCCCTCACATGGTATAAAAGCTTGACAAAGCTCTCTATGGACTTCATCAAGCACCTAGAGCTTGGTATGAAACCCTCTCTGATTATCTACTCCAGAATCACTTTCAGAGAGGAACCATTGATAAAACTCTCTTCTTTAAGAAATCACACTCTGACATCCTACTAGTTCAAATTTATGTGGATGACATCATCTTTGGTTCCACCAAATATGCTCTGTGCAAGGAATTTGAACAAGTCATGCACACCAAGTTTCAAATGAGTTCAATGGGAGAATTAAATTTCTTCCTAGGTCTACAAGTTAAGCAGATCCCTGATGGTCTCTTTATAAGTCAATCCAAATATGTCAGGGACATTCTCAACAAGTTTAGCTTCATGGATGCAAAACCAGCCAACACTCTTGTGGAGACACACAAAAAGATGACTGCAGATCTTGAGGGGGAGGATGTTGACATACACAACTATAGGTCAATGATACGCTCAATTATGTATCTTACAGCTTCAAGACCTGACATCATGTTTGCAGTGTGTGTGTGTGTGTGTGTGCAAGATATCAAACAAGACCAAATATATCTCACCTCATTGCAGTCAAAAGAATTTTTAGATACTTGAAGGGCAAACCTAACTTAGGTTTATGGTATCCCAAAGACTCACCTTTTGATTTGATTTCTTACTCTGACAGTGATTATGGTGGTGAAAATTTAGACAGGAAATCCACCACAGGAGGATGTCAATTTTTAGGTTCAAGGTTGGTGCCGTGGCAATGCAAGAAGCAGACTACAGTCTCCACATCATCAACAAAAGCTGAATACATTGCTGCTTCAAGTTGCTGTGCTCAAGTTCTTTGGATCCAAAATCAGCTCATGGACTATGGTTATGCTCTCATGAACACACCAATTTTCATTGACAATAGGAGCACAATATGCATCATCAACAATCCGGTGAAGCATTCAAAGACAAAGCACATTGAGATACGCTATCACTTCATAAGAGACTGCAATGAAAAGAAATTAATTTGTGTTGAAAAGGTTCATACTGATAATCAGCTTGCTGATCTTCTCACAAAAGCTTTTGATGTGGGAAGATTTACATTCTTGGTTACCAGTATTGGCATGATCAACATGGATTAAACAATTTTAAACTTGTCTTTTATCTTATCTCAATTTAAGTCCCTTCGAGTAAAGCAGTAGTAACCTTAACATAAGCTCAAGTGTCTTACTTTTTAGTAATGTACTATGTTACTACTGCAAAATTAACAGTAGAAACAAATTTTATCCAAAGTTTTATTAGTACGGCCAATTTTTCATTACTACGGGAAGGTTTAACTACTACTGCCCTTAGTATGTTAATACGGCCAGAATGGTTAATACGGCCTAAGTAATCTGTTACTACGGACCTCTGGTTAATACTGGAAGTAATTCACATTACTATTGCCAGACCAGTTAATACGGCTCGCTGAACAATTACTACGGTCATTAACCTAATTACTACGGTTATTAATTGTTAATACTGCAACGATTAGTATTGCAGAGTTTTCTTAATCCATAAGATTACTCTGTTAATACTGCGTTGGCAAGTCAAATCTCAACTTGCAACTAACTTTTACACGTGGCAATTGGTGATTGGACCTAACTTTTAAATTTTCGGCGGGGGTTCTGCAATTATTGATACGTGGCAACAAACAATTGCACCGTTACTTTTAATCATAGCCCTCGTCTAATCCAACTCGTCAAGTTGCCTTAATCTTAAGACTATAAAAAGGGGTTACCGTTAATCTTTCACAAATTACCTTTCTTCTTAAGAAACCTAATTCCTAAAAAGTTACCGTTACAATCAAATTCTAAGTTTTCATTGACTTCCAATCAAAATTCTTTCAATTCAACATCAATGGCACAACTACAGTACTTCTCTAGTCACAATATGGCTGCCTGCTTCTTCAAAAACAAAGAAAACCAAGGTTTCCACCAAATCATTGACTTCTTGAGGCAATCTCATATCAATGTTGCACTTACAGTAAGCCCAGAGATACATGATGATCATATACGCTCTTTCTGGGAGACTGCTGCCATGAACAATGAAGGAGTAACTCCAGTTATTCAAGCAACCATTGATGGAAAGAAGGTAACTGTCTCAGAGGCAACAATCCATAAACATCTTCAACTTCAAGATGCTACATGTATAAGTGTCTTGCCTAATGAAACAATTTTTGAAAACTTCAGACTTATGGGATATGAGGGGGACCTGAATACTTCAACGTTTTTAAAATCACAGTTGTCCCCCCAATGGAAATACATGATGCACACATTGCAACAATGTATTTCACAAAAGAGGACTGGGTGGCATGAGGCAAGTCTGTCCTTGGCAACAGCCATGGTCTGTCTTGCCACAAATCAAACATATAATTTTTCAGCTCTTATTTTTGATGGTATGTTATGGAATCTTGCTAATCCTAAAAATAAATTTTTAATGTATCCAAGATTTCTACAACATATCATCAACTGTGAAATTAAAGATTTAAAAAGATCAACAACTGTTTTTCCAACCAATGCTCATACTAAAAAGGTTTTTGTTAATATGAGAAGGGTCAACAAAGGTTTTTCTTCAAATGTTTCCCCATTGTTCTCAACAATGACGGTGGGAACAAGTTCACAAGATGAGAGACAAGTGACTTCACCTCTGTCTCAACCCCCATCTACTGTTGTTACTACTACAAGTACCTCTGCAGTTTCTGTTGCAAGTACTGATGTTATAATCCCAGAGGCTACAACTACAGTTTGTACTGCAAGTGTACCTACAGTTAATACTGAGAGTTCTACTCCAGTTAATACTGCACCAGTCACCACTTTTGTGACTACACCATCTGTTTCTACACCTCACTCACCACCATTGATTGCATTCACTAGAAAAGCCAAGAGGGTTCCTCAGCCTCTTGAGCTTCAAACTTCCCCACTCTCTATTTTCAAAAAATCTTTCCCTGAAACATCTTCAGGAAAGACACAAACAAGGGATAAGATTGAGCAAACCCCCAAGCTCACTGAGGTGGTCCATAAGGAGGGGGTTACCATTTAGAAAGGGCTAATACTACTGATGTCATTACTTCCCATAGTGATGCTCAGGACAGTATTAACATCACTAAGACCCAATCTAAGGCAACACTAACCTTGGATGCTGATTTTTTAGCATCTTTGGACAGTGGTCCCAGGTGCCAAGAAACCAAGGGGAAGGGAATAGCTTCTGCTAGGCAGATGGGTCCCTTTAAGTCCTATGATCAACCACCTGTTGGTACTCAACAGGAAATCGGTGAGGACAGATATAACTATGATCCCATTGAATTGTTGGAATGATACCAAAAATATATTTTTACAATTGAAAAGCAAGGGGAGGAACTTGCTATGCTGAGAGATACTGTTACCAAGTTAGTTGATCAGCAGTAGATGATGAGGGACTTCCTTCTCTCACAAAAGACAAACAAGAGAAGCATTGGTACCTCTCATGTACCTTCAAGCCCTTCCTCCAGTGATGACTCTCCTTCTGAAGACAAAAAGGGGGAGAAAGAAAGTGAAGATGAAGTTTTGTCAAACAAAGAAGATGCTGAAGTGAAGGGGGAGAAGGAAGAAAGGAAAAGTGATGATACTGTGATCACTGCAACCTCAGAGCACAATGAAATTAATGAAGAGATTGAGGTTGAAACTGCAAAAATGGAGATGGAGATAGACAGTATTTTAAGGGGAGCAAGAGCAAGAAGGTGAGAAGATGATAGTTGATGATGAAGGTGAAAAGGAGCAAATGGTTGAGGGGGAGCAGGAAGTGGAGATAGACAATGAGGAGATGATAACTACTTCTCAAATTGATGATGTTCTTATCTCTGCAGCTGAGTTTGTTTCAACTACCCCTCCTGTTATGAATGAAGAAGTTGTTTATACTGAAGAAACTGTTTCTACGGCCTCATACTCACAAGCTGTTAATACTGAAGCTGAAGCAGTTACTACGGTCAGTCCCATTACTACGGACATTCCAATTTCTACTGAAGAAGTATTGATTGAAGATCCAGTTTCTACTGCTACTCAAATTACTACGGATCTATCAGTATCACTTCCTCCATTATCTGAAGCAATTCAAGCTAGTGAATCATTGAAGGCAATTCTTTCTGAAGCAACAACAGTCACAACAGTTTCTATGGCTACAACTCCTACTATTGATGAAGAAGCTACTGCTGCTGAACTTTTAAAGATTGAAATGGCTGCAATCATTGTAGAAAGAAGAATTAAAGCAGCTTCACTTCCAAAGTCCAAGTCATTGACAATACCTACAGCTTCACAAAGCACAAGTGGGGTAGAAGGAATAGACTATGTAGCAGATCCTTCAAGACCTTCAGGTATAAGACCAATCATTCTTCCTCCTCATAGATCCTATGTTCCCAAAACAGTTACAGAAATAAATCCTGAAGAGAAGGCTAAAGGGAAAAAGGTAGCAGAAGATCTAAAGGAGAAGGAGAAGATGAAGAAAAAGAAGGAAAGAGAAGAAAAGCTAGTTGACTTTGCTGCTTACCAGTTTTCTGCTAAAGAATTGAATGTTGGTGATGATCCAGCAACCATTGTGGACATCCATACTAAGCTCCAAATACAAGAGATGGAGAAAATTCAAAAGCTAAGGGCAGAAGAGTTAGCTGTAAAAGTTATGGTAGAACAAGAGTTGGCTGATTTAGCCAAAGAAGAAAGAGCAGAGAAAAAGAAAGTCCAAAAGAAACAATCCACACACGACAAACTAACTGAAGATAGAAAGCAGTTTATCTCATACCTCAAGTCCAAAAACTACAGTGGTAGATCATTAGGACCAATGAAGATGGGAAGTTTGCTTGAACTTGTGGAAAAAGAAAGAAAAAGGGATGCTCAAAGAAAGATAGCTCTCACAAAGCTGCAAGACAAAAAGCAATATGAGCTAGAGAGATCTTTGAAACGGGCTCATGAATTGGGAAGAAAGATGTTTGATGCACAGGGAATGGAAATTTCAAATCCTTTTTTCCAGTCAACGCTAATCCACCTGAGAAGCCAGTCAATCCACCTGAGAAGCTGAAGAGAAAGAAGTTAGTATCAACAAGAGTTGTTCAAAAGAGACAAAGAACAGAAGATACTACTGCTTCAACTGCTCCTCAACAAAGTCCTGTTGTACCAGTTGTTCAAGTCAAGAAAGAACCAGTTGTTGTTGAAGAAAAGGATGATGACATAGAAATATCTCAAGATGACTGTTCTGCCTTGATCATTCATGAAGAAGGACTGAGGATTGCACCTTTAGTTGTTGAGCCTCCTCAAATCGTAGACTGGGAATACACTGGTGGAAGAATGAAGACTGAGTATGTTGTGACCAGGGAAGATAAGTCCAAGACCATTGTTCCAGCTTTTCACAGAATGGTTAGAGACTTCTCAGGGTCTGAGCTGGAGAGAATTTATGATATTGGAAAGAGAAAGTACTCAAACTCAGGGGTCAAAGTTCAGGCATAGATATGGCAATGGACTGGTTGAATGGTATATTTGACCCAGAGGCTGAGAAAATTAACCCTGCTTTCAAGAAGAGGTCAAACAACCCTGTTATTAAGTGGTTCATTTATGAAAGAAGTGGAACATATTCTATAGTTAGAACTCATGGACCAATGGAGTTCTATCTAGTAGAGAGAAGATATCCACATGGGTTGAGGACATTGAAAGAGCTGATCAAGGTCAGATTGTTTGGACTTATGACTTCAAGGATGGCACATGAATTGGTCTGGAACATCATGATAAAACTCACTGAAGAGGTGGCAAAAGAAGGAGAAAAGGAAGTTGCAATGCAAGAAGCTGAGAAGAACAAATGATCATATTGTGTAATGAATAATAGTTAAAGTTGATGTATGAAATTTGTACTTTTGATCTGTTATAAAAGTTCAAGATTAGGGGGAGATTGTTGGGTTATAACTTAGTCAAAATAGTTTTAACTCATTAATACTGCTTCTAGATACGGACAGTAAGTTGTGATATTAATACGGAAGTCAATTAATACTAAAGATAAAGAAGTTACTGCGGAAGACAAGTTAATACGGTTGTTCAAGCATTACTACGGAAGTATTCATTATTGCGGATCATACACTGCTTGAAGTTACTACTGATACTTGAAGTTACTACGGATGACTCCTTGCCATGAACGTTTAATCTAATACTTAGGGTGTAATTAGATTATGTTTCCTTTTAGATAAGATGTAGTTTCCTAGATTGTCTAGGATAGCCTCAAGGTCTATAAATATAGATCCTTGTAGAATAAACAAAACACGTTGTATTGTTATATTGATTAATGCAATTGAGGCTTAATATCCGACAAACGTATTGTTCTTATTCGTTTAGCATATTACAATATTGTTTGTTTAGATCTACTTGTTAATATTAAAGTGTTCATCCGCTGCTGAACTTCTTTAATAGATCACGATCTTAACGAAGGCAAACTTTAAGTTATATTAGCTTATTCGATCCTGACATTTATCTAAGTGCCAAATAGTTAGTGTGCTCATGGTAATAAGTTAGAAGGTTTACGCCAAATTTGTCAGTTAACGTATTCTTTATCTTCGAGAAATCGTGCTTTGCTCGTGTTTATACTTATACCGAGAAGTACGTATCTCGGAATCGAAATTGAAAGTTAATCATTTATGGAATCCTAATACCAAGAATACCTATTATGAACTTGTCTAAGTTCATATGTAAAACAATCGGGAACCCAAACAAACGCATGTACGTAGCGATAACTTAAACGAAAAATGTCAAAACAATTCAGACAGTTTCGTTGGCTTAGTTACGCTAGCGTGCAGAATTGTGTTTTTGGGTGTGAGTCATCTAAAGCATGTCCAAACTTGTGCCACCTGTTCTACAGATGTCATGCCCTCCTCTAACACAGGTTTTTGACATTCAAAAGCCTCATTTCAGCTCTCATTTCAGTTTTTACATCAAAAACATACAAACCTCTTTTCTCTCCATTTTGTTTTAATAAAACACACACACACACACACACACACACACACACACACACACACACACACACACACACACACACACACACACACCTTTCAACATCTTTTAATTCAGTAAATTACAGCAAATAAACCACCAATTTCAGTACAATAATCGTGGTTATCATCAAGGGAAGCTAGGATTGATCATCCATGGGTTGCATCTTGCGATTTCTATCGTTTTCGGGTCGAAATCACCGTCAAATATGAAGATCTCTCCATCAAATCGTGTTTGATCATCACACATTCATTTTCCTTGGGGTATATTAGCTATTCCCTACTATTTATACTTAAATTATCCATTGCATGTATGATCTAACATATAAAAATAAGTTTTTCTGAAGTTTTAACCCATTTACTTTCAAAACAGGTCATTACTTAAATCTTAGCTTTTTCGGTTAAAAAGTTGTTATAAACGGTCAAGTATAAATGTATTTAGATGTTTTTATCACTGTATATCGAAATATACAACTAAAATATGAAATTCCAACACGAAAATGATTTTTGTCAAAGCGGAAAAGCTGATCACAGTTACACTAGCGTATTTATAGTTACGCCCAACGTAACTACAGTTACGCAGCGTACGTAACTGCGATCAGGTCCCGAAACCTTATTTTTCGGCTATAAAACGCAACCTTAAGCTCGATATTTCATGTACCTGTTCAGAAATAACTATAATGACTTTAACCTATATTAAAGTGACCATTTGAACATATAAACTACTTTTTGTGTTGGTTAATTTGATTTATATATCGTTATAAATTGTAAGCGGGTAAGTGTTTGTTAACAAAATTGGATTTAAAAACTATAACGCTGAAGCGCTGCCCGAATTTACAATTTATGATTTCAAACGTTTTAAAAGTCATATTACTCTATTGTTTTGGAAAGGTTAAGACTTTAAAATTCTCCAAAGTGTCAAAGTTAGACTTTTACGTCGACTTTGACTTTCTCTCAAGTTGACTTTGATTTTACCTAAAATTATTGACTTTGACTCTTATAAAGTCAACATATTTGACATTTAACTTTGATAAAGTCAACACCTTTGACTTTGACCTAGTCAACCTCTTCGACGTTGACCTTGGTCGGTCTTAAGAAAATTTGATAACAATATTCGATTTCAAACGGAATTCCCGTTAGTCCTTTTTCGACTCGGAATACCATTCCATTTTAAATGTCGTTTATGACGTGAAATGTCGATATCTTTCCGATAGGCCTTTTTTTTGGCGCGGAACATCGTCTCCTTTATCCGTCATCATGAATCGACTTAATAATCGTTGGAATATTATAATAATCTTAATCTTAATCGACAAGGCTAAACCGGACTAGACTTATAGAGATACTAAGACTATGTTATTTGCTGTTTTAGGGCACTTAGACGGTGGAGTTGTAACTCCGTGATTATATACCCCGAGTATTTGCTGAAGTTGTACTGTGAGTTATTCGTAGCCCTTGTCTTAAATATTTTTGGGCTGGAAAGCGTATTTTAAACTGTGTATTGATTATCTTGTTTACCCAGTGAATTAGGTCTGCCTTAGATTATGTGTCATTAGGACATGGAGGCCCCCCTTATACACTCGTTAAGCTATTGTCCGCGGTTCTCATATATATAGATCTATATTAGGTTATGTACCTAACCCTCATTCCTCTGTAGGTTGTAACTACGAGCGGATGTTATGGCCGTTATTATTAAACTCTATGATTAAACTGATTGCCTTTGGTTTGACACACCTTAGGATAGGGGATTAAACTGATTGGTCAGGAGCGAGAAGTATGATTGGTTTAGGCATAGTACCTTTCACTATTGGACTGTATAACAAGATATGTTATTTGAAATTATAATGAATGCTGAAACTTGTCGATGGGTCACTTTTTACTTAAAATTGCGAATAATTGACCAACATGTTGTTGATGTCGTTTTAACGCTTTTCAGGAGTTTGAGGAAGTTCAGTAATCATGCCGTGTTGTTTTCGGATCGCTTGTTTTGGGAAATTTAAATTTGTAATGTTTGATGTAATTTCCATGTTGATCCGCTTGTTGACTTTTGAAGTTGTATTTGTACTTGGCGTTTTACCGCCTTTGACTTTATTATATATTTTGTAAACATCTGGCATGATTAATTTTATTACGATGCTTTGTTTATCGGGTGTAATGTTGTAATCCTTGACTCTTGATATCGTAACTGGACCACCTCGTGTTTCCGCTCTAAGCGGGGTGTGACACCTAGCAACTAGAGCGAAAACATCATCATAATCTATACCCTCTTCCTGAGTATAAACTTTAACCCCAAGTCTATCCTTATTGCTCACAATGATTCCTCTATCATCCCTTTTAACCTTAAATATCCATTTAACTCCCAAAATATTCACATCTCTTGGTCTTTCTACTAAATTCCCTACTTCCTGAATATTAAATTGTAGCAACTCCTCTTGCATAGCCTCTACCAACTATTTATAGTTAATGCAATATCTACATTCTTAGGCTCAAGCTGGGACAGAAAGCAAGAAAATAAACAAAGATTTGCTAAACCGGCACTACTTCTTGTCTTTACACCATGATACAAATTTCCTATAATATTACTTAAAGGATGTGTTTTTTGAACTTTTAAAAATGAATTAATTTCCTCAGTAATATTATTAGAACGATTTGTTTGATGTGGCATAAGATTATCAAAGAATAAAGAATCAGAAGTTGCTTCACTTGCTTGTTCATGGCTTGGTTCATCAAAATGATTTTCAGATTCCGCACCAGAGTTAAATTGATCTTCACCAGAGTTGTTTAGACTTTAAGTTTCTGCACCAGAGTTGTTCTTTGATTCACCAGAGTTTTCTTGACTTTCAATTTATGCACCGGAATTAATTTGTTCTTCACCAGAGTTATATTGAGGTTCAAGTTGTGCACCAGAGTTAACTTGACTTTCAATGACTCCACCCGAATTGTTTTGATCTTCACCAGAATTGATATCTTGATTTCGTAAAACACTGTCTTGCTCTTTAATTGATACTGGAATATCTTCTTCTTGAAGAATGTCTGCATCAGTTTGACTTTCTGAAGAATCTTGACTCACAGATGTTATATCTTCTGATGAAAAGGTTTGGTCATGAACTAAATATGAAGGTCCTGCACTTGTACTTGCTTGATTACCAATCTCAAACTCATCATTTTCTTCAACATTAGTAACATCTTCTAGATTTTCCTGCACCTCTTCTGAAACATGTTCTTGACAGAAAGCATTAAAAGAATTCACAAATGTATCTAAATCAAACAACCAAGCACCACCAGAATTCTTGACATTTGGTGTATATTCATTGAATATCACATTAATGGATTCGTCTATGATTCTAGTTCTTCTATTTTAAACCCTATAAGCCTTTGAAACACTAGAATAACCAAGAAAGTATCCATCATCAGTTTTAGCATCAAATTTTCCTAGGTAATCTTTTGTATTCAAAATAGAGCATCGACATCCAAAAGCTTTGAAAAATCCTATAAAAGGTTTTCTTCCTGAGAACAGTTCATATGATGTTTTTCCTAAGCTCTTAACCACATGAATCCTATTGTTCACAAAACACATAGTGTTCACTGCTTCTGCCCAAAAAGTAACAGGTAAATAAGATGCACTTAACATTACTCTAGCTCCCTCAATGAATGTTCTAATTGTCCTTTCAACAACTCAATTCTTTTAAGGTGTTCTTGGTGAGCTATACTTCCTAGAAATTCCCTTATGAGCACAAAATTCATTCATGGTTGCATTCTTAAACTCAGTGCCATTATCACATCTAATGACTTTCACCTTTTTATCACAAAAATTATTAATTTGCACAACAAATTCTTTTATGATCTCAGATATCTCATGTTTATGAGAATGGAAAAAGACCCATGAGTATTTGAATAGTCATAAGTTATAACTAAACAATACGATTTCATGCCAAGACTATTTACACTGACTGAAGTCTCTACTGAAGTGTGAGTCTTTAGTTTAAAACTTGATTTATGTTGTTTACCATTTAAACAAAAAATACAATGGTCAAGCAACTAAAAGTTCTTTTTAGGTAATCCAGTAACTAGATTATCTGCGACCTATTTATTCATGTTTTTAAGATTAACATGACAAATCCTTTTGTGCCATAAATCAGACTCTTTTGCAGTAGTTTTGGATATGAAACAGTTTGAGGAGTGTTGAAGCAAACAAAGAATGATGGTGAAGCTTCTAAAATGTCCATGTAATAGTTTAGGTTAGAGTAGTTCCAATTTGGGGTGAATTGTGTTCATCACCCGAATTGATTAATAAAGTGTCAAATTAGAAAAGGTTTAAGTTCGGGTGAACTAATTCTTCTCCTAATTAAGTTCAAGTTTACGCGAACTGATCTAACTAAGTTGTAAGTTTATGTTTCACCCGAAATGTTTTTTGATAAACATAAGGGTGGCATGTATGTAATAGTTTGCTTGTGTAGGACTATAAATAGTAGCTGGCAACATTCATAATGTACGTTTTGAAGAGAACACTCATTTGTAACTGAATTTCCCGCCATCTAAGGCATTCAATAAACTTGTTCATTCTACTTTGATTTCGTTCTAAATCATTCGTTAGCTTTGATCAATTACTACTAATTCCGCTATTAGTAATTGTGATTCATACACCGATTGCTAGCTGAGAGGATTTCTACACTTGACAAGTGGTATTAGAGCTGGTTATCAATTCAATTTGATTCAGCTTTAGCTACAGTCATAGTTTTGGATTAGCTTGAAGATTTAGAAGATCTAAGATCAACGTTTTTGTTTGAGTTTCTAAAGGTTTGAATTTTGGTGGTAAGGTGTAGTTTCTGCAAATTTGTATTAGATCAATCGATCTGAGTGTTTGTGTGCATTGAGGAATAGTGTTTAGAGTAAATTGTTAAGGTTTCAGTGATTTTAGGTGAATTATTTTCAGTTTGAGGTTGTTTAGTTGATCCGGATTAAGTGTTCAATAGTCCGAACTAAAATCAAACGATCAGTTCATCATGTCTGTTGTTCCAGCTAACATTCCTGTAGTCAATTACGATAACAAGACAGGATCTGGTGGTAGGCCTCCTAAGTTTCTGCCTGGCCATGATTTCATGTTGTGGAAATTGAGATTTAAAGCGTTTGTATATTACAGTGATAGACAAATTTGGACCTCGATTGTCAATGGACCTCACAGGCCTATGATAGAGGAGACAAGAGGTACAAGAATTATCAATGTAGATCTTGAGAGATATACAGAGGCTGATAACAAACTCATTGATCAAGATTCCAGGGCATTAGGAGCAGTTTTTTTGGCTTTACCAACATAGATCTATAACAATTTTAAGGACTATGTGTCAGCTAAGGAGCTTATGGATGCCATGGAACTAAGGTATGAGGGAAGCATTGAGCTTAAGGAGAGTAAGAGAGACATGCTTAAGAAGTTGTATAAGGCATTTGAGCATATAAAAGGGGAAGGTTTGTCTGATCAGATTAGCAGATACACACTTTTGGTGAGTGATTTGAAAAGTGTTGGGTTGGTGATGAAGGATAGTGACATTGTTAAGAATATATTGGGGTCTCTTCCACTAAATGGGTCGTTCAAGTAATGATTATTAAGAGAACAACCAATCTTAATGCAATAACACTTCTTGAGCTTATTGGAATTCTGCAATCATATGAGGTGGACATGCAATTGGATGAGAAGAAGCAGTCCCAGAATTCATATGGATGTGCATTGAAAGGATCAGCTCTAATGAATCCTCCTCAATATTCCAGTCAAACACAGACTCAACCTCAATCTTATGCCAGCTATCACTATGGGAGCTACCATTCTGCAAGTTGTTGTCCTCCAACTCAAGTGTCAACTGGCTACAATTACAATGCTTACAATGGTTATTCTGGTCAAACTAATAAAGCCAACATTTATCAGACACCATCTGCAAATTCAGGGTCGTCTGCTATGGGTGATAGAGAGATAGACTCTCTACAAGGCTTTTGTTGCTAGGTATGAAGCTTTGGTGGCTGGCAGTCTTAATCAAGCAGAATTGGCTAGAGAGGATTTAGAACAGCTTCACCCTAATGACTTGGAGGAGATAGATCTTAAATGGCAGATGGCGATGGTTAGTGTAAGGGCTAACAGGTTCTTTAAGAGAACTTGAAGGAATAACTTCAGGAAAGAAAATGGTGAGAAGATGGGTTTTGATAAGTCAAAGGTTAAATGCTATAACTGTGAGGACTATGGGCACTTTGCAAGAGAATGCATGGCTCCAAGAAGGAACAACAACAACAATGGCTATCAAAGAAACCATCAACAAGTTGAGCAGAAGAAAATCACCGGACCTGAGGTTAAGAATGGGAAAGAAGAGGAAAGTACAAGTGGGAAGGCATTGGAGACCTTTGGTGAATGGGATGAGGTTGCAAAAGAGGATTACAAGAACAAAACAATTTCTGCTTTAATGAGTAAAATTTCCTCTGTCAACTCAGATGAGGTACTTTCAAATACTTGCACTCTTTCTTGCTTACATACTATTAAATATATAAGAGAGCATAACCTGAGTTTAATTAAAGAAATTGATGTAATAAAGTTTCATCAAAGATAATTTTTAAACAAACAAAAGGTTTATAAAGAAAAAATAGACTCTTTGATGAATGATGTTGATTCATATAAAGGAAAACTGGGAAGGTTAGAAACTCATCATGAAAACTTATTTGAAAGATTTCAAAAGGTGTCAAATGAATTTAAAGAGTCAAAAATTCATGTTGAGAAATTTAACCTATCCTCAAAGGCTTTGAATGGGATCATTGAGCATCAAATGGTGCACAAGGAAAAGGTAGGTATTGGAGTCAATGCAATACCTCCTCCATTTAATGACAACTACCCAGTTAAGCCTGAATTTGCATCATTCCAGAGTGGTTTGCTTGTTAAAAATTGCTTTGATGAATCATCTGCTTTAAATGCTAACACAGAATTGCCTTAAACTTGTTCATTTGTGAATAATGTGAATAATCTGCCTGCTGATATAAGTCTAAATACAGTTCGTAATTGTGTAGGAGGTAGAAATTTAAAAAGAGATTGTTTTTATTTCATGATTTGAATATGTCTGATGTGTTTGTTGAAGAGATTGATTTGAATGATATTGTGTTGAAAGATTATGTTTCTGAAAATGTGAATGAGTGTATTTCTGAATGTGTGAATGATTGTATTCCTGCTTGTATGAATGAATATGTGATTACATGTGAGAATGGTAAACAAGAAAAGGTCAAGATTAATAACTCAAAGAGAAAACAAAAATGTTTGACATGCAAAATGAAACATAAAATGGAAGAATGTTGGTTAAATGCTAGAAAGAAAAATGTTTCTGCATGTGTGTTAACTGTTGAGAGGTTGAAATTTGGATTGATTTTAACAAATGCATGACTGAGAAAAATGCAGATTCAAAAGATATGAATTCTTTGAAATTTGGTAGAATTAATCCTGCATGGCTAAATCATTTAACGTCACACAAATTAAAATATTCTATGTCCAAATTAAAAAGGTTCAATTCTGGTGATAATATGTTAAATTCGGGTAAAATGAAAATTAATTCGGATAAACATATTTTCAAAATAATCCTGATTACCAAATTTTAAGTTCGGATAAACAAATGTTTAATTCGGATACGGATAATAATAATTCGGGTGATGAAAAATTTAATTTCGAATTATTCAACTTGTATCTATGAAAGGAAAATGCATGACTATTTCAAGTTTAACAAATTCAAAGGATTGCATTCAAAATTTAGAAAGATTTGGGTTCCAAAATCTCACTGAATCTAACTTGTGCAGGGGCAGTCCACTAGTAGTCAAGAAGATAACACATGGGTAGTTGATAGTGGATGCTCAAGACACATGACAGGAAACATTAGATTGCTTCAAGACTATATTGCATTCATGGGAGGCAATGTTTCATTTGGTGGAGACATGGGTGGTTTAATCACAGGTCAAGGGAAGGTGTCAAATGGACCTTTGACTCTGGAACGGGTCAACTTTGTTAAAGAATTAAATTACAACCTGCTTTCAGTGTCTCAGGTATGTGACAATGATTATACCACTGCTTTCACAAAAGATTTTTTCTACATTCTTAAAAAGGAATATGTCATCCATGATGATATGATTGTTTTGAAAACACCAAGATGTGAGTACATGTATATTTTAGATATGAACACTGTACAATCAGCTGAATCTTCAAATTGTTTCATAACTAAAACTACTGAAAAGGAGTCTGATTTATGGCATAAAAGGCTTTGTCATGTCAACCTTAAAAGCATGAATAAACTGGTCACAGATAATCTAGTTACTGGATTACCTAAAAATAATTTTCAACTAATTGAGCATTGTAATTCATGCCTTAAAGGAAAACATCATAAATCAAGTTTTAAACTAAAGACTCAAACTTCAGTAGATACATTCATTCACCTTCTACACATGGATCTATTTGGTTCAGTAAGTGTGAAGAGTCTTGGCATAAAATCGTATTGTTTAGTTATCACTGATGACTATTCAAGATTTTCATGTGTCTTTTTCATGGCTCATACTGAGCTCAGTAAAGATTTTGTTATTCAAATAGAAAACTTTTGTGATAAAAGGGTTAAAATTATTAGATGTGATAATGGCACATAATTTAAGAATGTCACCATGAATGATTTTTGCACACATAAGGGCATTTCTAGACAATATCGCTCCCCAAGAACTCCTCAGCAAAATGGAGTTGCTGAGAGGAAAAACAGAACTTTAATTGAGGGAGCTAGGATCATGTTAAGTGTATCTTCATCACCTGTCACATTCTGGGCTGAAGCAATAAACACCATGTGCTATGTAAACAACATAATTCATATACTTAAAAGCTTAGGAAAAACTTCTTATGAGTTATTTTGTGGAAGAAAACCTTTTGTAGGATTTTTCAAAGCTTTTGGCTGTCAATGTTCTATTTAAACACCAAAGACCAATTAGGAAAATTTGATTCTAAAACTGATGATGGTTACTTCCTTGGGTATTCTAGTGTCTCTAAAGCCTATAGAATTTTTAATAGAAGAAGTAGAACCATAGAAGAACCAGTCAATGTGGTATTCAATGAATATACACATAATGTTAGGAATTCAGGTGATTAATGGTTATTTGATTTAGATACATTTGTGAATTCATTTAATGGTGTTTGCCCAGTTGTTTCAGATCAAGTGCAGGTATCCACAAAGAATGTAGCAAATGTTGAAGAAATTGATGATTTTGAACTAGGAAGATCAGCAAATGCAAGTGCAAGCCCCTCTACATTGAATCAAGATCACACCAGTTCATTAGAGGAAACAACTATTGTAAGTGAAGATCTTGCAGAGAGTCAAACTGATGCAGAAATTCTTCAAGAAGAAGACATTCCAGTAAACTCAGAAGATCAAGACAATGTTGTACAAGGTTAAGAACTACAATCTGATGTGAATCATGATGATTTGGGTGCACAACATTTAACTGGAGATATCTCTTATGAACAAGCTGTTAATGAGATTAATTCTGGTGATCCACAAGAAAATTCGGGTGTTCAAGACCAAGTAGAAGAAAATTCGGGTGGATCACAAGATAATTCTGGTGCACAAATGGAGATGGAAGAAAATTTGATATTCATAACAATTCGGGTGCAGAAGATGAGAATGAAAAAAATCCTGATGAAGCACAATTCAATACTGGTGCACAAATTCAGACTCTACCTACTGAACCAAGCCATGAACAACCCAGTGAAGCAATTTCTGAATCTTTATTCTTTGATGATATTGTCTCTGATCAAACAAATCTTTCTACTAATATTACTGAGTAAATGATGATGGAACAACTATCACTGTAACCTAAAATGATGGAGGTGCTACAATATCTATAACAGAGGGAAATATTAGAGCAGCACTTCGTCTTCCAAAATTACAAGAGTCTAGTGAAGGGGGTTTTCAACCACAACTGACCAAACAAAGCCAAAGATGAATCTTTTCCATTAGTAGGTCAAAACGTGGTAAGAGGTGTACTCGAGTATGAAATGTTTCAAGGGAAGTGGAAAATCTTATTTTCTAGTATTACTAGAAGCTTGGGGGGTAAAGTGGGTTCTTTAAACCAAATGAATGAATTTGAAATTCATCTCTTTCATTCAATGGTCACAGGTCGAAATATATCTTACTCTAGACTGTACTTTGATGAATCAATCTCATTGACCAGTAAAACCAAAAGAATTTTTAATGTCCCATTTATCAGAGTCCTTTCATTATGTTTTGAACAAGTCTTGGGAAGAGAAGCTTATGATCAGCTTGATCAAATATTTTGTGCATATCCTACTCCAAGAATGTCATATAAATTTTTTTCGTACGTTACAATCACTGAAGATGAGGTTGGGCTCACACTTGTGATGCTTCAGTGGATTGATAACCCTTTTATTGAACTATCTGACACTAAGTCTGATAACCTGGACTCAGAACATGAGGGTGAGGACTCAAATTCCGATAATCGAGGTGACGAAGGTGTCAATCAAGGAGCAGTGCTCCTCATGGAGACTCGGGTATGGAAAATATTTCTTCTCCACATCAGTCTGAAAGTAACCCCTCTCAGACTAATGCCCTATCTACATTTCAACTTGAGATGCTAGCATATCAAGAGGCCTTCCCAATGATTTCACAAGAATCTTTGGAGAATGATCACATGTCAAGCCCATTACTCAATCAAGCACAAATGGACTCTCCTATCCATGAGGCTGGTAGTCTTGAACTATTCTCATGTGCTGCAGCTCACACCACACTCCTTCTACTAGAGCCTGAGGTGGTTGTGACTGTTGAGACTACCCAAAGCCCATTTAGAGTAGTAAGCGTGGGACACACATTCATGCTGCCACATAAACATATGCGGTAAGCATTGAAGATGATATCACACTCATGGATATCCCTATACTTAGTATGGAAACACCCCCTCCACATTCTTCACAACCTTCTTCACAATCTATTTTTAGTAGTTATGTACTAGTTAACACTACTAAACCATCAAACTTCTCACACTCTTCTGCACAAGTTGCCAATGCCTTGCTCCACACACTGAGTGAGGTACAGACTTCCATTTATGTGACCAAAGATATTTGTCCTAATCACCAGGATAGATGTGTGGTTACAACTACTTTACCCATATTTGTGTCCATTGATATCTTCACTAGTCAATAGGAGAGATGTGAGGATACTACAACCTTACCTACAACATCGTTTCCTGTTACATATCATTCTGAGGTTGCTCTGACAGTTCTATCCTTTTAAAGGCTATCAAGGACATGACAAATCAGTTTGATAACAAGCTAAGTGCAATGCAGACTAAGATCAGTGCTCCTAAAGATCAAAATTCAAAAGAATTAGTTGGATTGAAGGATTTGGTGATCAAGCAGACTCAAGAAATTAGAGAATTAAGAAAAGACTAACAAAGTAGTGGTGATAGAAATATGGGGATTGTGCAAGAGATTCTTGTGTCTGAGAATGTTGAGTTAAAGGTGGCTCGGACTCAGGGGGAGAAAAGTGGGGTCCTTGGTGTTGGTGAGTCTAATCAACCTCCAAGAGGAACTGAAACTTTAAAAAGAACAGGATCACCAGTTCAGGGGAGGAAAGCAAAAGAGTTAAAAGACAAAAGCAGAAGTTTAGATACAATCCAATGACTGAACAAAATCATGAATACTTTGAAACTGACAGTGATGTGACCTTAACACTGTCCCAAGCTGAAGAATATGGAATTGATGCTCCAATGGATAAATATGGCATAGATGTGGGTGAAGAGGATAAAGATTATGGACATCCACTAACTGATTTTTCAAAAAGAATAAATTGGAAAGAGTTTGAAGAACAAATATCTGAATCAGCAGTTAGTTAGTCTCTTCCCACTCAGATTGAAATATCAAGTAGCAAGGGAAAAGAAAAGGTTGTGACTGAGGAAGTAGTTACTAAAGATTCATGTGACATTGCTGCAGAAGAGTTAGAGAATGAAATGATAACTAAAGAAACAAGGGCATATGTAGAAGAACTAATGAGAATGAAGTTGATGAAGAGATGCAGATAATGGTTCAGAGATAACAAGATAGAATGGAGTTCATTGAAAAATCATTTCTTCAACAAAAGTTAACCAGTAAAATTACTCATCTTGAATGCATTGAAGAACATGGAATTCTCAATCTGAAATGTCTACTTCAAAATCAAAGAATTGTGAAAATAAGAGTAGATAGACTACAGACTCTTGGATTAGAAGAATGGAAAAGAATCGCTGAGCTGAGTACAAGACTGAATGATCCAGAATATCAGAATGTGATGAATAGAGAAGTTATTTATAATGTTAATGCAACATACTTTTTGAATTTGATTCTTGAAGAAGATTACAAACACTTCTGCACTTCAAACAGATGTCATAAAGGAGCAAAATCTCTTGGATTAGAGTCCTAAAGCTGATCATCCTATACCTTCTGAAGTCAACTTTCAAGAAAGAACATATGTGGGACTGATAATCATGAGGGTTTGTGTTACATTGATGTAGTTGGAGAAGAATGCTTCCATGATAAAAACACCCTCTATAAATCTTCACTGTATCATTGTATAGCATTAATGAATGAATGTAAGTCTTCACAATGCAGACCATTCGGACTTAAACTTTTCAGTTGGCTCTTCAACAATTTGCTCAGAATTGAAGACATTGGTAATATAGCTGACAAGGTGAAGAGGATCAGACGGGAATATCAATCAATGAACAACAAGACAAATTAAGAGATGGAAAGGTTGTTGGAATGGAAGAAAGAAGAAGAAGAATGGAAGAAGTCAGCAGTAAAGCCAACTACATTTACTTCATCATCAAAATCCAAACCCAAGACAAAGAGGAAGTAGGTTTTGTCACAAACTTAATTTTTGTAATTTTTACAGTTTGTGTGATTTTTCTATTTTCTAGCAAGGTTTGTAAAGACTTTAACTTAAACATATAGGGGAGATTTTGGGAAAAATCTACTATTTAACCCAAATTATGAATCTGTTAGTTAAGTCTGAGTCTGAGTGATTTTGAGTCTGAGTGAAAATATTACTCTAAGTCATTTTCAGTATGAGCGACATGAGTCTGAGTAACTGGTCAGATTCAGAAGATAATTTGCATCGAAATAATAGGTAGTTTGTTAGGCATATCTTCTATCTATTTAAGATGATTTGCTTGGATTCGTACTTATCAATATCTTTATACTTAGTGTATAAATAGAGATCTTCAATTCTTGTATTCGGTGCTTTTGATTACGTTATTAAATCAACTAAGTGTTATTCATATTATTGTTAAGCTTTATAATTCTGCAATAAACTAAACAAGAATTGTGTATTAATCATAAATGATATTAACATTTGAATATTGATTTGCTAAATTGATTCAGTCGATAAACAATTAAGTTAATAAACTGAATATCTAGTTATTTGAATCTTAGTAAGACCTAACAGTTATCGAGTTTGTGTTTTCTTAGGTGATAATCTTATTTCATGTTCTTCTAAGAGTCGAAACCTTGTTTCTCACTCTAGTGCAGAGGTGAAATATTTGAGTGTTGCGAATGTCGTAGCCGAAACATGTTAGCTTCGCAAAATTCTTCGTGAGCTTCACGTGTTGCCTACCAAGGCTGCTATTGTGTATTGTGATAATATTATCGCATATTACATGGCAACAAACCAGGTTCCACAACAACAGACGAACACATCGAGGTTGATATTCATTTTGTTCGTGATAACGTGGCTCTTGAACAAGTTCGGGTTTTACATGTTCCTTCTCGTTTCCAGTATGTTGATATCTTTACGAAGGGACTCTCGACCATATTATTTTAAGATTTTAAATCCAGTTTGAATATCCAATCTTCACCTACCGATCAAACTATGAGGGGATGTTAGTATATATTTGTATTATGCCTTTATTAGTTATTAGTTCGTTGTATAGTCATTTAGTTTATACTTTTGAAGTCCCAACTTTATAACTATTTATATTTTTCTATGTTAATGTAATTATTCATTTAACCATAATATTCTACATTAAGCTATTAGGCCCTTTGGTTCATAAGTATGGGTGTGTTCGAGTAGGGTTTTTTTTTTTTTTTTTTTTTTTTTTTTTGGTTTTTGGTTTTGGTAGTTAGTCTCAATGTGGGTTTTCCTGTGGTGTTGTTGTTGTTTTAGTTTATTTTTTGCTAGTTTTTATTATAATTGTAGTTTAAAAAACCAAAAGAGTAGTATGATAGAGGGGGACGAAGGTATATTAGCCCTAATTGGGTCACGTGAACCCACTCAAAATTAAAAGTTACTATTTTGCTCGCTTAAAATTCATATTGATGCATCAAAAATCATATTGCCCCCATTGAAAATTTTGCTTGATACCTCTAAAGATTTCAAATTGGAAAAATAAAACAGAAAGAAAATATATTTTGAGGGGTTTTTGTTTTAGTTTATTTTGTGTTTGTTTTAGTGGACTTATCAATTTATTAGGTTACTTAAAAAAGAAGAGGCTCATTGTATTTTTTATTAGATTAAAAGCTTATTTAGGAAGGTTCTTATAAGTTCAAATGTTGGGTTGTGACGTACTTAAGATTTCTTTTCTTGGTATTCAATAAGTTATTAAGCTAAGTCAAACAGTTAATACAAAGCTTGTAAACTTATAAATAATACATTATAACCTATTTATAAAATATAAACATAAACCTAACAAATAAACTCCTAACACCCCCTTAGTTGGATTGTACATTATTGGGCCTATTCTTGACCCTTAGAAACACATCTAGGCAAACGGTTGTTCTAATTAGATTGATAAATAAACCAATTTGGCTTTAGAGTTTTTAATTCTTTTTCATAATTAATATTTATTTTATAAAACCTTAATCTTTTTAAACAAGTTGTTTAGATTTCTATTCTAACTTGCAACAAATTTCTGGACTCTTAGTTGTGGCATTTGCATATCGTCCGAGTTTTTTCATAATTTAGTTATGATTTTTTTTTTATCTACTATATCTTGATGTTTTGATTTAATAAATGTGTTCGATGTTTTATTAGTCAAAGATGTATGTTGAATTATAAGTGAGTCCTCAAAATGCTTTTAATTTAGGAGTTGCCATCTTCGACAACTATGACTTTTATAGTATAACGTTTTTCTATATTGGCATGACTGGAAAATTTATGACTTCGTAGATGAATTGGTGGCTTAGTAGGATGAGGTGTTAGTGAAAAAGTTCAACTTGAGTTCCACTCAATATTTTGCCTTTTTTATTTATTTATTTTGTTTTAAGTAATTAACTAACAATAATTTTTATATTTCTCCTTTACGTGAGTTAAACTAACAACATCTTAGTTATTGAGTCATTCAAATAACGTTAGGTTAAAAATCTTTTGGTAAGTGTTACTACATTTTTACCCGTTCGACGAGTTTCAATAGAACTTTTTGTACCAGTTTAACCCAGTTCATTAGAAGTTGCTATATCTTTCGTTCGTTTGACATGTTCAACAATATTTTGTAGCCATTTGCCTCCGTTTCATTCTGATTCAATTCTTTAATAGCCATTGTATTTTAATTTGCTTAGTTTGTATCCCATATGACACGGTCTCATTATGTGTGAGTGAGAATACAATTTTCTAACCACTTTTCCCGTCATTTATTGCTTATGAATGAAAGTTCTTTTTACTCATTTATGTTTGGTTTATTGTTCTTAGTTTGTTAATTCAATTCATTAACTCGTGTTTCCATCACCGGTTAGTGATTCTAAACATCGAATCGTTGTTTTGAAGACTGATTAGACCTGACAAATTTTCATAAGCTCAAATGTTGGAGTACGATTTATCTATGATTTCTTTTCTTGGTATTAAATATGTTATTAAGTCAAACATTTAATACAAAGCTTGTAAGCTTATAAATAATACACTATAACCTACTTATAAAATTATAAATATAAACCTAACGAATAAGCTCTAACAAACACCACCTTACTCAACTTGTACATCATTGGGCCTATTCTCGACCCTTAGAAACACATCTAAGGAAACGGTTGTTCTAATTAGATTGATAAATAAACGATGTTGGCTTTAGAATTTTTAATTCCTTTTTAATTAATATTGATTATATAAAACTTGAGGTTTTTAAACAAGTTGTTCATGTTTCAATTCTAACATGCAACAAATTTATAGACTCTTAGTTCAACTGGGGTGTTTATCGGTTCGGTTCTCATTTTGTTTTCAGTTCAGTTTATTCGGTTTTTCTGAAGAAAAAAAGTCAAAACCGAAAACTGAACTAAGAAGCGAATGAATATGGAAAAATCAAACTAAACCAAACCAAACCAAAAATTGAATTCGAATTCGGTTCGGTTTTTGGTTTTAACCAAAAGAACCGAATTATACAAAAAAAACTATATTTCTAGTAGTTTGTAATACACATATGAGATATTAATCAATCACCAATGAGATAATTTTAATCATTAATCATAAAAGTCCAATTAAATAAAGCAAGGTAAAAAAAAAACACATAAATAGATTACAAAAATAAAATAATTAATATGTTAACTATTAAGTAATAGATGAGTTTGTCTAATCAAACAAAGGATCAAGATCAAGTAAGATGTCATTTCAGTCACAATCGACTAAATTTAAAGTCCGAACAGATTTGAAAGGAAAAAATATTAGAGTTTGAGGTTTTTTGAGTACTTATTAATATACTATAACTAGGCGTATTCCCGCGCGTTGCGCGGTGACAATTTTGTAAAGAGATTTGTCACGAACAATGATCAGAATCGGAAGTTTTATGTCTTTAACCGCCACCGACCTTCTACTTTCTAAAATTAAAACACATGGTTTGTGCCTATTTCCTGCTACTTTCTGTTTCCCTCGAATGTATAAAACTCAGCTTCCAAAAATCCCCAAACACCAAATTAAATACAAAATCTTTATTCTTTACAAATTACAACAGAAATGTTCAATTAAATCGAATGGTTTCGAATAATTTCTACAACACCTTTGATCCAATTGAAGAATCAGATTCATTTCGAGTGTTTCATTTATGTTCCACTTCAGGAAAAGAATTGTAAAAAGTGTATGTAAGTCAAACAAATTAGAAATTACCTCATCATCAGCCATAACCATCTCCAACCCAAGTAAGACATCACCGAGTTTCGTATTTATTGCCTCCCACATTCTACAAAGCCGTACATGAACAACCCAATCTTCTCTAGTTGGGTAAAGGGCGCCAATCTTGGAGTGAGACATGTTTTTCGAAAGAGACATAATTGTACGTAGTTATGGGGTTTGTTGATGCAAAAGTAACTAACTTATATAGAAAAACACAAAACCACTAACCTTTGGAGTACCTAAAAACGTTTGTTAATCACATTATGGTAATTAAAACACAATAATTAGTATGCCATTAATACCACCAACTTTGGGAGTACCTAAAAACGTCTGTGTTATTAACTTAGGGTAACTGAACAGTTTAAATATCATTATACCTCACATTATGGTAATTAAAACACAGGGCAACCAAAGAGTCAGGAGTTTCGTGTTATTAACTTAGGGTAACTGAACAGTTTAAATATCATTATATCTTACATTATGGTAATTAAAACACAGGGCAACCAAAGAGTCAGGATTATCATTATACCTCACATTATGGTAATTAAAACACAGGGCAACCAAATAGTCAGAAGTTTCAAATGTGTTATTAATTTAGGGTAACTGAACAGTTTAAATATCATTATGCCTCTCATTATGGTAATTAAAACACAGGATAACCAAAGAGTCAGGAGTATCAAATGCATACCATTCCACTATTTGGAATATCTCACACGTAATTAAAACGACAACTCTAGATTATAGTAAATATAGATTAGTACATTAGAAATATTATATGTTTTTTAAATTATTATTAAATATATATATTTGGTTTTCGGTTAAAATCGAATTCAAATTTCCAAAACCGAGAACCGAACTCTAGTTTGGTTTCGGTTAAAAACCGAACCGAAAACCGAATTCAGAATCGGTTCGGTTGTAATCATTTTCGATTCGATTTGGTTTTTGGTTTATTTGATTAAAAAACAAACCATAAACACCCCTACTTAGTTATGGCATTCACATATGGTCCAAGTTCTTCATAATTTTGTTATGATCTTATTTTTATCTAGTATATCTTGTTGTTTTGATTTAATAAACGTGTTGCAATTTTATTAGTCAAAGATGTATGTTGAATTATAAATGAATCCTCAACTTGTTTTTAATTTATGAGTTGCCTTAGACAACTATGACTTTTATAGTATTAAGTTTTTTATATTGTCATGTTTAAAAAAATATCTAAATTAAAGATAAGAAGAGTCTTAGATGAATTGGTGGCCTAGTAAGATGAGGTGTCAGTGAAAAAATTCTATCTTGAGTTCCACTCAATATTTTGCCCTTTTTATATATTTATTTTGCTTTAAGTAACTAACAAAACAACCCGTTTAACAAGGGCAGATCTCTAGTCCTTTGATGCCCTACTCTAGTAAAAGTGTTAAGTATTTTTAGAAAAGCATTTAGATCACTAACAATACTTTTTATATTTATCTTATATGTGACTTAAACCAACAATATCTAAGTTATTGGACCATTCAAATACCGTTAGACTAAAAATGTTTTGGTTAAATGTTACTACATTTTTGTACCTGTTTGACCCATGCATTACATTAGAAGTTGCTCTATCTTTCGTTCCTTTGACATGTTAAACAATATTTTGTAGCCATTTTACTCCGTTTCGTTCTGATTCAATTCTTTAATAGCCATTCTATATTATAATTTGCTTAGTTTGTATCCCATATGACACCGTCTTATTTTCAAATTTTTAATACAGAAATTTTTTTAGATTCAAATACAATTGACTGTTGGGTTTAACATGAACAAGATAATTGTGAACAAGATAATTGTTAATAGTAGATAATTTCATTTGACCATTCACCAACAAGAACAGAGAAATCCCACTTTGAAAATCTTGTGGATATCTCAAATATCAATACAGTAGTCCGAATTCTTTCTTACAACAATGTTAGCTAAGTTAGAAGCCTAGCATGTCAAAAAATGTGTAAGCACACAAAGTCTGTAGACATGTACAATCAAAATGAAAGTTGTGTCTATGCCAACTAACAACATGAAAAGGTAAAATCAGCGGATTCAAATGAAACGGTTTAAAGGTGTCAAGAGTATTAGCTTTAACAGGCGGCTTTTATTAAAGAATCTTGGGCTAACTAAAATTAAATAAAGATGTACATTACGAGATATAAACACTTGTCTGCGATTTAAATTTCTTTTCAAACTTCAAATGCTTGTATAGAGTATTTGACTGGAATAGTTTGAGCAGATGTAACGGGAAACAGAAGCGCCACACCGGCCACCACCTGTGCTTGAAATTATCAATGCAATAAGTCCATTCTTCTTTTATGTGTTTGAAAGAAAGCCGTCACTTGTGCCAAAAGAAACAACTTATTATCATTACCTAAAAAATTAGACTTGTTGAGCATTCCATCAATTAAGTTATTGCTTACCTAAATTTATTTAATGTGATTTGCAAGATATAGGGTTACCATAAGAGTACTACATCTAACAATTAGACTGAGAAAAAACCAGAAGGTGCAAATAAGACCAAGAAAAAAGAATAAGAAATTGTCAAAAGATATGGGGTCAAAAGCACTGTGCAAATACATTGACATTATTATTTGGTAGCGTTCATTAAGTTGACTGAGTTTCTCAACATTTTGAGTCATCTATATATATAGTTGTACACCAATATGCATGGTATAGTTGCTTCTTCTTTTCAGTATTTGTTTTCTCCTCTTTTTATCCTCGTATTCGTGACCGAAAAAAGACATGACAACAATTAAAGAAATATGTTTACGGATGGATGACGTGCTGCCCATTGTTGCTATGATAATAATAACATGCTTAGATACAGGTCTGCTCGTAGTTGTAAAAGTGGCAATGAATGGTGGAATGAAGAGTTTTGTTTATGTTGTTTACCATAATGTTCTTGCAACGTTAATTCTTCTTCCATTTTTCCTCATTCATATCTACAGGTTTGCAATCCTCTGTCGTTTTTGTTGCGATATTAAAAAAGAAACAATCGCACGATCATAATACTCTTCTTTTTTTTGTACAGAAACACTAAGCGCCTTACGCTCACTTTCCATATACTATTCAGATTCTTTATCCTCGGCCTTCTAGGGTAAGCCATTGAGTCCATTTGGTACTGGAATTGAAGGAAACTTATATATTTTAGATTAATTTTTTCATGAATTAAAATCCGAGGAGGGAATGTTGGCTGACAGGGATAACCTGGGCTGGTGTTGCCGAAATGAAACCTTTGCAATATTTCAAAAATGTCCTTAACATACATTATCCTTCTATGTTAACAAATTTTTCATATATGGATTGTTTGTAGGCTTTGTCTTTACGAGGTACTCGCGTATCTAGGGGTTGACTACAGCTCTCCAACCATGGCAAGTGCCATTGGAAACATGTCACCCGGGATTACATTCTTGCTAGCAGTTGTGTTCAGGTATTGAGAATCACTCTTAACATTAGCTCTACTTTTCTTCTAAAATTTTTGGATATTGACAACAAAGGTTGTCAATATTAAGATCATCTCCATTTGGGTTTTGAATAAAAAATGGTTAGGAAGAGAACCAAATTTATACTAGAAAATGGTTAAATATAATTAGTATCCCCTTAAATTACATTTTAAATTTACAAATCACTAAATGAACACTTAACTAAAAGTGTAAGATGCTTTTTATTGCAGACTTATTACTAAAACTTTTTTTTTACTTAAGTTTTTCATTTTAACATTTTAATGTTTCAACAATTTCGATCTATATTTTTATTTTTATAACAGCTGAATATATAATAACACTTTTATGGTGGTAAGAGACATTATGAATAAAAATTGAATTCCTTATGAAATTCGTGTTTTAGGATGGAGAAAATAGACGTAAGAAGTTCAAGCACTCTCGCAAAATTAATGGGTACCTTAATAGCAATATCTGGAGCAATGGTGTTCACATTCTATCAAGGTCCGGAAATATTCCAAACGGTCACTTCTCTTAGTTATTGGCCCATTAAGAAGCTAATGACATCCCATCCATCGAGTTGGGTTTTTGGAGGTCTTATTCTCTTTATGGCTGTAATATGTGGTTGCATATGGAATGTATTACAAGTAAGATCTCATACAATTAAAAGAATAACATGGTAACTTGCAACTACTTCTAATGTCTTTATTCATTCATTCAGACAACAACAATCAAGGAATATCCGGATCAACAAACCATTGTCTTTTTCATGTGTCTTTTTGGGACGATACAATGTATAGCTCTATCTCCTTTTATAGAACCAACTCCAAGTGCGTGGGTGGTGCAACCTGGAATTGGGATGATTGCTATTGTTTTTGGGGTAGGTCGAGTAATTTAATTAAACTACTATTTTCACCAATTTCACCCATTGGTGCTCGTAGATTGACTTCTTATTTTGAAGGCGGTTCATTCTACGGTGTTTCGTTGTACTGTTGTGATTTGGTGCTTGCGGAAGAAAGGTCCGGTTTTTGTTGCCATGTTCTCGCCTCTTTCAATAGTAATTTCAATCATCATGGGTATCGCGTTTCTCGGTGATTCACTTCATTTTGGAAGGTACACATATCAAAACATACTTATATTCTTTTCTATAATAAACAATAATCAAAATATTGTAATTAGTATTCAAACACTCCTATCTCCCTCTAAATATAGAAACATGTTTCGTACTTATTTGAAACCATATGAGATTATTGGATTCATGGCTTGTTATTGAATCTTGAATTGGTATATGCAGTGCTATAGGAGCCACGATAGTTAGTGCTGGATTTTACATTGTGATGTGGGGGCAGACCAAAGAAAAAGACAAGTTACCCATGGATTTTACAGTTGCAGATGAAATTGGATCATCGGACCAAACCACTCCTCTTCTTTCATCCATAAATGAAACAAAATGCTAGTTGCTTGATTTTTTATTAGTAAACATGCAAATATTATCAATGATTCTTTTGTTTATATTACTTATATGTCTGGTAATTCGTGGAAGAAAATGGAAAATACCATAATTTAAAGAGTTATTTTCATGCTTTGTAACTGTAATTTCATTTTAAAAGAAAGTATTCATAAAAAATTTGATATCTAATGTATGCTTGTATTGCTTGCTTAGCTTATTTAGTCCAATAATTTATGTTTTATCAGGGGTATAATAATTATAAACGAGAGTGGACCAACCTATACCAACTATAATCGACTAGAGTAGAAAGTTGGGCCCATGTGGTACAAATACGGACACATATCCACAACCAAGATTCACAACACCAATTGAGTTTAGAGAAAAAGAATACGTTATAATTACTGATAAGTTCAATCAAATTTATAGGCAAGTTACTTAAGCCCAACACAACTCCCCTAACCATTGTATCATGAAAAATAAACATGGCGCAATTTCAAGGGAACAATTGTGAACATGGCTTTGGTTACATTTTATTAGTGTTGTTTTGAATTTTCTATTTAATATATTTTTCCTCATTCATTTTGTTCACGAGTAGGGGTGTCAAGGTAACCTGAAATTGACCGACACAAAGCTGATTAGTTCTTATTGAGGTCGACTTAATTAGCTATACAATCATGGGTCGGCGTATTTGGGATAACTAGATTTATACGAACTATAATTATGGCCAGGTTATGGGATTCCAATCAAATAACGCGAATACATATTTTTCTAGTCTTGATCCATTTACCAATAGGTCCAAGAATTAAGGGAATACAAATCTAGTAATTTTTTTCTTCCAACAATGAATCTATGGAAACTTCATTGATTAATTTTTGATTAATTGATATTACATATGCAATTTACTTTGTAAACTGTAGCATTATAATGAACGAATTTTTTTAAGAACTATTATAAACAACGTCCAACATTTTTACCGGTAAAAGTATTCAATCGGTAACTTGTTACCTAATAGTCATCTTCTGCTACCACTACCATTTTCGGCTACAAAAAAAATCAAATACTATTTTCTTGTATAATATTGGTTCATTAAGTTGACTAATTAGGTTCTCAATATGTTGATATCTTTAAGAAGGGACTTCGGACCACATTATCTTTAGATTTTAACTCCAGTTTGAACATCCAATCTTCACCTACCGCTAAAACTATGAGGCGATGTTAGTATATATATATATATATATATATATATATATATATATATATATATATATGTGTATTATGTCTTTATTAGTGATTAATCCGTTTATTGGATAGTCATTTAGTTTATACTTTGACTCTCAAAGTCCCACCTATATAACTATTATATTTCCCTATCTTAATATAATTATTCATTTATCCTAATATTCTATATTAAGCTATTTGTTCGGTTTAAACTATTAGGTAAATATTTTAGTTTATTAATACTGTTCATTAGTACTGCTTATTAATACTGCTCATTAATACTGCTCTACATGAATACAGTTACTACTGCATGAAGACAGTTAATACTCCTGAAGAACTACTGATGGTTACTACTACTGAAGCCAGTTACTACTGCCCGCTTCTCATTACTACTACAAGTGTAGTTTAGATAATTATTGATTATTTATGTAATTACTCTTCCTTAAATATAGCAATTGTGATAATGATGCAATTGTAATTGCAGTCATAATACAATTGTGATTGTAAAGTAGTTTCCTAGATTAGCTAGACTAGCCTCAAGGTCTATATATACATAGATCCTTGTATTAAGAAAACCACGTTTATTGATCATTCGTTCTTAGATTAATATATTGAGGCTTGTAATTCAACAATCGTTATTGTTAATATATTATCAATAAAACAATATACGTTTGTTCATTAAACTTGTAATATCAAAGTGTTTATCCGCTGCTAAACTTCTTTGATAGATCAAGATCTATATTCCACGTGTGCTGGTTTACTTAATCATATTGACCCTGACAAGTGGTATCAGAGCACAGGGGGTGCTCAAGATCTAATGATCTACAAGTTATTGGAGTCTCAACAAGAAGCAAATTACTATCAATCGTGACTGATGTGGTAGTAAACAAGGTCCCTGTTCTCAATAGCAACGATTTTGATCTCTGGAAGCCAAGAATCAAACAACACATACTGCTCTTTGATTATGCAGTATGAGATGTTATTGTGAATGGGAACAAGTAATCTCTTTATCTTTCAGCTGATGGAACACTTGGAGTTCTTCATCGTCCTACCACAGACCAAGAAAGAAGAGAAAAGCAGACTGAAATCAAGGCTCTAAGTATCCTTCTAATTGCTATTCCTAATGAATATCAAGCACAATTTGAAGGATATAACGATGAAAAGTCTGTGTGGGAAGCTCTTGAGAAGAGATTCAGTGGAACAAAGAACACCAAGAAGAACAAGAAAGCTCTTCTCAAACAGGAGTATGAAATATTCAAGGCATTAAAGGAAGAAAGAATGACTCAGACCTTTGACAGATACAAGAAGCTTACTGGAGAATTGAGTAGTGCAGGAGTAAGAATAAATAAGGATGATCTTAAAAGGAAATTTCTCAGATCTTTGGGAGATGAATGGATCATCTACACAGTATCTTACAGACAAGGAGATGTGCTAGAAGAGATGGAGATGGATGATCTTTACAATGAATTAAAGGTGGTTGAAGCTAAAGTTGAAGCCAAAAAGCCAGTCAACAACAACAACAGTATTAATACTTTTAATTATGCACTCATCATACCAGCTGGAACATCTCAGAATGACAACACAGAAGATTTGTCCTTTTATGCTTTTCTATCACAAAGTACATGCTCAGGATTAACTAATGAAGACTTGAGACAAGTTCATCAAGATGACTTAGAAGAGATGGATCTCAAGTGGAAACTTGCTATGCTATCATTGAGGGCAAAAAGGTTTGTGAATAGAACATGGAGAAGATTTACTCCTAGAAGCAATGACAGAGTTGGATTTAAGAAGATCAAAGTCAAGTGCTATGACTGTAGAGATCTAGGACACTTTGCAAGAGAATGCAAAAACAAATCCAAATTAAACAATTCAAGGAACAATCAAGAAAGTACATCAACAGCCCTGATCACTCAAGATGTGTTTGGATATGATTGGAATGACCTTGCTGAAGAGACCAACCAAAAAAGAGCACTAATGGCATGTTTAGTTTCTACTGAATATATAGTTTCTACTGAAGATATAGTTTCTACTGCAGATATGGTTTCCTACTGCATCTGTACACTACTGCCATTACTGATGATGCTTTTGGTTTGATTGGAGTGAAGCTGGAGAAGAATGTGAACAAAATAAGACTCTTATGGCTATTGTAGCCTCCTCCAAGGACACTGAATCATCATTTCTCTCATCTGAGGTAAATGCTAAACTATGTACTCCTGAATGTAAAGATGTCATGCTTAAGTATAGAAATCATAATCAACTTATTTGTGACACTATTAAAACATTAGAAGAATAAATAAGATCAGCCACATGGGGAATAGAAAACCTAGAAACACAAATTAAATCTTACAAACCTAATGAATTAAGCTATCAAGAAAAGATTAAATTTGTAGAATGACAAAGAGATGATTTGTTAGTGAAACTTAAGGAAGCTAGGGAGGAAATTAAAAAAATCAAAGAGGAAAGAGAAAAAGTTGAATTGAATGTAGGGAAGTTAGAATATGCTTCAAAGTCTGTAAATAACCTTATTCAAAATCAAATAATTGGTAAAGCAAATACATGAATAGGTTATAAAGAAGTTTCCCCACCATTCAATCAAAATTACATTCCTCCATCTTTAGAAAAACCCCAGAATTCCTATTTCACAGACACCACCAACAAAATCATTCAAAGTTGATCCAATCAACTATGAAGAAGTTCTGATTGAGGACTTAGTGGAAGAGAGTAAACTGAAGATTGTGAAAAATAATGATATGCCTTTAGAATATCATTTGATCAAAATTGAAGGAGTTACTCAACAAAATTCACAAAGTCTAGTGTCAATGGTGCCCACTCAACAGGTAAAGAAAGAGACTAAATGTGAATGTAGTTGCTGTAAAAACACTAATGGTCTAAAAGAAAAAACTAGGGTTCATATAGATACAAGAGGTAATCAAAGAAATAGGAACCAATTAAAAGCTCATAAAGGCCAAGGACCAAACTGGTTGTTTGATATTGATGCTTTGACAATGTCTTTGGACTTCAACTATGAACTCACACAACCATCACCTGTTAATAATCCCCCTGTTTCTACTGCTACACCATCTTCACCAACAGTTACTGGAGCTGAAAGATTGGATGTAATGGAATATGTGTACCTTCCAATCTCTACATATGACCCTCTTGATATTTATGATAATATTGACAAGGAGATAGAAGAAGATGTATCCCAAAAGGTAGCAGATGATAGCAGCAGTATCAATTCTGGAGAAAGAAGCTCAAATAGACCAAGTACTCCTATTTCTACATCTACAACAAGATCAAATGGAGTCCCACACATGATAGAAGTTGATTCAGATGGGGTGGAACAACTGGTAGCTGATGAAGATAGTGAGGAAGAAGTCTTCACTCCCAAAAATACTGGCCCTCCTTCCTTTGGCTCTGAGTTACCTGAACCAAATGAAACAAATTTGGATGCATCTATAAGGGTAGAGAAGGTTCCAACTTCTAGAATCTACAAGAACCATCTATAAGGGTGACTTTGACATATCCATGCAAAAAAGGAGTCAAACCAAGCCTAAGAAGGATGCCCACAAAGATCTAAACACCTGCCAATATGCATGTTTTCTATCCCAAATTGAACCAAAGAGAATCCAAGAAGCTCTCCTAGATCCAAATTGGATGGAAGCAATGCAAGAAGAACTCCTACAATTCAAGCTACAAGCTGTTTGGAAATTGGTGGAGCTTCCTAAAGGAAGAAAAGTCATTGGTACTAAGTTGATTTTCAGGAACAAGAAGGATAAGAGGGGCATAGTGATAAAGAACACGGCAAGACTGTTGGGTTATAATGATTAATACTGGTGGAGTTTGTTAGTACTGGTCGTCAAGTCTATTAGTACTGGTGAGTAATAATAATGGTGACTATACTTTCTACTAGTCATCAAGTGTTGAAGATTACTATTGGTCATACTATTACTACTGTTGGTTACTACTGGTTACATTGTTACTATTAGCTACATGGATGGGTTTCTACTGGAGCGCGTTACTACTGCTTATTAGATATATTTTGTTAGCGCATTGTAAGGAGATAATTATGGAACAAATATTGATAATTATATTTGTTGATTTCATTAGAGTTTTAACCCAATTATGTTTAGGGTTTTATCCTCAAGATCTATAAATATAGATCCCTGTGTCGTTGTAAACACACGTCTGTTACGAAACATTATTCTTAATAGATTGAGGTTGTTGGTGAAATACTTGTGTTTTTAATTGTTAACATTTATTCAATCATATTCTTATAAACTGTTAATCAGTTAACCCTTGTTAATATCAAAGTGTTGATCCGCTGCAACTTCTTTGATAGATCTAGATCTACACGTTTGTTTATTCAAACCTAGTTCGACAGATCCTCACAAGTGGTATTAGAGCACAAGGTTGCTCTAGATCTACGATCAACAAGGCGTTTAAATAAGTTTTTGCACAAACCAATTCAAGATGTCTGATCTTACTGAAGGAGTTCAAGCTAATAGGGTTTCTGTACTCACATCATCAAACTATGATATGTGGAAGGGTCGCATGTATCAATACATGCTACAAACCAACTACTCCATGTGGCAAGTGGTGAAGAATGGTGCAAAACATGGTCCATTACCTGGAATAGATCTCAAAAACAAAGGAGCAGAAGGTACATCTCATCCAGTTACTGAGCAAGAAAGAAGAGATACTTATAACGAAAGTCAAGCATTGAGTACTCTACTTATTGCTATTCCTAATGAATATAAACATCAGTTCAGAATTTATATTGATGCTAAACTACTATGGTAGGCCTTAGAGAAAAGATTTGGTGGAACAGCTAGCACAACGAGGAATCAAAAGGATCTGTTAAAGGAACAGTTTGAGAACTTCGCGGCTGTGAAGGGTGAAACTCTATCTCAAACTTTTGACAGATTCAACAAACTGATTGGTGAATTGTCTAGCATGGGAGTTAATACTGCTCAAGATGACATCAATAGAAAGTTTCTTAGAGCTTTGGGAGAAGAATGGACGATGTACACAGTCAGTTATAGACAAGGAAACACTCTTGACACTATGGAGATTGACGAGCTATACAATGAGCTACTTGTGTTTGAACCTGAAATTAAAAGACCAAGAAGTTACTCAACACATAATGAAGCTTTTTTTTTCTACTGCTGGTTCTCCATCTGAAATTGGGTTCATATCTAAGGAATCCAAAGGAAATCAAAATGATGAAAGTGTTAGGGAAGCTTTCTTCGCTAGTCATGGAAATTCGGGACTAGTAATTGAAGACTTGGAGCAAGTGAATGTTGATGATATGGAGGAGATGGACTTAAAGTGGCAATTTGCTATGCTCAGTGTGAGAACAAAGAGGTTCATTAAACGAAAGAGAAGAAACAACTTTGCAGTTAGAAAAGGTGACAGGACTGGATTTGATAAGAGCAAAGTGAGGTGCTTTTACTACAAGAAGCTTGGACACTTTGCCAGGGAATGTCTAGAAAGCCTAGATGATCAACAGAAGCAGCCAACTCAGCACAACTCAGCTGGATCAAACAACAATTATCAAAGGAGAACATCCAATTCAACTGCATTAGTTACTCAGGATGGATTGGGATTTGACTGGAGCTTTCAATCCAATGAAGAAACCACAAATCAAGCTCTCATGGCAGACATTGTTAAAGACGACATTCCAACTGAGATACTTACTGAACTCTGTACTTCTGCATGTATTAAACATGTTAGGGATTATAGAGAACATAATAAACTTGTGTGTGAATCTTTACATAAGTTAGAAGAAAGGAGAAGAGAATTGTCCAGAGTAATTTCTAGTTATGAACAACAAGTAAAAGCCTATATTAAAAATGAAACAAAATATCAAGAAGATCTAGCAATTGTTAAGTGGGAAAGGGATAATGCTCTAGCTAAAGTAATCAAAGCAGAGGAACATGTTCAAGAGATTAAGATAGAAAATGATCAAATTAAGCTTTGTATCAAGAAGTATGAAAATGCTTCAAAAACAGTTGATCAAATTCTTAATTCTCAAGTTCATGGGAACACAAAACATGGGATTGGGTACAATAGTGTGTCACCACCATTTAATAACAATTATATTCCTCCTAGGGCAGAGTCTAGTGAAGAACTAAGTGAGGAAAAATTGTAATTAATACACATGCTAATGTAGACCCAACGAAAAATAAAATATTGTTGACCAAAACTAGAATCAATGAACAAAATGTCAAACAGGTGAAAATAAGTGATTCTGAGTCAAGCCAAAGTCCCACTTTTCAAAAAGGTCAAAGTCCAACTTTTCATAAAAATCACAAAAACAGACCATAAGTCTAGAGGGAAAGAAACTGGAACCATATTAGTCAAAAGAAACAGGTGAAAACTTGCAAGTGTATGTGTAAAAAGGCAATTTCATCACCGGTGAGGGTTAATGTGAGAAACTGGAATAAAAATATCACTCATCAAAGAGGATAAAACGTTTTTAAAAGTTGCGATGTGTGTGGAAAGAACAATCATCTGAATGTGGACTGTTTCTATAATAAAAATTATCTTAATGGAATTGGATTTAATAGAAACACACCTAACATGAGCACAACACCTCGTTTTGGTAGGTCAGCTCATAAATTTGCGAGCAAAAAGAACGTGTATGAAAAGAAGCAAAAACCTAATTTTCAAAATACTACTGCCAACAGAAACTACTGGAGAGTTACCAGTAGTAACTCTACCGGTAGAAACTCTACCAGTAGAAAATACAGGAACTTCACCAGTAGTAATACTGACAGTAGTAACTCTTCACATGCACAAACTAAGAATTCTGCATATCACTTCAAACGTTTTGACTATGTGAATGAAAAAGGTAAACCCAAGACCACTTTGGCTTGGGTTCCTAAAAGAAACTAACCTCTTATTCATGTGCAGAGAAAGCCAGGTGCCAAGAAAGGAGAGACGTGGCATGTGGATAGTGGCTGCTCTAGGCACATGACAGGCAACAAGCTGCAGCTTAAAGATTACGTTGAATATGATGGTGGCTATGTTGCATTTGGGGGAAATCCAGGAGGTGGGAGAATTACAGGAAATGCTACAATCAGTAATGATACAATTACATTTGAAAACTTCTCTTTGTTCAAAAATTAAATTATAATCTGGTTAGTGTCTCTCAAGTTTGTGATAGAGAGAAAAAAGTACTTTTTACTAAAACTGAGTGTATCATTCTTGATCCTTAGTTTGAGTAGTTGACAAAAGTATGATTCTACTAAGAACACCTAGGAAAGAGAATGTTTAGTGTTTAGACATGGGTCAGAATAATTCTGAAAATAAAGAAAATTGTTTTATTTCAAAAGCGTCACTGGACGAATCGTCGTTATGGCACAGAAGAATGTGCCATATGAATTTCAAAAACATGAACAAATTGGTGAAAAATGGGTAGGTCAGGGATTTACCACAAAAAGAATTTACATGTAATGATCACTGTGTCGCATGTCTTAAGGGTAAACAACATAAATCATCTCATAAAATCAAAGACACCAACTCAAATTTGTCGAGTTTGCACTTACTGCACATGGATTTTTTTGGTCCAACACATGTTATAAGTCTAGGAAAGAAGTATCACTGTTTAGTTATTACCGATGACTTTACAAGATATACTTGGGTTTTCTTTCTTGGTACTAAAGATGAAACAGGTGATCAGTTACGATCTTTCATAACACGAATAGAGAACAACATAGAGAAGAAAGTGATTATCATTCGTTGTGACAATGGAATTGAGAGTAAGAATCAAGAAATGGATGACTTCTACACATCAAAGGGAATTGAACAACAGTGCAGTGCTTTAAGAACTCCTCAACAAAATGGAGTGGCAGAGCGAAGAAACGGAACTCTTATAGAAGCAGCAAGGTCCATGCTTGTAGACTCCAAACTTCCCATTACATTCTGGGCAGAAGCTGTGAACACTGCCTGCTATGTCCAGAACAGAGTATTGATTGTCAAATCTCAAACAAAGACCCCTTATGAGCTCTTTCACGAGAGAAAGCCATTCATAAGCTTCTTTAAACCATTTGGGTGTCCTTGTACAATCCTAAATACTAAAGAATATCTGGGGAAGTTTGATAGCAAAGTCACTGAAGGTTTCTTCGTCGGATGCTCTACTTAGAGCAAAGCGTACATAGTTTATAATATCAAGACCAGAATTGTAGAGGAAAGCACGAATGTGTCCTTACAGAGAAGGACCGGATTGGTTATTCAACATTGACGAACTAACTAGATCTTTGAATGCTTATTTTATAGGTCAAAGGAACAGTGAATCTGGAAGTAACATTAACACGGGAGACTCTGTTAATACTGATGAACCAATTAATACTGGAACACTAGTTAATACTGGTCAACAAGTTCATACTGGTGACTCAGTTAAAACTGGTCATCCAGTTAATACTGGACATTCAAATGTTCATACTGAGAGCACAGTTAAAACTGGTCCTCTAGTTAATACGGGTCATCCCGTTTCTACTGGCCCAATAGTTAAAACTGGTCAATCACATTCTACTGCTCCATCTACTCAACATGATCAATTCATTTTACTTTCCATACATAACCATTGATTCTCCTGGAGTGAATCAACCCAACAACTTTGAAGTTGCGAGCAATTTAGATGTCAATGCTGATGATGGTGATTCGAGCAGTACCAAAGAAGATGAGGTTCAACTGTCAGACAACGATGACCTCATTATCGGTCCAAATCCAGACGATATTGTTCCATCTCCAGAAGAATAGACTGTTCCATCTCCACAATCACTTCCCCATGATCTTCCTGAGCAAAATGAGTCAAACTTGGATGAGGAAATTACTGAAGATCCATATCAAGCAAAGAGAATCAACAAGAACCATCCGTTGGAACAAATTATTGGTGATCTACACTCAACAGTACACACAAGGAAAAAGCTTCACCAAAGTTTCAATGATTGTTTATTTGAATGTTTCCTCTCTCAATTAACTCTAAAGAAGATAGAGCAAGCAATCAGAGATCCTAGCCGGGTCGAGGCAATGCAAGAGGAGTTACTACAGTACAAGTTACAAGCAGTTTGGACACTCGTTGTGCTACCAAGAGGAAAGAGAGTGATTGGTACAAAGTGGATCTTCAAGAACAAAACAGATGAAAGGGGAATTGTAATCAAGAACAAAGCACGGTTGGTAGAACAAGGCTACACACAGGAATAAGGAGTCGACTATGATGAGGTGTTTGCTCCAGTAGCAAGAATTGAAGCTATTCGAATATTCTTGGCGTTTGCTTCCTTTAAAGGTTTTAAAGTTTATCAAATGGATGTCAAGAGTGCCTTCTTGTATGGCAAACTCGAAGAGGAGGTATATGTTTTTCAACCTCCAGGTTTTGAGGACCCTGAACACCCTGACATGGTATACGGATTCGATAAAGCTTTGTATGGTCTACATCACGCCCCTCGCGCTTGGTATGATACTTTATATGTGTACCTTCTTAATCATAAATTCAAGAGGGGTGCTATTGACAAAACGTTGTTTATCAAGACGGTTGGGAGTGATATTATGCTAGTTCAAATCTATGTCGCCGAAATTATCTTCGGATCTACCAATGACACACTGTGTAGAGAATTTTAGCAAATCATGCATAAGAAATTTAAGATGAGTTCCATGGGGGAACTAAATTTCTTCCTCGGTTTACATGTGAAGCAGAGTCCTACTGGTATCTTTATTCATCAAGAGAAGTATGTCAAAGAGATTCTTGAAAAGTTTGGCTTTTAGGATACCAAACATGTCAGTACACCAGTAGAAACCCACAAGCATCTTGAGGCCGTTTCTGAGGGGGAGGATGTTGATGAGCATCTCTACGAATCAATGATTGGATCATTGATGTACTTAACTGCGTCTCGTCCGGAAATCGTGTATAGCGTGTGTGTGTGTGTGCACGTTATCAGACTCGTCCAAAGATATCACATTTGACTGCAGTGAAGAGAATCTTCAAATATTTGAAGGGAAAGCCCAATCTGGGTTTGTGGTACCCAAGAGATTCTCCTTTTGTGCTCATATCTTACACAGACAGCGATTATGGAGGAGAAAACTTGGACAAAAAGTCAACGTCAGGAGGATGTCAATTCTTTGGATCACGCCTAATCTCCTGGCAATGCAAGAAACAGACAAACGTGCCCACGTCGTCAACAGAGGCATAATACGTTGTTGCATCAAGCTGTTGTGCACAAGTGCTCTGGATTCAGAACCAAATGATGGACTATGGTATTTCTTTCTTACACACTCCTATTTTCATTGATAATAAGAGTACCATAAGGATAGTCAATAATCCAGTCAAACATTCCAAAACCAAACACATCGAAATTCGTTTTCATTTTATAAAAGACTGCAATGAAAAGAAACTTATTCAGGTAGTCAAAGTACATACTGACAATTAATTTGTAACTCTGTTCACGAAAGCATTTGACGTGGGCGGGTTTACATTTTTTATCAACAGTATCAGAATTATTAATCCTGCTTAAAATCTGCTTGTTAAAATGACGAATTTAATCTAACATGTCATATCTTCTGTGTGTGCAAAGTTAATACTGGTAGTTTCTACTGTTCTGATTTAATACTGGTATGTGTTACTTGTGTCAATAATACTGGTAGTCATCACCTATAGTATTTATACTGGTGGTTACTACTGGTAAAGTTTATACTGGTAGCATTTATACTGGCACCAGTTTCTACTGGTAAATATTTATTAAACAGTTACTACTAATGATTTCTATTGGTAGTCGTTACTACTGCCAGTTATTATAATTTGGCGGGAAATTTCTACTGCCAGTGGAAAAGTGGTTATTTGTTTCTAATGCAGGGGCTAATTTAATATACATTGAGGAGTCAACGGAAATATTTAATTCCATTCAAATTGAAATTTCGCTCCTCTCAAGCAAAACCCTTTGTTGAAGGAAACCTATTTCAAAAGAAACCCTCTTATCTTCCGCAAACCCTAAATCGATCATTCTCAACGCTTAATTATTCCTAAAATCAATGGCGGAACAACAAAACATGGCTTTCGGCGTCTCTCACAACATCGTTGCTGATTTAACCCTCCACAAAGAGGCTGCCGATTTTCATCAAATCATTAAATTCCTAAGTAAATCCTACATTCGTTATACTTTAACGGTAAACCCAGAGGTTAATGAAAAGCACATCCGTGAGTTCTGGAACATGGAGATTCTTGAAAACATTGATGGTAGAGAACAAATTAAAGCTGTTATTGAAGAAAAGGAATTGATAGTAATAGAGGCCAACATCTGTTCTCATCTTGAACTTCAAGATGCCTCAGGTATTACATCTATTCCTAACGATGAAGTCTATGGGATTTTTGAAAGAATGAGTTATGAGGGAAGCCTATCTAAATTCACTTTTCAAAAGGGTATTCTCTCTCCCCAATGGAGGTACCTGGTACATGTTTTACAACAGTGTATCTCCAAAAAGAGGTACACCTGGAATGCGTTTAACACCACCATAGCTACTGCTATGGCGTGTCTAGCTACTGGAAGGGTGTACAATTTTTCGAATATGATTTTTATAGATCTAAAGTGGAATCTTGCTCATGTGGAAAACAAGTTTTTAATGTATCCACGCTTTTTACAAATCATTCTAAACAAAGAGCTTGATAATCTGTTCTCAACAATGGTGAGTGTCCCTGTTTCAACGGGTGAAGGTCCAAGTAACCCACTTGAGTCCCAACCCACACCACCTGTTTCTACATCTGATCTTGTTATTGAACAACAAGAAAAGAGTGCCTATGGTGCACCATCCTCATCAACCCAAAGTACACCTCAGAAGGAGTATTCCCCCAAGGCCAAGAGGGGTCCTTCACCTCTTGGACCTAAACCTAAAACATCTAAACCAGTTACTAAACCAGTTAAGAAGGTGGTCCATAAGGAGGGGGGAGACCATGTTGAAAGGGCTCATACTACTGTTGCACCACCTCCTGGTGCACAAGACAGTAAGAAAGGCATTAAGACCCAATCAACGTCAACTCTTAAAGATGATGATTTCTTGAAGTCATCATCAAGAGGACCCAGGAGCCAAGAGACCAAGGGGAGGGTGATGCTTCTGCCAGAGAGGAGGCACCCTCGAAATCATCCAAGTATCTGCCTCATGTTGGTACTCAACATAAGGGTAGTGAGGATAGATATCACTACACAAACTTGGAATTGATGGAAATGTGCCAAAAATTCATTCTAAAGGTGGATGGTCAGGAGGAAGAGATTAAAAGACTCAAGAAATTGGTCTCTAGGTTGGTGCAGGAGGTGAAGGTGTACAAAATATCATTAAAGAAGCCTGTCAAAGTTGCACAGAAAGGAAGAAAGAAGGTTGGCAAGAAAGGTTAGAATGGTGGTGCAAAGTCCAAATTGCCCACTCCTTCCAGTTCCAGCTCCAGCTCCTTAGGCCAGCATGATGATGAGAATGTTGCCAATAAGGGGGAGAAAATTGATGAAAAGAGAGCTGACAAGGAGGAACAGAAAGAAAGGGAACAAGATGTAGAAAAAGAGGTCCCTATTTTTGAACAGAAGGTAGATGTTGAAATGGAGATGGAGAAGGAAGAGGAAGTGGTGGTTAAAACTGTTGATAAGGAGGCTGCAAAGGAAGAAAAAGTGATTACTGATGTAGACTTTGAATGGTCTGATCATGAAGAGAGTGGGATTAGAACTGTTACAATTGATATGGAAGAAGGTGATGGTGACAAACAGACTGAAACAGCACAAGATGCTCAAGGAAATATGCCTTATGTTCCTTAATCTACTTTCTCAAGGTCCACTGAATGGACAACTGAAGATCAAGAGTTGCACGATGTGATCATGAACATGGGAGAGACTGAAGCAGAGATTAAACAAGCAAGGGAACGCGTGTATGAAATTTTGAATAAAGTTGATCAGTTTGAGAAGGAAGAAGAGAAAGAAAAAGAAGAAGAAGTTGAGAAGAAAGGTGAGAAGGAAATTATTACTGAACCACCATTTACTACTGGTGAGGAGCCACTAGTTAATACTGGTGAGAAAGAATATTTTACTACTGATGATGTTCCACCAGTTACTACTAGTGGAAATGAAGAGCATGTTTCTACTGGTGAGCCACCAGTTAAAACTGGTGAGTCTGAAGAGGATGTTTCTACTGGTACTCCACCAGTAGTTCCACTGATTGAAGATGATACAACATTAGCTTCTGAGCTTGAAAAATGAAGGAGGAAAAAGCCAAGCAAGAAAAATTGAAAGCTGAGGCATTACTAAAGGAAAACCCAAAGAGAAACCAGTTGCTTTTTCTACTGGTGAACCTGTAGGACCTACTGTTGAAACAACTGAGCCTATCATTCCTCCACCAATCCAGCAAAGGCCAATTGGATTTATCACTACCAAGAAGGGGATACAAAAGGTGTTTTTAGATGATGATCCAGAACATAGAATCAAGGGCAAAGGCAGACTGAAAGTTAAGACCAAGGAAGAGTTAAAGGAGGAAGAACTTGAAAAGAAAATGAAACTTGCTGAGGAAAGGGATGAGAGAATCAGGTTGTTGGAGCTAGAAAAAGAAGAACAAGAGAAAGCAAAAGCTGAAAAAGAAAGATTGAAGAAAATTGAGCAGGAAGATGCCATTGCAGCTCAAAGAATGGCAGATGAGCAAATCCAAGATGGAATGAAACGAAAAGCTCAAGAAAAGGCAGATGCAGAGCTTGCTCAAAGGATACCTGAAAGAGATGAAATTCTCTTACAGAAGAAAAAGAAGGAGGAGGAAAGGAGAAAGAACACTGTAAAAAGGAATACAAGGAGAGCTGAAGACAAGAACAAGTATACATATTTCCTTAAATCAACTGGAAAATACAGTGGGAAGCAACTTGGTCCTATGACGCTTAATAATGTCTTGTATCTGTACATCAACGAAAAAAGAATTTTGAAAGCAGCTCAAGAACAAGCTAATTTGGAAGGAGAGAGAGAAGAGTTGGAAAGGGAAAGAGCTCTCAAAGATGCTCTTGATAGAGGATACAAGGTGGTACATTTTGGAAAGAAAAAGGAAGGAGAAAAGAAGGTGGAAAAGAAGAAGGTTCAAGAGAAGTCTGTTCCTGCAAAGAGAAGGAGAACTGATCAAGGTAGTGATGTTCCTACTGCTAAGAAGTCAAAACCAGTAGTAGAAACAATTACTACTGGTAGAAAGAGAAAGGCAAGAACCAGTTCCTCTATTAATACTGGTGTGAAGAAGGCTAAAGTTGAACCAAAGAAATCTACAGAAGGAGATTCTCAGGGAAAGGAGAAGGAGAAAGATGCTGAGAAAGAAGAGGAAAAACCAAAGATTGTCCAGATCAAGCAAGAAGATATCTCTAGAAACTTCGAATTTGGTTGTGTACCTGAGATTTCAGATGATCAGGTGAATGAAGCTGCAGATAGAGTCTTTGATGATATGAAGACTCTGATCATACATACTGAAGATATTAATTGTGCTACCACATTCACGGAAATGCCCATAGTTGATTGGTTTGATGTGGTTTTTAATGGTAATAATGGGTACAAGATTGTTCAAGCTGATAAGAGCTTCAGAATATATTACAGTCATCTGGAAATCTTTAGGAATATTAGTCGAAGGGACTTGGTTTATTTATTTCTCATTGGCAGCAAGAAGTATTCAAATTGCCAAGGTACAGTTCTAGATTTTGAATGATCTATTTATGGAAGTACTAGAACTTATTTTTGAGCCTTAAAACGTCCCTGAGAAGCTATCAAGATTTACTCCAATTCTTGAATGGATACATTACGAAAGTTGTAGAGTTTATTCGTTGAGTAGAAGTGATGGCTCAACAGAGTATTTCTTGGTAGAGAAAAAGTAGAAGCACGGAATCAACATTATCATCAACATGCTTAATGTGAATTTGAAGGCATATCAAGAGTCAAATGAAGCAATTCAACTTCTTTGCCAGACCAGGTCCCAACTTACAGATCACAGAAACTCAATGTAGAAGGTTAGAGGTTTTGGCAGCATTCTCGAATTTTGATATGAAGAAACTTATGCTTATAAGTAAAAGCAGAAGTTTAGGGGGAGATTGTTGGGTTATAATGATTAATACTGGTGGAGTTTGTTAGTACTGGTCGTCAAGTCTATTAGTACTGGTGAGTAATAATACTGGTGACCATGGTTTCTACTGGTCATCAAGTGTTTGAGATTACTAATGGTCATACTATTACTACTGTTGATTACTACTGGTTACATTGTTACTATTGGCTGCATGGACTGCATGGATGAGTGTCTACTGGCGCGCGTTACTACTACTTATTAGATATATTTTGTTAGTGCATTGTAAGGATATAATTATGGAACAAATACTGATAATTATCTTTATAGATTTCATTAGAGTTTTAACCCGATTATGTTTAGGGTTTTATCCTCAAAGTCTATAAATATAGATCCCTGTGTCGTTGTAAACACACGTCTGTTACGAAACATTATTCTTAATAGATAGAGGTTGTTGGTGAAATACTTGTGTTCTTAATTGTTAACATTCATTCATTCATATTCTTATAAACTGTTAATCAATTAACCCTTGTTAATATCAAAGTGTTGATCCGCTGCAACTTCTTTGATAGATCTAGATCTACACGTTTGTTTATTCAAACCTAGTTCGACATATCCTAAGAAAGACTAGTAGCTCAAGGAGATACACAAGAAGAGGGAATTGACTATGAAGATGTATTTGCTCCTGTGGCAAGGATGGAAGCTATCAGAATCTTTCTTGCTTATGCCTCCTTCAAAGGCTTCAAAGTGTTTCAAATGGATGTAAAAAGTTCCTTTCTGTATGGCCTGATAGAAGAGGAGGTATATGTTAGAAAGCCTCATGGCTTTGAAGATCCTACACATCCTCATTTAGTGTATAAATTGGACAAAGCTCTCTATGGTCTTCATCAAGCACCAAGAGCACGTTATGAAACGCTTTCTGATTACCTGCTCAAGAACAACTTCCAAAGACGCACAATAGACAAGACACTCTTCATCAAAAAGTCAAACAGAAGACATATCGTCTATTTTTCAATCAATCAAAGTATGTAAAAGACATCTTAACCAAGTTTGGATTTTTGGAGGCAAAGATTGCAAGTACCCTTGTGGAGACACACAAGCAACTGACTACAGATCTTGAGGGGGAGGATGTAGACATACACAATTATCAATCTATGATTGGATCTTTAATGTATCTAACAACATCAAGACCTGACATTATGTATGGTGTGTATATGTACAAGATATCAAACAAATCCCAAGATGTCTCATCTTCATGCAGTCAAGAGGATCTTCAGATATTTGAAAGGAAAACCTACACTAGGTTTATGGTATCCCAAGGACTCTCCTTTTGAACTAAATGCTTATTATGATAGTGACTATGGTGGTGAAAGCTTAGATAGAAAATCAACAACAGGTGGATGTCAATTTCTGGGATCAAGATTGGTGTCCTGGCAGTGCAAAAAGAAAACAACTGGGTCAACTTCATCAATAGAAGATAAGTATATGGCAGCATCAAGTTGTTGTGCTCAATTACCGTGGATACAAAATCAGATGATGGACTATGGATAGGAATTCATAAATACTCCTATCTACATAGACAACAAGAGTACAATAAGCATCATCAATAATCCTGTGAAACACTCCAAGACCAAGCACATTGAGATCAGATTCAACTTTATAAGAGATTGCAATAAGAAGAAGTTAATTCATGTTGAAAAAGTCCATATTGATAATCAGCTTGCAGATCTTCTCACAAAAGCCTTTGATGTGGGAATATTTACGTTCCTGATTAGCAGTATTGGCATGCTCAACACTGAATAAACAAGTGCCAAATAATCCTTTAATTGTTAAATATACAAGTCCTTTTGGTACTGCAGTAGTAACTTTCAATGATCATGAGTGCTTTACTTTTTAGTTCTACACTATGTTACTACTGCTATAGTAATGGTAGTATCACATTAGACATAAGTATTATTAGTACAAAAAGTGTTTTCATTCCTACGGCTTGTACTAATTAGTACTGCAAGTAGTCTCATTACTATTGCATGACTGGTTAATACGACAAAAAGGTGTGTTAATATTGTTGGAATGGTTAGTACTGCTAGTGATCTCATTACTACGGATTGACTGGTTAATACTACTAGTGGTTTCATTACTACTGGAGGACTGATTAATACAGCCCGTTTTGTCATTACTACCGCTTTCCTATTTACTATTGTCTTCTGTGTTACTACTGCAACGGTTAGTACTGCAGGGTAATTTTTAAACAATAGATTACTTTGTTACTACTGCGTTGACAAGTCAAAACTCAAGTTGCAACTAACTTTTAAACGTGACACTTAACAATTGGACCTAATTTTTGAAATACGGCGCACGTCGAATCACAACATGTCCAACTTGATATGTAATGAAGTAGTTCTAAACGTTGATGTATAAAAACTTGTACTTTTGATAAGGTTTATAAAAGTTCAAGGTTAGGGGGAGATTGTTGGGTTATAACTTAGTCATAATAGTTTAACTCAATAATGCTACTTCTAGCTACGGATATAAACTTATGAAGTTACTACGGAAGATCAAGTTTAATACGGCTGTTCAACTAGGTTACTACGGATATCATCATTACTACAGATGGACCAAGTTACTGCGGACTGACTGAAAGTTAATACGGATGACCACCTTGTCAGGCAAGAATAAATCTAATAAATAGAGTTAGTATTAGATTATGTTTCCTTTTGTAATTAGATGAAGTTTCCTATTAAGATAGGTCGGCCTCAAGGTCTATAAATAGATAGATCCTTGTATTGATAGAAACACGTTGTATTAATATTTGATTAATCCAATTGAGGATTAACATTCGACAATATTATTGTTCTTTCATATTCATATTCTTACAATATTTATTGTTCGACAACTTGTAAATATCAGAGTGTTCAATCCGCTGCCTGAACTTCTTTGATAGATCACGATCTAACAGGATTAAGGTTAACGAAGTATAACAACTTATTTGATCCTGACAAGTGGTATCAGAGCACAGGAGGTGCTTTAGATCCATTAATCAACAAGTTGATAACTCTCATACGCAAGAATCAAGATAAACATCATGGCTGATGTTTCAATCAACAAAGTTCCTGTTCTGAATAGCAACGAATTCGATTTATGGAAGCTACGTATCAAGCAACACATCCTACTGTCTGACTATACAGTTTGGGATGTTATCATCAACGGTAACAAGCATGCTACCACTCAAGGAGCTGATAGACAACCCGGAGTCCTTACTCGTCAAACATTGACTGACTTGGAAAGAAGAGAAAAACAAACGGAGATCAAGGCTCTCAGTATTCTTTTAATTGCCATCCCCAACGAGTACCAATCACAATTTGAGGAATATCAAGATGCCAAATCTCTATGGGAAGCATTGGAGAAAAGATTCAGCGGAACAAAGAATACCAAGAAGAACAAGAAAGCTCTTCTTAAACAGGAATACAAAAATTTCAATGCCTTGAAAGACGAACGAATGACTCAGACGTTTGACAGATACAAAAAGCTCACAGGAGAGATGATCAGTGCAAGAGTTAAGTATGACAAAGATGACATCAACCGAAAATTCATACGAGCTCTAGGTAAGGAATGGATTATCTACACGGTGTCCTATAGACAAGGAGACAAATTGGAAGAATTGGAGTTGGATGATCTATACAACGACCTAAGAGTCTTTGAATCAGAGGTGGAAGCAGACAAACCTAACAGCAGCAGCCACAGTATTAATAATGTTAATACTGCTCTTGTCACAACATCTGGAGGAACAAAACATGAAAGTGGGGAAGAGATATCTTTTGAAGCTTTCATCTCACAAAGCTCAAATCTCACTCGTGATGACATGAAGCAGATACATCAAGATGAATGGGAAGAGATGGACTTAAAGTGGCAATCTGCCATGTTAGCTCTACGTGCAAGGAGATTTGTGAATCGAACCGGAAGAAGGTTCAATCCAAGGAACAATGAACGAATTGCTTTCGATAAAAGCAAGGTGAAGTGCTACGAATGTAATGAACCAGGACACTTTGCAAGGGAATGTCCAAATAAGTCAAAATCCAACAATTCTCGCATAACTCAAGACAACAATCAAAGTGCACTTATGTCACAAGACATATTTGGATACGATTGGAATGACTTAGCCGAAGAAACTAGTCAAAACAGGGCATTAATTTCATGTGATGATCCTGTTTCTGCGGAAGATATAACTACTGTTCACCATGCATGCATAGCAGTAGTAATGGATGCTGAAGACAATGTTTCTACGGAGGACATAGTTAATACGGAGCTTGTTTATACTGACCTGGGTACTACGGAAATTAGCAACGATGTTCTTGGATATGACTGGACCGAAGATGATCAAGGAGCAACTCAAGACGATGCTCTAATGGAAATCGACTCATCATCAAAGGGTCATGACACTCCATCTCTCATGGCCGGGGTAGATTCTAAACTATGTTCTTCTGAGTGTAAGGAAGTAATTGTTAAATATAAAAATCACAATCAACTAATGAGTGATTCAATTAAAATCTTAGAAGAACAAAGATGGTCAGCTGCTAGAGTCATTGATAACTTAGAAAAAGCAAATTAATGCACACAAAATAAATGAACAAAGCTATCAAGAGAAAATTAGTTTAGTTGAATGGCAAAGAGAGGATTTATTAGTTAAACTTAAGATGGCTAGGGAAGAAATCAAAAGATTAGAACAAAAACATGATAAAGTTGAGTTAGATGTAGGGAAATTAGAACATGCTTCAAAATCAGTTAATGACCTAATTCAACAACAAATACATGGAAAGGTAAAAGCTGGTTTAGGTTACAAAGAAGTTGCCCCTCCATTTAACCAAAACTATATCCCTCCATCCATAGATGAACCTAGGATTCCTATCTCTCGGACACCTCCAAAAGAATCATTCAATGTTGATCCAATCAACTATGATGAAGTTCTGATTGAGGACTTAGTTGAAGAGAGTAAGCTGAACATTGTGAAAAACAAGGATATTCCTTTAGAAAATCACCTAATCACAATAGAAGGTATTACTCAACAGTCTTCACAAAGTCTAGTGTCTATGCCACGTAATGATCCTATCAAGAAGGTAAAAACATCCACTGAAAGTAAGACCAAAACAGCCCCTAAGGAAAAAGAAAAGACTTGGATACATATAGGTAAAAGAGGAAATCAACGTAATATGAATCAAGTAAAAACACAAAAAGGGCAAACTCCTAAAAGTTCTGTTAAGGGATGTTTTATATGTGGAAAATTAAATCACTATGCAAAAGTTTGTTATCACAATCCTCAAAATCAAAAGCAAGTGATTCAACAACCACATCACGGGTTGGGATACATTAGAAAGTCTGAGCATAAAAACAAACCAATGAACAGTAGTAACAAAATACATCATGCGAATAACAAATTTGTTACTATGAATTCAGGAAGAAAACGTGTTAACAAAAACTTATTTTCTAACAGTAGAAATAGAGTTAATACTGCTAGACAAAATTTTGTTTCTACTGCCAAAATTAATACGGTCAAATATAATGGTGTTAATACTGCTCGTATTAATACTGTGAAAATTAACCGTGTTAATACTGCTCATGTTAATACTGCCAAAGGTAACCTAGTTACTACGGCTCCTGTTAATATTGTGAAACAAAAGCATGTCACACCAGTATATGTTCCTACTGTTAAACCAAAATATGTTAACACTAAAATTCTTTCAAAAGCTAAAACATTCAAGCAAGTGTGGCAACCAAAGATCAAAGTAGCTCAACCACCTGTTCCTATTGATTTTTCAAAACTCGTTCAAAGGAAGGTGAGCTACTTTGATGAAATGGGCAAACCCAAGTCAGCTTTGGCTTGGGTTCCCACCAGAAACTAACTTCCATTGTTGATGTGCAGGTTTAGCCAACAAAAGAAAGTGAGATCAGTTGGCATGTTGATAGTGGCTGTTCCAGGCACATGACAGGCAACATGTCATGCCTACAGGACTTTGAAAAGTTCAATGGAGGATATGTTGCATTTGGAGGCAATCCAAAAGGAGGAAGAATTTCTGAAAAAGGAACAGTAAGCAATGGAACAATACACTTCAAAGATGTGTATTATGTGCAACAATTGCAGTATAACCTGTTGAGTGTCTCTCAAGTCTGTGATGAGAAGCACACAACTATATTTATTGCATCTGAGTGCATAATCATGAAGCCAGGATATGTTATAGACCAGAGTATGATCTTACTTAGAACACCAAGAAGAGACAATGTCTATTGTCTAGACAGGTCAAAGGTCAAACCAACTTCATCTGAAGCATGCTTTCTCTCAAAAGCTACCTTGGATGAATCCACTCTATGGCATAGGAGAATGTGCCACATGAACCTGAAGAATATCAATAAATTGGTAAAATCCGGCTTGGTTAGAGGTCTCCCCAACAAACAGTTTAATCTTGATGACAACTGTTTAGCTTGTTTGAAGGGTAAACAACACAAATCTTCTCACAAGTCAAAGGAGATTAACACTAACACCACTCCTTTACATTTACTTCACATGGATCTGTTTGGTCCTACTAATGTAAAGATCATTGCCAAGAAGTCCTAATTTCTTGTCATTACAGATGACTTTTCAAGATACACATGGGTGTACTTTCTGGGTAAAAAGGATGAGACAAGTCAGTTACTTATCACTTTCATCACCAAGATTGAACATCAAATTAACTTAAAAGTCAAGAAAATTCGATGTGATAATGGAACGGAATTCAAGAATCAAGTGAAGAATGACTTCTGTGAAAAGAAAGGAATAGAGAGGCAATTCAGTGCTGCTAGAACTCCTCAACAAAATGGAGTTGCTGAACGAAGAAATAGAACATTGATCGAAGCAGCTAGAAGCATGTTGGCAGACTCCAACCTACCAATCTTTTTTTGGGCCGAAGCAGTTAATACTGCTTGCTATGTCCAGAACATGGTACTCTTAGTTAAGTCTCAAAACAAAACTCCATATGAACTCCTCCACAAGAGACAACCTTTGATCAGTTTCTTAAAAGCATTTGGATGTCCCTGTACAGTCTTAAATTCTAAAGACTATCTTGTTAAGTTTGAGAGCAAAGCAGACGAAGGAACTTTCGTTGGATACTCATCACAGAGCAAGGCATATCGTGTGTACAACCACAAAACAAAAATCATAGAAGAAAGCTCTAATGTGACATTCAATGAACATACTCCTACTAAGAAAGGTCAAGGACCAAACTGGGTTTTTGATTTGGATGCATTAACCAAATCGTTAAACTCTAACTTTGACTTTCAACCTTCATCAGTTCCTACGGATCCTGTTACTACGGCACAATCCATTCCTACGGATCATGTTCCTACTGATCCCGTTAATACTGCTGCGATCATTGGTACTGCCCGTTTGGATGTTATGGAGTACATTAATCTCCCTGTTTATACGGAGGATCCTATTCAACTCTTTGATCACATATACCCAAATGAAGCAGAGAATTCTTCCCAACAAGAGGAAGAACATACACATGACGATGAGGCAGTTCCTAAGTCCACAACTATTGCTACGGAAGATACCACACGCCCCAATAGCGTTGCACACTTAGTAGAAGAGGATGAGAATGGAGTTGACCAACTTATCACTGAAGAATTTGACACATACTGTAGGTGCATTTTGTTAGTTACTAGATTCATATGTAATTACACGTTTATTCTAATATCAGTCTTTGTATTGTTTGGATATTAATATTGCTTATTTGATTTATTATATGTTTGAATGTTTACATTATTCTGAATTAATCAAATATACGATTTGTGATGTTTAAATAATATTCAGATTACATTCGCACGGATGAGGATGCATCCGTGCGCATGAAAGTTTATCCGCACGATTAAGTAAATTAAACAAGAGTGTTTATTAAAGTATTGCATTCGTACGGATGAGATCAGATCCGTACGAATAGGAAGTAATCCGTACGGATGAATATCTGGGTCTATATATACCCATATACTTCCTGCATAACAAGTTAGTCGTTTCCTAGGGTTTGTGCGTGTTGAACTACTGCTGCTGCCGTTTTATTTGTTCTCCAAACTGATTATAACATATAATCAATCATCCGAATAGTCTTCCTAAGGTCTAATCTTATCAATAATCATTGGTTTGATTTTGTTTCCGAAGGTTATATATTCGCTAGATAATCGATAGCTTTCCGCTAGGTTATTGATATAACGTTGAACTCTTAAGATCTATACACCCCAACAAAGTGGTATCAGAGCGTTGGTTGTAGAAATCAACGTTCTTCTAGCGTTTTCTTTAAGATTTTTCGTTTTGATTGAAACTTAAGTTTGGAATTTTACGTTTAAAAAGGTTGTTTTAGTGTTTTAAAACGTTTTTGGGATACTTTGTTTACAATCTGGGCAGTTAGGAAGTGTTTTGGTATAAAAAAATCGACATGTAGATCGAGTTTTAGAAAAACCCTAAAGTTTCAGCGGCGCACACGGATCAAGTTCTTGAAAAATTCCCATCCGTGCGTATAGGTTCTCATTCGTGCGGATCTAGGTTTTTGCTTCAAAAGTTTAACTTTCAGTTCATCCGTACGTATAGGTTTTCCTCCGTACGTATAGAGTTTTCTTTCGTGCGCGTCAATCCGGTCATTCGTACGAATAACTCATTCGTATAGATTTCAGTTTGTCTGTCTTAATTCGTACGTATCACTCTCGTCCGTACGTATCATTCTCTCATCCGTACGTATCAAGCAGTTCATCCGTACAAATCAGTTTAAATAAATTTTTTCTTTAACATTTTACAATGGAATACGCTATGGCAAGTAATAATTCTAAAATGTCAGAAATTTTAATAAATGACGCTGAAACAGGAAGTATAAACAAGGTCCCAAAATTAATTTCAATGGACGATTACCCACACTGGAAACCTCGGTTCGAAATCCATATCCAAGGAATGGACTCAAAAATGTGGGATATGATTAAAGTGGGATATACTGAACCAACTGGTGAAGATGGAGAGCTCATTCCCATTCACAGATATACTGAGGAACAAAGGAAAGGTTATGATATTGAGAAAAAGGCATACTCTCATTTATGTCAGGCTATTCCTAGATCTGTGTTTCATCAGTACAAGACATACAAGTTATCGAAACAACTGTGGGATGCTTTTGAATTAGACTATGAGGGAAACAATAAATTGAAGACTATGAAGGGAAGAGCATTGAAAAAGGAGTTTGATAATTTTACTTGCTTGCATGGCGAATCACTGTTTGACCTTACCAGACGTTTTCAACATCTGATAAGTGAGATGCACGGATATTCAGTGGCTACAACTGGTCCAGAACGAGTAGAATGTTTTGCTGATGCTTTACCAGAAAGCTGGAATGGGTATATTGAGATGTTAAAGGAAAGTGGTTATCTTGCCCGTGCAACTTTAAATGATTTATTTATTAAGCTGAGAGAAAAGGAGCAGGATGACAAGTTTCGTGCTCAGAGAAAGGGACACACTCAAGATCCTTCGTTATATTACGCTGATCCCACTCCAGTCACTCCTACTCATGCTCCATTGAAGACAGCTTTTTCTGCTAACACCTCGAGTAATACGCAAAAGAAAAATACAGGAAATTCTGGGTTTTCAAGCTCAAGCTCTAGTCAAGGCACTCCTGTTCAAAAGTCTCAAAATCAAGCTACTTCAGAATCGATTTCTACAAGTTTAAAGATCGAGCACTTTCATAAAGGAAATGTGGATGGTGTAAACGAAGATATGGCTATGTTGACTACCTTAGTAGCATCCTATGATAACTTGCTGCATGGTAAAATTGGAAACCATCACTTAACGGGTGAAGATTATGAGCAGATTGATCGTGATGAGATGGAAAGAATTGATATTATGTGGGGCTTCGCTAATCTGGTTAGGAGGGAAAAAGAGTATGTGAAAAGGACTGGTAACCCAATCGGAGCCAATAAGGAAACTAAGTATGGTTTCGATATGTCTGCTATTACTTGTCACAACTGTGGAGAAAAAGGTCACTTTGCTCGTCAATGTGAGAAGCCAAAACGACAAAGGACTGTTCAGAACCCTTTCAGAGATCAGCAAAATAGGAATGTGAACAGAAATGCTCCTGAGGTGAACAACAATTCTGCTATGGTGACAACTGGTACAAAT
>CAJVGC010000001.1:57492165-57553195 GCA_910822075.1 Senecio squalidus | reverse complement strand
GGAATTGGAACTTATCACTGCAGAGCAATCCGAGAAAATCAAGAAATTGGAGGAAGATTACAATAAGGTGAAAGATAATATGATTGTAGGAGATGATGGGATTTTTAGACTTAAAGACTCAGGCGATGCATCTTCTGAACCGTCTGCCGAATGAGGTGAAAGCACCGATTTTGATAATGCTGGTAAAGAACCTACAAGTGAATTGCAGCATGATATTACTCCTATCTCACATGTAAAGTCCAAATTAACTCATATTTTGGATATGCAGGGGGTAATTCAATTTAGCGTCGAGTATGATAAAGAAGAAGGAGAGATAATACATTGTTTGACAAAAGAACAGATTGCATAATTGTTGGAAATGAATCCCGATGAAGTCATTACTGAAGAAACTGCATCTGCTTCTGCAGCAAATCCTCCTTATTCTGACGACGATGTTGATGAGATAGTGTTTGAGCAAAACGTTAATTCAGCAAATCCTATCTATCAATCGAATAATTTTCAAGATCTTCCAGATGACGATGAAATCTTTAACGTCGATGATGGGGATCTTAATCGCAAATTAGAGAAACATCCAGTTGCCGGCAAATCTACACCAGATCTCGAAGAACTGCGTGTCAAGAAAGATGAATGGCGTCAGGCAATGCAAGGATGTTTCCGCCCGCCTCGTCAAGTTGTTCAACCTGATTACTCAAAGTTTTATTCTCTGAAAGGTGCGAAGACCGAAGGTCAGATTATCAGTTGGGCATACTTGGATGATTTAAATGTATACGCAATCAAGCGAGAGCATGGCATCGATTATTTTAAATTCGCTCCTGACTTGAAGACTCTACCGTATTTTGATATGATGCGGTTGGCTCGTCTAAAGTTATTGTATAGTGAGTCGGATTATAATGCAACTTGGTTGGAAAAGCAACTTCATTATGAGTTCAGAACATCGTGGAAGTACCTGAGGCCACAGTATCCGAAGATTACCTATTCTAAAGATCGGAAGAATCCAAGAACAGGTAAAGCTTTGAAGCATGTAACGTATACAGCGCCAAGGGTGATGGAGAAGATTCCGCTACGCAAAATGAAAGCCGATTTCCATCGGAGATTCAAATGGTGGTATTACGATGATCGAACTACAGAAGCTGTGATTGTGTTAGAGAGAAAAGGTGTATGGGAAACACTGAGAATTTTTGATCCAATGTGGATTAGAAATTTAACTGATGATTATATTTATTCTTTGTATCTATGTCCTATCTTTTGTGATGTCAAAGATATGGATCAGGCGTCGCGTTTCAACAAGGTTGTACGTGTATGTTTTGTTTATAAGATCCATGCATAAGAGGACCGATCGAAGACATGTTTGAGCAGCAGTGAAGATTTTGAAGACTGAATACATAGAATCTAGTTCCTAGGGGGAGTTTGTAGGTGCATTTTGTTAGTTACTAGATTCATATGTAATTACACGTTTATTCTAATATCAGTCTTTGAATTGTTTGGATATTAATATTGCTTATTTGATTTATTATATGTTTGAATGTTTACGTTATTCTGAATTAATCAAATATACGATTTGTGATGTTTAAATAATATTCATATTACATTCGCACGGATGAGGATGCATCCGTGCGCATGAAAGTTTATCCGCACGATTAAGTAAATTAAACAAGAGTGTTTATTAAAGTATTGCATTCGTACGGATGAGATCAGATCCGTACGAATAGGAAGTAATCCGTACGGATGAATATCTGGGTCTATATATACCCATATACTTCCTGCATAACAAGTTAGTCGTTTCCTAGGGTTTGTGCGTGTTGAACTACTGCTGCTGCCGTTTTCTTTGTTCTCCAAACTGATTATAACATATAATCAATCATCCGAATAGTCTTCCTAAGGTCTAATCTTATCAATAATCATTGGTTTGATTTCGTTTCCGAAGGTTATATATTCACTAGATAATCGATAGCTTATTTCCGCTAGGTTATTGATATAACGTTGAACTCTTAAGATCTATACACCCCAACACATACACTAATGACATACCTTCTTCAGTTACTACTCCTCCATCCACTGCTTACTACCCAAGCAATGATATGCCCGATTTGAATGATACCAACTTAGGAGCTGAACTAAGACTTGAGAAGATCCCATCTTCTCGTGTTGCAAAGAACCACCCACCTTCTCAAATCATTGGTAATCTTAACTTCTCAATGGAGACTAGAAGTCAAACTAAGCCTAAAAAGGATCTTGTGAAAGCTCTTCTTAACACATGTCTGTTTTCCTGCTTCCTTTCTCAAATGGAACCAAAGAAAATACAAGAGGAATTACTGGATCCACATTGGATAGAGGCATGTCAAGCTGAGCTACTACAATTCAAGATTCAAGGAGTATGGGAATTAGTGGAAGTCCCATTTGGCAAGAAGGTGATAGGTACAAGATGGATCTTCATAAACAAGAAAGATGAAAGAGGCATTGTAATCAAAAACAAAGCTAGACTGGTTGCACAAGGCTACACACAAGAAGAGGGAATTGATTATGAAGAAGTCTTTGCTCCAGTGGCCAGGATTGAAGCCATTAGACTATTTCTAGCTTTTGCCTCATTCATGGGATTTAAAGTCTACCAGATGGATGTCAAGAGTGCATTCCTTTATGGAGTCATTGAGGAAGAAGTCTATGTCAAACAGCCCCTTGGCTTAGAGGACCCTCAACACCCTCACATGGTGTATAAACTGGTCAAAGCTCTCCATGGACTTCATCAAGAACCAAGGGCTTGGTATGACACACTTTCTGACTACCTCCTACAAAACAACTTTCAAAGAGGAACAATTGACAAGACACTCTTCTTCAAGAAATCTCACTCCGATATCCTTCTTGTTCAAATATATGTTGATGACATCATCTTTGGATCCACCAAAGATTCTTTGTGCAAAGAGTTTGAGGAATTGATGCACACAAAGTTTCAAATGAGTTCCATGGGGGAACTCACTTTTTTTTTGGGTCTCCAAGTCAAGCAGAAGGAAGATGGCCTCTTTATCAGCCAGTCCAAGTATGTCAAAGACATTCTAACTAAATTTGGATTTCTGGATGTCAAGATAGCAAGCACTCCCGTAGAAACTCACAAACAACTGACTGCTGATCTTGAGGGGGAGGATGTGGATATACATAACTTCAGATCAATGATAGGCTCATTAATGTATCTCACAACTTCAAGACCAGACATCATGTTTGGAGTTTGTGTTTGTGCAAGATATCAAACAAGACCCAAAATGTCACACCTAATTGCAGTCAAGAGAATCTTTCGCTACCTAAAGGGCAAGCCTAACTTAGGCTTATGGTATCCTAAAGACTCTCCATTTGATTTAATTTCTTATACTGACAGTGATTTTGGTGGTGAAAACTTAGATAGGAAATCAACAACTGGAGGGTGCCAATTCATTGGCTCACGACTGGTGTCATGGCAATGCAAGAAGCAAACAACTGTGTCTACCTCTTCCACAGAAGCTGAATACATTGCAGCTGCTAGTTGTTGTGCTCAAGTGCTATGGATACAAAATCAAATGATGGATTATGGCTATTCATTCATGAACACACCAATTTACATTGACAACCAAAGCACTATTAGCATCATCAACAATCCAGTCAAACACTCTAAGACAAAGCATATAGAGATACGCTACCACTTCATAAGAGACTGTAACGAAAATAAATTGATTCATGTTGAGAAAATCCACACTGACAATCAGCTTGCTGACCTTCTCACAAAAGCACTTGATGTGGGAAGATTCACATTCTTGATTACCAGTATTGGAATGATCAACATGGATTGATATCATCTTATTTTATCTCTTAGTATTTCTATTTTAAAGTCCCTTCGAGTAGCAGTAGTAACCTTAACATAAGCAACAAGTGCCTTACTTTTTAGTATTGTACTATGTTACTACTTTTTAACCAAAGTTTTATTAGTACGGCCAAATTGTCAGTATTAAGGGAAGGTTTAACTACTACTGCCCTTAATCTAATAACACGGACGGAATGATTAATACTGTCTAGTATTTTGGTTACTACGGACCTCTGGTTAATACTAACAGTAATTCACATTACTACGGACAGTCCAGTTAATACGGCTCGTGTACCATTACTACGGTCATTAATCAAGTTACTACGGTTATTATTTGTTAATACTGCAACTCACCGTATTAAAAGGTTTCTTAATCAATAAGTATTCCTTAATTAATGGTGATTTGACAAGTCAAAATACAACTTGTAACTAACTTTTACACGTGGCACTTGGTTATTGGACCTAATTTTTAAAATTGAGGCGCGAGGTACAACTACAATTGACACGTGGCAATCTCCAATTGCACCGTTACTTTTAATCATCACCCGCGTCAAATCCAAATTGCCAAGTGGATACATTTTAACCGTATAAATAGGGATCTTTTTAACCGTTTGAGTACTTACCTTTCTTAAAGAACCCTAAATGTTCTAAAAAGGTACTGTTACAATCAAAATACCAAAATTTTCTTTCAATATTTGATCAATCTTGTGTCTAACTGTTTGTTTTAATCTCTTATACATTCTTAACTAACAATGGCGGAATTACAGTTTCATCTGACACAGAACATGGTGGCACTCTTGGTTAAACTCGATGACAATGTCGATTTTCATCCCGTCATTGACTTCTTGCAGCAGTCCCACATTAAACTGGCGTTAACCATTAGCCCTGAAATCCATGAATCACACATAAGGGATTTCTGGACCTCCGTGGAACTTAATACTGATGAGGATGTACCAGTCATCAATGCCATAGTGGATGGCAAAGCAATAACCGTTTCAGAGGCAACATTGCGCACACATCTACAACTTCGTGATGCAGCAGGTAGAACACAACTCTCTAATGAAACTCTTATTGAAAATTTTGCAAGAATGGGATATGAGGGGGACTTACACATTTCAACTTTTGAAAAAGCTAAGTTGTCCCCCCAATGGAAATTCTTGTTGCATACTTTGCAACAATGTTTATCTCAAAAGAGAACGGGTTGGCATGAAGGTAGCTCTTCTTTAGCTACTGCCATGGTGTGTTTGGCTACAAACCAACCATACAATTTTTCAAATTTAATTTTTGAGAGAATGAAATGGAACTTGGTAAATATTAAACATAAATTTCTAATGTATCCAAGGTTCCTCCAACACATTTTCAACTGTGAATTACAAGATCTAACTAGATCTGAAAATGTTTTCTCTTCTCATGCACATACAAGAAAAGTTTTTACAAACATGAGAAAAATTAACAAAGGCTTTTCTGCTAATGTGACACCATTGTTCTCAACAATGATGGTGGGCACAAGCTCTCAAGATGAGGGACAAGTGACTGCACCTCTGTCTCAGCCACCATCTACTATCGTAACAACCAGAAGCACCACTGCGATTTCTGTTGCAAGTGCTGAGGTTACAACTACAGTTTCTACTGCAAGTGTACCTCCAATTGATACTGTGAGTTCTACTCCAGTTGATACTGCCACAGTCACCACTTTTGTGACTTCCCCTACAGTTTCTACACCTCACTCACCATCCATAGTTGCTTTCACCAGAAGAGCCAAGAGGGTTCCTCAGCCTCTTGTGTCTCAACCTTCACCACTTTCTCACATTCAAAATTCTTTTCCTGAATCATCTTCAGGAAAGACACAATCAGGGGAACACATTGAGCATACCCCCTTGCTCACTGAGGTGGTCCATAAGGAGAGGGGTGACCATTTGGGGAGGGCTAATACTACTGCAGCAATCACTTCTCACAGTGAAGCTCAGGACAGTATTAACATCACTAAGACCCAAACCAAGGCAACACTAACCTTTGATGATGATTGGTTCTCATCTTTGGGAAGTGGTCCCTGGTGCCAAGAAACCACAGGGGAGATACCTGCTTCTGCTAGGCAGGAAAGTATCTTTACACCCTATGATCTACCACCTGTTGGTACCCAACAGGAAAGGGGTGAGGGTAGCTCTAAACAACCCAATGAATTGATGGAATTGTACAAAGCTGTCATAGTTAAGGTGGATAAACAAGAGGAAACTCTTGCCACTCTAACAAGTTTGGTGCAACAGTTGCTGGCTCAACAAGCTTTACTATCAGCTCAACTCTTGCCCAAAAGAACCACCACAAGAAGCATTGGAACATCTCCAAGGCCACCAAGCTCTTCTTCCTCTGATAATACTCCTCCAACTGAAAAAAAGGGGGAGAAAGAAAAAGAGACACAAATTTTATCATCTGAAGAGAGCAAGGGAGAAGAAAGAAAGAGTGATGAAACAGTTATCACTGCAACCTCTGAACAAAGTGAAGATATGGAGGTTGAAACAGAGGATGTGGACATGGAGATAGATAGTACACCTAAGGGGGAGACAGAAAAAGAAGGTGAAGAAATGGTGGTTGATGAAGAAGGAGAGAAGATGGTGGTGGATGAAACCACTGAGAAGGAACAAGTTGTTGAGGGGGAGCATATTATGGAAGAATAAGTTGAGGGGGAGCATGAAATGGAAATAGAGATTGAGGAAGTAGTAATTTCTACGGAGGAATTCATTACTACGAACCCAATTGTTACTACGGCCCCTCAGACAGTTGCCATTACTGCGGATGTCCCAGTTTCTACTGATGCTGAGATGGTTTCTATTGACATCATTACTACTGCCAGCATTCCAGTTACTACGGAGAGCCCCATAGATACACAACCACAGTTGTTCACAACAACACCTCCAACATTTTATCAAGCATCTCAAACATTTCAAGCTGTTCTTTCTGAAGCTACAACAATCACACCCACAGCATCTACAGTTTCTGCTCCTACTGTTGATGAACAAATTGCTACGGATGATCTAATAAAGCGAGAAATGGCAAGAACAATAGCAGCAAGAAGAATAGCAGCAGCTGGAATTCCAAAGGAGAAAGGCCTAACAATTCCTTCAGCTTCACAAGCTCCTGAAGTCTCTGAAGCTGAGCCTGATTATGTTGCAGATGCTTCTAGACCATCAGGTATAAGGCCAACTTTCATTCCTCCACCTAGAAACTATGTTCCCATAATTATAACAGAAGTCAAGTCTGAGGAGAAGGCAAAGGGAAAGAGGGTGGTAGATGATGAAGAAGAAAGAAATAAGCTTGAAAAGAAAAAGAAGAAGGTAGATAGTCTTGATGAGCTGTTAGCTTTTGAAAGCTGCAATGAAGACTTGGATGTGGGTATTGATCCTGAAATAATGAGGGAGATTCACACCAAATTGCAAGCTGAACAACTGGAAAGAATAGCAAAGCTGAAACAAGAAGGCTTGGCAGTGAGAGCCATGCTTGATCAGGAGATGGCTGAAAAAGCCAAAGTCGAATCTGAGAAGAAGAAAGTACTTAGCAGTCCACCAAAGAAAAGCTCACTCAAGATAGGCAGAATTTTGTCACCTATCTCAAGACAAAGGGTTACAGTGGTAGGTCTTTAGGACCTATGAAGATGGCAAGCATATTGGAGTTGGTGGAGAAGGAAAAGAAGAAAGATGTTCAAAGGGCAGCTGCACTTGCCAAGATTCAAGAGAAGAAAAAGCAAGATCTGGAGAAAGCTATGAAGATTGCTCTTGAAACTGGAAGAAGAATTCTTAATGAACAAGGGCAGGAAGTACCAAACCCCTCTGTTAGTACTACTCCAGCTGTGTCAAATCCACCTGAGAAGTTAAAGAGGAAGAAGATAGCATCTAAAAGAGTTCCTCTTGCAAAGAAAAGAAGAGTAGAAACTGCTACTGCTCCAACTACTTCTCAAGGAAGTCCTACCATTCCTCTTATGCAAGTAAAGCAAGAACCAGTAAATGTGGAAGAAGAAGATGATGATCTTGAAGTTACTCAAGAAGATTGTTCAGCCTTGATCATCAATCTGGAAGGACTAAGATTTACACCTTTAGCTGTGAAGCCTCCTCTAATCATTGATTGGGAATTCACTGGTGGTCCTATGAATACAGAATATAGGGTAACAAGGCAAGAACCAGTAAATGTGGAAGAAGAAGATGATGATCCTGAAGTTACTTAAGAAGATTGTTCAGCCTTGATCATCAATCTGGAAGGACTAAGATTTACACCTTTAGCTGTGAAGCCTCCTCTAATCATTGATTGGGAATTCACTAATGGTCCTATGAATACAGAATATAGGGTAACAAGGCAAGACAAATCGAAAACAATTGTTCCAGCCTTCCCCAGAGTGATAAGGGATTTCTCAAGGGATGATTTGGAGAGAATGTACGAAATAGGAAGAATCAAGTATTCTCATCGCAAAGGACAATGTGCAGGTACTGATATGGCCATGGACTGTTTGTGTGGTTTTTTTGAACCAGGGTATGTGAAGACAAGTTCTGTGTTCAAGAAAGGAAGTCCTTCAAATCCAGTCATCAAGTGGTTTGTTTATGAACGAAGTGGAGTCTACTCAATAGTGAGAAGACATGGAGCCATGGAGTTCTACTTAGTGGACAAAAAGTATCCACATGGCTTTAGGACCTTGAGAGAAGTGATTAAGGTCAAGCTACATGGACTTCTTTCTTCAAGGGTAGCACATGAATTGGTTTGCTTGGTACAAATTACTGAAGAAAGAACAAAAGGAAAAGAAGCTAAGTGGCAAGACAAGGAAGAAAGAAGAAATGCGTAGTTAACTTGAGCGTAGTTAACTTGATATGTAATGAAGTAGTTCTAAACGTTGATGTATAAAAACTTGTACTTTTGATAAGGTTTATAAAAGTTCAAGGTTAGGGGGAGATTGTTGGGTTATAGCTTAGTCATAATAGTTTAACTCAATAATGCTACTTCTAGCTACGGATATAAACTTATGAAGTTACTACGGAAGATCAAGTTTAATACGGCTGTTCAACTAGGTTACTACGGATATCATCATTACTACGGATGGACCAAGTTACTGCGGACAGACTGAAAGTTAATACGGAAGACCACCTTGTCATGCAAGAATAAATCTAATAAATAGAGTTAGTATTAGATTATGTTTCCTTTTGTAATTAGATGAAGTTTCCTATTTAGATTGGTCGGCCTCAAGGTGTATAAATAGATAGATCCTTGTATTGATAGAAACACGTTGTATTGATATTTGATTAATGCAATTGAGGCTTAACATTCGACAATATTATTGTTCTTTCATATTCATATTCTTACAATATTTATTGTTCGACAACTTGTAAATATCAAAGTGTTCAATCCGCTGCCTGAACTTCTTTGATAGATCACGATCTAACAAGATTAAGGTTAACGAAGTATAACAACTTATTTGATCCTGACAAATACAGAGTTTCACCAAATCATAGATTTTCTGTCAAATTCATATATCAACTATGCTTTAACAATAAGTCCTAACATTCATGAAGAACACATAAGCACATTCTGGAGACCTGCTACTGTCTCTTCAGAAAACGATGCCCCTGTAATCAAGGCCACAGTTGATGGCACCACCATCACAGTCTCTGAAGCATCATTAAGACTCATCTTCAACTACAAGATGCAAAAGGTATTGTTACTCTTCCTAATCAAACCCTTTTTGAAACCTTTCAAAGAATGGGATATGAGGGGACACTTACAACAACTACTTTTCAAAAAGCTTTGTTGTCCCCTCAATGAAAGTTCATGATGCACACTCTGCAACAATCCATATCTCAAAAAAGGACTGGTTGGAATGAAGTAGGAAGTTCCTTGGAAACTGCCATGGTATGTCTTACAACAAATCAATTATTCAATTTTTCAAAACTTATTTTTGATGGCATGTTATGGAAATCGGCACATCCAGATCAAAATTTTTTGATGTGTCCAAGATTCCTACACCAAATTTTAAATTGTGAGATAATGGATCTTTAAAGATCCCAAACTGTTTTTCCTACCAAAGCTCATGGCAGAAAAGTTATTGCAAATATGAGGAGATTAAATAAAGGTTTTTCTGGGCATGTTACCCCATTGTTCTCTACAATGGTGGGAGTAACTTTTTCTCAGGTGAGAGACAGGGTACTCAACCCGTGTATCAACCCACACTTGTCCCTGTTCTTACTGAGGGACCTCTAGAGTTCCTATTGTAAGTATCACTCCTGTTACTTTTGAAGGTACCTCTATGTAGAAGGCTCCCTCTGTTACTTCCTATGATCTTCCACATGTTGGTACTCAACAGGATAGATGTGATTATTCAAACCTTGAATTGATGGAAATGTGCCTAAAGTTAACTGCTAAAGTTGATAAAAAAGCAGAGGAACTGGAAATCTTAAAAAATGGTTCTTAAGCCGGTGGAGCAACAACAAAAATCTTGAAACACAGATCAAGAGCCAAAATCCTGACAAGAAGGATGTTGGTTCTTCCCCTATGCCCTCAAGCTCACCTAGTTCTTCAGATAATGGGGAGATAATGGAGAAGAAGGAAAAGGAGGTTGAAGTGGTTTCTACTGCTTCAAAAGGGAGTACTGCAGTCTGTTATAGCTGCAGTTATACCTTCAACTGATGAGGAGGTAGAAGTAATTGTTGAGGAGAAGAAGGAAAAAGAGGAAGGAAGTGATGAAACTGTTATCACTGCCACTGATGATATAATGGTTGAAGCTGCAAATCTTGAAGAAGGTAGTGATGAAAGTAAGGGGGAGAGAGTAGTAGAAATAAATGATGAAGCTAGTTGTTTTGATGAGGATAAGGATAAAAAGGATGATGAACATGTTGTTAAGGGGGAGCAGGATGAAATGGCAGTTGATGAGGGTTCAGTTAAGGGGAGCAGGAAGAAATTAATGACATAGTCAAGATTATACTTGAAGAAATGGTTTCTATTTCCATTAATACTACAGAGACCATTCCTACTACAGAAATTGTTCCAACTACTATGGAAGCTGTTACTACTGCAGTTTCTACTGAAGAGGTCATTACTACTGTAGCTATAGAGCCCATTCATATAGTTGTTCCTTCTACTAAAGTCTTTACTACTGTTGTCACAACAACCACCTTTCCTATTGTGGTTCTTACAACAACTGCAACTGTTACAACAACACCCACAATTCCTACTGTTGAACCATCTATGGAGGAAAATTCACTTGCTGAGGAACTAGTCAAAATCAAAAGTGACATATGTCAAAAGAGGAAACAAGAACAAGCTAAGAGACCCAAATAGAAGGGAGTTACTATCCCTACTCATGCTGAACACGGGTCAAGAATAGTATAAGGGGAAGATTATGTTCTTGATCCTACAACTAGATTTGGAGTAGTTCCAATAATCCCTCCTCACACAAGGCAAATTAACATACCTAGGACTCAATATATTGGAGGAAGAAGGGTTAATCCATCTGACTCTGCAATTAAGGGAAAAGGTAAAGGTGTGTTAATAGAGGGAGACATAAAGACTTCAGAAGCTGCAAAGAAAGATTAAGTTGGATGAGCTATCTGCCTTGCAATTAGCTTCTCAGACTGTTGATGTGGGTGTAGATCCTGTAACAGCAAGGGAAGTGTATGCTGAGCTTCAACAGAGATAATTTGATAGAATTGCAAGGGAAGAAAATTAAAGGCTTCCTTTGTTGGCTGAATACAACAAGGAACTTTCCAAGATAGAAAAAGATGAAGCTGCAAAGAAGTCCCGATTAGTTGTGAAAAAGACTCTCAAGAAGGAAAAGATAGACACAGACAAGCAGAAGTTCATGAAGTATTTGAAGGCTAGAGGTTATAGTGGCAAATATTTAGGGCCTATGAACTTTGGCAACATTCTTGCACTCTTTGAGAAGGAAAGAAAGAAAGACAAAGAGGATGCTGTTGAGCTGTCTGAAAAAGAGGAGAAGGAAAGGTTTGAACTGGAGAGGTTGGTCAAGAGAGCACATGAGCTTGGAGCTACTGTTTTTACACCACAAGGATAGGTAGTACCAAATCCTCTTCAAACTAAACCTGTTAGTCTACCTTAACAACAGAAGAGAAAGAAGTCATTTTCTTCAAGACTACCCAACAAGAAACCAAGAGTGGAAGCATCAACAACTGCTTCTACTACTGCAGAAAAGGAGAAAGTTGCAGTTGAAACAACTCAAGCTGAGGTGGAAATTGATGAATCAACTATTGCTTCCAATCAATTCATCTTAGTTGATTCTTCATCAATTGTGGAGAAAGACGGAGATGTGGAGATCTCACCTGGTGACTCTTCTGCTTTGATAGTTCATGAAGAAGGAATTTATGTAGAACCTTTGGCTGTTGATCTTCCAGAAATCATTGACTGGGAATATGTTGGAGGTGCAAATAAAACAACTTATGTGGTGACTAGAGAGCTGATAAGAAGAAGTACACCATGCCTGCTTTCTACATGATGATTAGGGAATTCTCTAGACAAGATGTGGTAAAGTTGTATGAAATTGGGGTTAGAAAGTATTCTCAAAACAGAGGTACTTATACAGGAACTGATCTTGCTCTTGACTGGTTAAATGGGATGTTTGCTCCTGAAGAAGAGATGGTGAGTACTGTATTTCATAGAGGAAGAGAACATAATCCAGTTGTAAGGTGGTATTATATGAAAGAAGTGGAGTCCATTCCATTGTTAGAAAACATGGTGCTATTAGATTCTACTTGGTTGATAGAAGATACAACTTGGATTTTGGCACTCTTCATAAGATGATTACCATAAGGTTGTTTGCACTCAGAACCTCCCAGATGGCTAATGATTTGATTTGGAGGATGGTACTTCAGAGGAATGAAGAACAATAAAGGTTAAAGGAAGAGAGAGAAGCAAAAATGAGAGAGAGTAAATAGTAGTTTTGTAATCATCATTTTGTAATGAACTTGTTGATAAAACTTGGTACTTTAATGGTAAATCAAAGTTCAAGTTAGGGGGAGATTGTCGGGAGTAAACTATTAGTTAAATAGTTTAGTTTCATTAATATTGTTCATTAGTACTGCTCAATTATACTGCTCAAGATAATACTACATGAAGACAGTTACTACTACATGAAGATAGTTAATATACTCTTGAATAACTGATGGTTACTACTGCTGAAGCCGGTTACTACTGCTGCCCGCTTCTCATTACTACTGCAAGTGTAGTATAGATAATTATTGATTATTTATGTAATTATCTCTTCCTTAAATACAGCCATTATGATTATGATGCAATTGTAATTTCAGTAATAATACAATTGTGATTGTAAAGTAGTTTCCTAGATTAGCTACGTTAGCCTCAAGGTCTATATATACATAGATCCATGTATTAAGAAAAACACGTATATTGATCATTCGTTCTTAGATTAATATATTGAGGCTTGTAATTCAACAATCGTTATTGTTCATATATTATCAATAAAACAATATTCGTTTGTTTATTAAACTTGTAATATCAAAGTGTTTATCCGATGCTAAACTTCTTTGATAGATCAAGATCTATATTCAACATGTGTTGGTTTACTTAATCATATTGATCCTGACACTATTAGGCTCTTTGGTTCAGAAACATGGGTGTGTTTGCGTTTTTTTTTTTTTTTCTTTTATTTTTGTTGTCAGTTTTATGGTTTTGTAGTAAGTCTTAATGTGGGATTTTCTGTGGTGCTGGTGTTGTTTTAGTTTTTTCTTTTACTAGTTTTTTATTTTTATTGTAGTTTATGAAGAAAAAAAACAAGAGTATGATAGAGAGGGACAAAGGTGTATGTATTAGCCCTAATGGAGTCACGTGAACCCACTCAAAGTTAAAAGTTACTATTTTTGCTCGCTTAAAATTTCTTATTGATGCATCAAAAATCATATTGACTCCATTGAAACTTTTGCTTGATACAATTAGAGATTTCAAATTGGAAAAATAAAACAAAAAGAAAGTATATTGTTAGGGGTGTTTGTTTTAGTTTATTTAATGGACTTATCAATTTATTAGCTTATTAAAGAAAAGCCCCATTGTATTTTGGATTAGATTTAGAGCTTATTTAGGAAGGTTTTCATAAGCTCAAATGTTGGGTGTAAGATTTCTTTTTTTGATATTAAATAAGTTATTAAGCTAAATCAAACACTTAATACAAAGCTTGTAAGCTTATAAATAATACGCTATAAGTTAGTTATATAATATAAACATAAACCTAACAAATAAGCTCCGACAAACACCCCTTAGTCGAATTGTACATTATTGGGGCCGTTCTCGAGCCTTAGAAACACATCTAAGCAGACAGTTGTTCTAATTAAATTGATAAATAAACCCTTTTGGCTTTAGAGTTTTTAATTCCTTTTTAATTAATATTAATTATAAAACCTGAGTTTTTTAAACAAGTTGTTCAGGTTTCTATTCTAACATGCAACAAATTTCTGGACTCTTAGTTGTGGCATTCGCATATCATCCAAGTTCTTCATAATTTAGTTCTAATCTTTGTTTTATCTAGTATATCTTTTTGTTTTGATTTAATAAATGTGTTGATGTCTTATTAGCTAGTCAAAGATGTATGTTGAATTATAAGTGAGTCCTAAAAATGTTTTAAATTTATGGTTGCCATCTCAGACAACTATAACTTTTATAGTACTACGTTTTTTATATTATCATGTTTAAAAAATATTTAAATTAAAGATAAAAAAATTCATACTCGATATAATTTCGACGAAATTTCTTTAGGTTTTCTCTTTAGATTTTGAAATTTTATATTATAAAATCACATTTTATCACATGTAATATTAGTAGTATAACATGTAATTTTTTATTTTAGTTTAATATACATCATATAACGTATATATGTTTTAAATTTTACATTTAATATAAAAATCACATGTGATATTACCTTATTAATTTTAACATTTGACCATAAAAAGAAAATAAAAAGTCGTAAAAATTCGAACTTTTTTTCGGGTCCATATAGGTTATACATTATATAACATTGTTGAATTTTAAAATTCATATTTAGAGTTAAAATTATGTGTGTTATTCGAGGTTTTTAAATTTTACAATACTAATCACATATGATTTCGAATACAATCACATCCCACCAAAAAAAAAAAGGTCGTCGATATATAACACCCATGTTCAAATTAAAGATAAAAACGAGACGACGGTATTTACGTAATTTGTTTCGTCTAACGATTAGCGGTTTATGAGATAATTTAATTTTAAAATATAAAAGAAAAGTGAGTTTTGATTTTAATTTTAACTGTGAGATGAAGGACAAAATTGTTTATTTTAGTCATTGATTTTGAATGAAGTGCAAAAGCGGAATAAGAAATAAGCACTCTGGTGTAATAGACTCAATTGAGTAAAACAATTTTGTTGAGGATAGCAGATTCAACGAACTCGATCAATTCTACAGCAATGTTATCGTCAAATATAATCTTGCAAGAGAGTGGAATCTAACATGAAGTCAGAGGTCGTCATTAAGGATTCGTTTTATATACAAAATATACCGACACGTGTCAATGAAAGAGGATCGGACGTGGATGTGTCTCTATCTTATACATTTTTAGGTAATGAACACAGTTTCAAATACAGAGAGAATATTTTAGACGAGGTTGGGCTAAAATATATGGGCTTAAAATATATGCAACTCTTTCTCCCATTATTCTATCTTCCATGGAATTTTTTGGCGGGACGGGCCTAGTATATTTAGCACGTAAGTTTGGGTATTTTTTTAAAGGTTTATGATAAAAAAAAAAAAACGAATTTGAGATTGTTTATTTTCCAATAATATCTGGACTAGAAAGGAACTAAACTATAATAAACTTTACAATTTTCTTTTTCGTTTTTTGAAATTAATGAAATGATTACATATAAATAAGAAAACATAAAACTACCTACTAATTTTTAAAATGAAAAGATGACTCCACTAACTAACTTTATTATATCACATACTAACATGTTTAAATAAAAATGACAATAATAAAATAAGATAAAATTGTTACTTATAATTGTTTTGCCAACTTATCATACACGTAACAGATTCTCAGTTTTATGATTTGGCAGTTAGAGCACACGGAGTGGCTTGATTTTCACTCTCGTTCTCACCATCGATCTCAGCCACTCACTCGTTGTCCACTCCGTCACTCCATGTTTTCGGGCTCGTTAATGGGATAACGAGTCGCTTTTTTTTTTTTTTTTTCTTTTCTTTTTTCTATAATATAAATATATACGTATGATTAATTTTAGTTTTGTTTTAATTCGTATATCATATTTCTAACTATTTTTCTTTTTTTCTTTTTACATGTCTACAATGGAGGAATGGAAGAAGATGAGATTTGTTTTTTCTAAATTTTTCATTTTTGACTTTGTTTTTTTAGTTTTTTGCATTTTTTGTCCTAAAGTATTTTATTTACACTTTTGATTGTTTTAACTTAATATTTCCAAGAACAATAATTTACATCTTTATGTAGTAGTTTCTATTTAATTTATATGAATTAGTTTTAATTTAATATAATGTTTAAGAAAATAAAATAATAAAAACTGAGGTTCTCACACATCCCACAACTAGGGTTATCACTCTATCCAAAATTCCAGAACTATGATTGTGAATGTCACGTCAGCAAAAAATCTCACAATCATCTCATAACCATTTTATTACTTCGAGTGCTCTTATTCTCAATGTGGGTTTTTCTTTTAGTTAATTTAGTAGACTTTTTAATTTATTAGCTAATGTAAGTAACAGAATTCCTATTGTAGTTTGGATTATATTAAGAGCTTATTAAGGAAGGTTTTAATAAGCTTAAATAAGGCTTATGGCTTTCCTAAGATTTCTTTCTTCGGTTTTAAAATAAGATAATAAGTTAACTCAATCACTTCATAAAAAGTTATAAACTTATAAATAATAAGCAATAAACTACTTATAAAATATAAACATAAATCTAACAAACAAGCTTAAACAAACACCTCCTTAGTCAGATTGTGCCCCGATCCCTAGGAAACACATCTAAACAATCAGTTGTTCTAATTAGTTTATTAATTAAACCTCTGTGTATTAAACAAGTTGTTCAATTTTTGTCCTAACTTGCAACAAAATTATGAACTCTCAGTTGTGGTATACGCAAATAGTCCGAGTTCTTCATAATTTAGTTATGATCTTTGTTTTATCTTGTACTAGATTATTAATCCGCTTATCATGTGGATGACATAAATATATATATATATAATTTTAAACTGAAATAATAAATAAGCATAAGTATCTATAAACATTATGTTGAACACTTTTTAAGAAAAATAAACTAAATTTGTAGTATTAAACTATATATAAATGGACTGCTTATAATAGTAACTAATTCAGATATATAAGATATATAAGATATTGTTAGAAACTGAATATTCATTAAATTATATTTGTATTTGTTATTAATTGTAATAATTAGGAAGTCTTTCTAAAGCCCCCACACTCCTATAAATAGGAGTGTGGGGTCTGATTAATGTAACCTTTGAAGCTTAATGCTAAATCTACTTTCTCTCTCTAGATTAACTTTCTCTCTCTAGACTGATCAAACCTAACAATTGGTATCAGAGCGGGGTACTCGAAAGCACTTCGTTCGACTAGAGATTAGAGTAGGATCCATTCGAATAAGTGCATTCGACTAGTCACACGAATAGCTCAATTCGACCAGTTTTTTAACTAACACGAATAGCATTCCTATTCGTGTCAGTTCATTTTTTGTTCGTGTGTTTTTCATTCGTGTGAAGAATAATTCATGTATGTTGAAAATAAAGTCTAATGGAAGTATTCGAATGATAAGTGTATGATTCAAATTAAAACATTTGAATAGGAACATTCGAATAACGTGTATTAGAACTTGATTTTGGACAAGTGTTGAAACGAATAGGAAGTTGGTACACGAACTTGATTTTGGCTTGATCGATCACAGTGATTTGCTCGGTCATTCGAATTGAACAGGAATTTAAAAAATTACCAAGTAGTCATTCGACTCAGATTTGTACCTACGCGAACTCAAAACCATTCGACTCACTTTTGTACCTACACGAACTCAAAATCATTCGACTCAGATTTGTACCTACACGAACTAAATTTGGACAAGTGTTGATTCTAACAAGATTTCAACATAAACGAATAGGATCATTGGAAAAAGATTCCAAGACATTCGAACACGAGATTTGTTTACAACGAGCTCAAAAGATCACGATCAGTTGAAAACAAGGATTTCAAGACTTTCTCTAAAAAAAAAGTGAAGTTTTGCAATTTCACGATCAGTTGGGAATCTTTAAACCTTACAAATCCCAAACTCGAAGAGTTTAAAGAGTTAGAAACTTCTTGGAAGAAGAAATATGACCAAAGTGTGTATTGGATTTAATCAATACACTTCAAAAACAATCAAAAACCATAAAGTTTGATGAGGGGGAAATATAATTAAAGTGTTTTATTGGAACTCGAGAATCTTAAAAAGGAACGAATGAGTGAAAGATTTAAAAAAATGGAGTTAATCACCGAGTTAAATAATGAAAGAAAGAAAGACTTAGTGCTAACGATAATCTTATACATTTAAGAAAACAAATTGAAGATTATAAAACGGAATTTAAATCTTTAAAATCGCAAACACTTGAAGTTGAAACTTTAAAGCGAAATGGTTTGAGATAACAAACAAATCAACTCATTTTTTCAAACAAACCGAAAGAGTTTCTATTTTTCAATCCACAAGTTGGGTCATGATAATCCAAAATATCTAAAGAAAGCTATGTATCATGCTCCCGGTCTTTACAATAAAAAATCTTTGGAAAAAACAAATGTTACAATGGCTTTCATTAGATCATCAGAAGAAATGGAAGATATAAGAGGATGCAAAACGACCACTTTTGAATAAAACACAATTATCCTTTGATTACAAATCATTAAATGAGAGTTATAAAACTAGGAAAGTTACTCTTTCGGATGATTACTTTCCAAATTATGACGAAAATGAACCTCATTACGATGATGTTTTGGAACAAGTTGTTTTTCAAAAAGTATATGTGTCAGGATCGAATTAGCTAATGTAAACTAATGGTTTCCCTTCGTTAAGATCTTGATCTATTGAAGAAGTTCAGCAGCGGATGAACACTTCAATATTTACGAGTTATCGAACAATAGAATATGAATAAGAATGAACAAATAGTATTGTCGAATATTAAGCCTCAATTGTATTAATTCAGAATATCAATACAACGTGTTTCTATCAATACAAGGATCTATCTATTTATAGACCTTGAGGCCGACCTATCTAAATAGAAAACTTCATCTATCCTTATCTAGAACTATCGTTATCTAGAATAAAGAAACTATATCTAAATACAAAAGGAAACATAATCTAATTATAACTCTATCAACTAGATTATTCTTGCACGGCAAGTTGGTCTTCCGTAGTAACTTGGTATGACCGCATCAACTTGACTTCTTCCGTAGCAACTCTATGATCAGTATTAACTTGGTTGAACAGCCTCACTAACTTGTCTTCCGCAGTAACTTCTTAATGTCTTCCGCATTAATCTTTTAAGTTACTTTTCCCGTTGTTAGAAGTATTGTTTAGGAGTTAAACTATTTTGTCTAAGTTATAACCCAACAATCTCCCCCTAACCTTGAACTTTTATAACTAATCAAAAGTACAAGTTTTCATGCTCCAACCGTATTAACTACTTCATTACAAAACAAGTTTAACTATTTCAAGGTAATTACATTTTTCTTCTTTCTTCCTTGATTTGCCAATCAACATCTTTTCCTTTTGTTTTCTCATCTATGATTTGTTCTAGAATTCTCCAAACAAGTTCATGAGCTATTCTTGAATCATGGAGTCCATTTAGCTTGACTTGAATCATTTCTTCCAAAGTCTTCAATCCATGTGGATATCGTTTATCCACCAAATAAAACTCCATGGCTCCCCTCTTTCTTACTAGTGAGTAGACACCACTTCGTTCATAAACGAACCACCTTTCTATTGGATTTAATGGACCTCCCTTCTTGAATACTGAACTCTTCTTCTCATATCCTGGTTCAAACAAACCACAGAGACAATCCATTGCAAGATCCGTACCTGAGCATTCTCCTCTTTTATGAGAATATTTAGCTTTTCTTATTTGGTACATTCTCTCTAAGTCATCTCTGACAAAATCTATTATCACTTGATGGAAGGCTGGGAGCATTTTCTTTGATTTATCTTGTCTTGTAACTTCATATTCAGTTCCCATTTGCCCACCAATGAATTTCCAGTTGATGATCATAGGAGGCTTCACTGCTAAAGGAGTAACCCTTAGTCCTTCTACATGATTGATGTATGAAGAATAGTCTGCTTGAGGATCTGTAAGAGCTTGTTCTTCCACACCAGGTTCTTGTTTAACATTCACAAAAGGAATGTTAGGACTTTCTTGAGAGGCACTTGGAGCAGTAGAATTTTCTACTCTTTGTTTCTTAGCTAGACCATGTACTCTTTTGGATGCTAGCTTCTTTCTCTTTGGCTTCTCAATAGGTTCATCCGTAGCAGGAGCAGTACTAACAGGTTCTTGCTCATGTATGATCTTTCTGCCAGTTTCAAGGGCATCTTTCAGGACTTTCTCTACTTCTTGCTTCTTCTTCTCTTGAATTCTGGCAAGAGCAGCTTTCCTTTTAGCATCATTCTTCTTCTCCTTCTCCACTAGTTCCAAAATACTAGCCATCTTCATTGGTCCTAAAGACCTACCACTATATCCTTTTGTCTTGAGATAGGAGGAGTATCTCTGCCTATCTTCAGCTAGCTTGGCCTTTGTGGATGCAGATACTTTCTTCTTCTCAGGCTTGGCTTTGGCTTTGGCTTGTTTTTGGAGACTGAGTTTATCTTCTTCAAGCATCTTCATGGCAAGCTCAGCATCAGCTCTTTCTAGACCTTGAAGATAAAGATCATTCAGAATCTCTTCATTTGCCATTTCTTGAGAATGAATTGCATCTTCCTCAGCAATCTTCTTAAGCCTTTCTTTTTCAGATGGAGTAGGTGATTGATTCAGTCTTGCATGAATTTCATCCTCCTCAGCCATTTTCCTTTGCCTTTCTCTTTCAGCATGTTCATCTTCAGCAGCCAGATTTTTCAAGAACTCAGCTTTGGCTAACTCTTGTTTAAGCTTTTCCCTTTCCTCCTCTGCTAGCATATTTTTATAATCCCTTTCTGCTTCAGCCTTCTCTCTTGCAAGCCTCTCTTCTTCCTTCTTTTCTTCCTTTGATTTCTCCACAACAATCACCTTGCCTTTATCTTTGTGTTCTGGATCATCAAGGTTGACTCTTTGAAGCTTTCCATCCACAGTAATGTAACCCCATCTACCTGTAGACACAGAAACACCAGCTTGTTGTTCAGGTAAAGTAAGTGAACCTGCTGTGGATTGAGCATCAACAGCTGCTGCTGCTCTTTGTCTAGCAACTGATGCAGCTATCATTTTCTTTCTTTCAACTTCTGCTCTCTCATTTTCTTGTTTCTGCTTGTCTTCTTTGATCTTCACAAGTTGTGATGCTAACGTAGACTCATCAAACATAAGTGTTGTTCTTGTCATTTCTTGATGGATTAACTCATCCGCAGCAACTTGTTCTTCAAAGGTAGGAGTAGGAGCTTCAGATGTTGTGGTTGTAAGTGTTGTAGCTTCAGAAGGAATAGCTTGGAAGATGTGTGAAGATTGATAAAATGTTGGAGGAGTGGCTGTGAGCAGCTGTAATGGTTGAGTATCCGCAGCAACTGTATCCGCAGCAACTGGACTGCTGACAGTAGTAATGGTATCCGCATGAACCATTTCAGCATCCGTAGTAACTGGGTCCGCAGCAACTGGGTCCGCAACAAATGTGTCCGTAGTAATCATGGGGTCAGTAGTAACTTCAGGGTTGGTAGAAACTGCTGTATTTTCAACTTCTATTTCCATTTGTTCCTTCCCTTCTACTGTTTCTTCAACCATTTGCTTCCCCTCTACTGTTTCTTCAATCATTTTCTCCCCCTCAACCACTTGTTCTTTTTCAGGTGATGCATCTATTATCATTTTCTCCCCTTCTTCATCCACCACCATGTCTTCAGTCTCTGTCTCCCCCTTAAGTGTACTATCAATCTCCATGTCTTCAGATTGTTGGGAGGTTGCAGTAATGACAGTTTCTTCACTCTTCTTTTCTTCACCCCTGCTCTCCTCAGATGATAAAATAAGTGTATGGTCTTTCTCCTCCTTTTTGTCAGCTGGAGAGCCATCAGAAGATGAAGAGCTTGATGGTCTGGGGGAAGTTCCAATACTGTGTGTGGTGATTCTTTTGGGCAATAGTTTAGCAGATAGGAGTGCCTGCTGAGCCATCAACTGTTGCACCAAAGATGTTAGAGTGACAAGTGTTTCACCTTGTTTTTCTACCTTTGCCATTAAGTTTCGGTACAAATCCATCAATTCCAAGTTTTGAACAGAGCTACCCTCACCCCTTTCCTGTTGAGTACCAACAGGTGGTTGATCATATGGAAAAGAGAAACTTTCCTGCCTAGCAGAAACAGGTATCTCTTGGCGCCAGGGACCACCTTCCAATAATGAGAACAAGTCCTCATCAATGGTTAGTGTTGTCGTGGTTTGGGTCTTAAATATGTTGATACTGTCCTGAGCTTCACTATGAGAAGTGAATGCTTCAGTAGTATCAGCCCTCTCCACATGGTCACCCCCCTCCTTATGGACCAACTCAGTGAGCAAGGGGGTATGCTCAATGTTTTCCCCTAAAGATGGTGTCATTCCTGAAGATGTTTCAGGTAATGATATTTGAGTGTGAGTATGGGGGATAGTTTGAGACACAAGAGGCTGAGTAACCCTCTTGGTTCTTTTGGAAACAACTTTGGATGGTTTGTGAGGTGTTGAAACTGTGGTGGCAGTTACAAAAGTAGTAACTGGTGCAGTAGCAACTGGAGTAGAACTCATAGTAGCAACTGGAGGTACACTTACAGTAGAAACTGCAGTAGTAACCTCAGGGTTGACAACCTCAGTACCTGCTACAGATATGGCACTAGTGCCAGCAGATATTGCAGTAGTACTGATGGTAGTAGCTGGTGGTTGGGACAGAGGTGCAGTCACTTGTCCTTCAGCTGGAGGAACTGTGATCACCATCATTGTAGAGAATAATGGTGTCACATTAGAGGAACTACCCTTATTAACTGTTCTCATGTTTGTAAAAACCTTCTTTGTGTGAGCATGAGAAAAGAAAACGTTTTCAGATCTAGTAAGATCTTTTAGTTCAGAGTTAAAAATTTGTTGGAGAAATCGTGGATACATTAAAAATTTGTGTTTTATGTTTAGAAGGTTCCACTTCATTCCCTCAAAAATTAAGTTTGAAAAGTTGTATGTTCGGTTTGTGGCCAAACATACCATGGCAGTAGCTAGAGAAGAGCTACCTTCATGCCATCCTGTCCTCTTTTGGGATATACATTGTTGCAAAGTATGCAACAGAAATTTCCATTTGGGGGACAGTTTTGCCTTATGAAAAGTTGAAATGTTTAGGTCCCCCTGGTATCCCAGTTTTTCAACAATAATTGCATCAGAGAGCTGAGTTATACCTGTCTCATCACGCAGTTGTAAGTGTCTGCGCACTGTTGTCTCTGAAATGCTTATATCTTTGCCATCCACAACGGCATTGATAACAGGTACCACCCCCTCAAGATTGAGTTCAGCGGAGGTCCAAAAATCCTTGATGTGTGTTTCATTGATTTCGGGATTGATTGTTAGCGCCGTTTTAATCTTGGATCGATTCAAGAAATCGATTATTGGATGGAAGTCAGCATTGTCATCAAGTTTGGTCAAGAAAGCCACCATATTGTGGGTTTTGTGGAACTGTAATTCTGCCATTGTTAGTATAATATTGAAAAGAATCAAAGTATGATGAACAGTTAAACTGGATTTAGCAAAGATTGATCGAAAATTTTGAAGATTTTGTTTACAACGGTAACTTTTTAGACAATTTAGGGTTCTTAAGAAAGGTAAGTAAATAAAACGGTTCAAAGAATCCCTATTTATACGGTTAAAAAAGGTAACAACTTGACGATTGGATTTGATGCGGGTTATGATTAAAATCAAAGGTCCAATTGGAGGTTTCCAGGTGTCCATTGTAGCTGTGCCTCCCGCCGGAAGTTTAAAAATTAGGTCCAATAGTCAAGTGCCACGTGTAAAAGTTACTTTCAAGTTGTATTTGGACTTGTCAAATCACCATTAATTTGGGTATACTTATTGTTTAAGAAACCTTTTAATATGGTAATTTGCAGTATTAACAAATAATAGCCGTAGTAAGTAGTTTAATGACCGTTGTAACGTTACATGGGCCGTAGTAACTGGACTGTCAATAGTAATGTGAATTACTGGCAGTATTAATCCAGAGGTCCGTAGTAACTTCAATACTAAAGGGTATTTAAACATTCCGTCCGTATCATTAGGATAAGGGCAGTAGTAGTTATACCTTCCCTTAATACTAATAATTTTGGCCATACTAATCAGACTTTGGCTTAAAATTTGTCTTTACTATTAATGTTGCAGTAGTAACATAGTACAATACTAAAAAGTAAGGCACTTGATTCTTATCATAAGGTTACTACTGCTGCTCTAAGGGACTTTAAAAATAGAAAATCTAAGAGATAAAGGATGTTGATATCAATCCATATTGATCATTCCAATACTTGTAATCAAGAATGTGAATCTTCCCACATCAAATGCTTTTGTGAGAAGGTCAGCAAGCTGATTGTCAGTGTGGATTTTCTCAACATGGATCAATTTCTTTTCGTTACAATCTCTTATGAAGTGGTAGCGTATCTCTATATGCTTTGTTTTGGAGTGCTTGACTGGATTGTTGATGATACTGATAGTGCTTTGGTTGTCAATATGAATTGGCGTGTTCATGAAGGAGTATCCATAATCCATCATTTGATTTTGTATCCATAGCACTTGAGCACAACAACTAGCAGCGGCAATGTATTCAGCTTCTGTGGAAGAGGTTGACACCGTTGTTTGCTTCTTGCATTGCCATGACACCAGCCTTGAACCAATGAATTGGCATCCTCCTGTTGTTGATTTCCTGTCTAAGTTTTCACCACCATAGTCACTGTCAGTATAAGCAATTAAATCAAAACGAGAGTCTTTAGGATACCATAAGCCTAAGTTGGGCTTGCCCTTTAGGTAACGAAAGATTCTCTTGACTGCAATGAGGTGTGACATCTTGGGCCTTGTTTGATATCTTTCACAAACACAAACTCCAAACATGATGTCTGGTCTTGAAGCTGTGAGATACATTAAGGATCCAATCATTGATCTATAGTTATGTATATCCACATCCTCCCCCTCAAGATCAGCCGTCAGTTGTTTGTGAGTTTCAACGGGGGTGCTTGCAACTTTGGCATCCATGAGGCCAAATTTAGTGAGTATGTCCTTGACATACTTGGATTGGCTGATAAAGAGGCCATCCGTCTTTTGCTTGACTTGGAGACCCAAGAAGAAAGTAAGTTCTCCCATGGAACTCATTTGAAACTTAGTGTGCATTAAGTCTTCGAATTCTTTGCACAAGGAATCTTTGGTAGAGCCAAAGATGATGTCATCAACGTAGATTTGAACAAGAAGAATATCTGAGTGAGATTTCTTGAAAAAGAGTGTCTTATCGATTGTTCCTCGTTGAAAGTTATTTTGAAGAAGGTAATCAGAAAGAGTGTCATACCAAGCCCTTGGTGCTTGATGAAGCCCATAAAGAGATTTGATCAGTTTATACACTTTGTGAGGATGTTGAGGATCCTCAAAGCCAGGGGGCTGTTTGACATATACCTCTTCCTCAATTACACCATAGAGGAATGCACTCTTGACATCCATTTGATAAACTTTGAAACCCATGAATGAAGCAAATGCTAGAAATAGTCTGATAGCTTCAATCCTAGCCACTGGAGCGAAGACCTCTTCATAGTCAATACCCTCTTCCTGTGTGTAGCCTTGTGCAACCAGTCTTGCTTTATTCTTGACTACAATTCCTCTTTCATCCTTCTTGTTTCTGAAGATCCATCTTGTACCTATCACCTTCTTACCATATGGGACTTCCACTAATTCCCATACTCCTTGGATCTTGAATTGTAGTAGCTCAGCCTGACATGCCTCTATCCAATGTGGATCCAGTAATGCCTCTTGGATTTTCTTTGGTTCCATTTGAGAAAGAAAACAGGCAAATAAACACGTGTTTAGAAAAGTGTTCATAGGATCCTTCTTGTACTTGGTTTGACTTCTAGTCGCTATGGAGAAGTCAAGATCACCAATTATTTGAGAAGGTGGGTGATTCTTTGCAATGCGAGAAGATGGGATCTTCTCAATCCTTAATTCAGTGCCTAAGTTTGTGTCATTCAAATCGGGCATATCATTGGTTGGATAGTAAGCAGTAGATGGAGGAGTAGTAACTGAAGATGGTATGACATCAGTGTATGGCTCAAAGTCGTCAGTGACAATTTGTTCAACTCCATTTTCATCTTCTTGTACTAAGTTTGGAACGCCATCGGGGCGTGTGGTGTCATCCTTATCATTAGTTGCTTCATCTTCACGTGGAGTTGCATGAGGAGACTCTTCTGTTTCAGTTGGGTATATGGGATCAAAAAGTTGAATGGGATCCTCCATAGAAACAGGAAGATTTATGTACTCCATAAATCGAGCAGTACCAATAATAGGAGCCGTAGTAACTGGCTCCGTAGTAGGATGGTCCGTAGGAATAGAGGGGTCCGTAGTAACATTAGCCGTAGGAACTGAAGAAGATTGAAAATCAAAGTTAGAGTTTAACGATTTGGTTAATGCATTCAAATCGAAAACCCAATCTGGTCCTTGACCCTTCTTGGTGTAAGTATGTTCATTGAAGGTCACGTTGGAGCTTTCTTCTATTATCTTTGTTTTGTGATTATAAACACGATATGCCTTGCTTTGTGATGAGTATCCAACGACAGTTCCTTCATCAGCTTTGCTCTCAAACTTACTAAGATAGTCTTTAGAGTTTAAGACTGTACATGGACATCCAAATGCGCAAGAAACTGATCAAAGGTTGTTTCTTGTGGAGGAGTTCATAAGGAGTTTTGTTGTGAGACTTGACTAGAAGAACCCTATTCTGAACATAACAGGAAGTGTTGACTGCTTCTGCCCAGAAAAAGATAGGTAGGTTGGAGTCAGCCAACATGCTTCTAGCTGCTTCAATCAATGTCAGATTTCTTCGTTCAGCAACTCCATTTTGTTGAGGAGTTCTAGCAGCACTGAATTGCCTCTCTATTCCTTTCTTGTCACAGAAGTCATTCATCACTTGGTTCTTGAATTCCGTGCCATTATCACATCGAATTTTCTTGACTTTGAGATTAATTTGATGTTCAATCTTGGTGATGAAGGTGATGAGCAACTGACTTGTTTCATCCTTGGTACCAAGAAAGTACACCCATGTGTATCTTGAAAAGTCATCAGTGATGACAAGGCAATATGACTTCTTTGCAATGCTCTTTACATTGGTAGGACCAAATAGATCCATGTGAAGTAAATGTAAAGGTGTGGTGTTAGTGTTGATCTCCTTTGTCTTGTGAGAAGACTTGTGTTGCTTGCCCTTCAAACATGCTAAGCAGTTGTCCTCAAGATTGAATTGCTTGTTGGGGAGACCTCTAACCAGACTAGATTTAACTAGTTTATTGATGTTCTTCAGGTTCATGTGGCACATTCTCCTATGCCATAAGGTGGATTCATCTAGAGTGGCTTTTGAGAGAAAGCATGCTTCAGATGGATTGAGTTGAACCTTTGACATGTCAAGACAATAAACATTGTCTCTTCGTGGTGTTCTGAGTAAGATCATACTCTCATCTATGACATATCCAGGCTTCATAATGATGCATTCTGATGCAGTGAAGATGGTTGTGTGTTTCTCATCACAGACTTGAGAGACACTCAACAAATTGTATTGAAGCTGTTGCACATAGTACACATCTTTGAAGTGTAGTGTACCATTGCTTATTGTTCCTTTTCCAGAAATTCTTCCTCCTTTTGGATTCCCTCCAAATGCAACATATCCGCCATTGAACTTTTCAAAGTCCTGAAGACATGACATGTTGCCCGTCATGTGCCTGGAACAGCCACTATCTACATGCCAACTGCTCTCACTTTCTTTGGTTGGCTGAACCTGCACATAAACGATAGAAGTTAGTTTCTGGTGGGAACCCAAGCCAAAGCTGACTTGGGTTTGCCCATTGCATCAAAGTAACTCACCTTCCTTTGGACTAGTTTTGAAAAATCAATAGGGATAGGTGGTTGAGTTACTCGACTCTTTGGTTGCAACACTTGTTTGAATGTTTTAGCTTTTGAAACAATTTTAGTGTTAACAGTTTTTGATTTAACAATAGGAACAGATACTGGTTTGACAAGCTTTTGTTTCCTAGTGTTAATAGAAGCCGTAGTAACAAAGTTACCTTTTGCAGTATTAATCCTAGCAGTATTAACACGGTTATTTTTCACAGTATTAATACGGGCAGTATTAACACCATTATATTTGGCTGTATTAAGTTTTGCAGTAGAAACAAAATTTTGTCTGGCAGTAGGAACTCTAGGCTTACTGTTGGAAAATACGTTACATTTGTTCACACTATTTCTTCCTGAATTCATATTAACAAAGTGATGATTTACTTTGTTACTATTATTCATGGATTTGTTTTTATGTGCACCCTTTCTTGTGTATCCCAACCCATGATGTGGTTTTTGAATCACTTGCAATTGATTTTGAGGATTGTGATAGCAAATTTTTGCATAGTGATTCAATTTACCACATATAAAACATCCCTTCGCTGAACTTTTGATAACCTGACCTTTTTGAGATTTTACTTGGTTCATATTTCGTTGGTTTCCTCTTTTACCTATATGTTTCCAAGTCTTTTCGTTTTCTTTGGGGACTGTTTTGGTCTTACTTTCAGTGGGTGTTTTTACCGTATTGATGGGATCATTACATGGCATGGACACTAGACTTTGTGAAGACTGTTGAGTATTACCTTCTATTGTGATTAGGTGATTTTCTAATGGAATATCCTTATTTTTCACAATGTTTAGCTTACTCTCTTCAACTAAGTCCTCAATAAGAACATCATCATAGTTGATTGGATCAACATTGAATGATTCTTTTGGAGGTGTCTGAGAGATGGGAATCCTAGGTTCATCTATGGATGGAGGGATATAGTTTTGGTTAAATGGAGGGGCAACTTCTTTGTAACCTAATCCAGCTTTTACCTTTCCATGTATTTGATGTTGGATTAGGTCATTAACTGATTTTGAAGCATGTTCTAGTTTCCCTACATCTAACTCAACTTTATCATGTTCTTGTTCTAATCTTTTGATTTCTTCCCTAGCCATCTTAAGTTTAATTAGTAAATCCTCTCTTTGCCATTCAACTAAGCTAATTTTCTCTTGATAACTTTGTTCATTTATTTTGTGTGACTTAATTTGGTTTTCTAAGTTATCAATTACCCTGGCAGCTGACCGTCTTTGTTCTTCTAAGATTTTAATCGAATCACTCATTAATTGATTGTGATTTTTATATTTAACAATTATATCTTTACACTCAGAAGTACATAGTTTAGAATTTACCTCGGCCATGAGATATGGAGTTTCAGGAGTTGTGGAGGATGAGTCAATAGCCATTAGAGCATCGTCTTGAGTTGCTCCTTGATCATCATCATTCCAGTCATATCCAAGAACGTTGTTGCCAATTTCGGTAATTTCCAGATCAGTATAAACTAGCTCCGTAGAAACTGAGTCCTCCGTAGCATCCGTTACTACTGCTATGCATGCATGGTGAACAATAGTAATATCTTCCACGTAAACATGATTTTGTTCTTCAGAAATTAGTGCCCTGTTTTGACTTGTTTCTTCGGCTAAGTCACTCCAATCGTATCCAAATATGTCCTGTGACATAAGTGCACTCTGATTGTTGTCTTGAGTGTTTCGTGGATTGTTGGGTTTTGACTTGTTCGATTTGTTTGGGCATTCCCTGGAAAAGTGACCATGTTCATTACAATCGTAGCACTTCACCTTGCTTTTATCGAAAGTAATTCGTTCATTGTTTCTTGGATTGAACCTTCTCCCTGTTCTGTTTACAAATCGTATCCAAATATGTCCAGTCGTCTTGATGTATTTGCTTTACATCTTCACTTGTGAGATTTGAGCTTTGTGAGATGAATGCTTCGAATGAAATCTCTTCACCAATGTCATGTTTGGGTCTGCCAGAAGTTGTAACAAGGGCAGTATTAACATTGGTAATACTGGGGTTGTTATTGCCAGATTTTTCTGCTTCCACTTCTGCTTCAAAGACTCTTAAGTCGTTGTAAAGATCATCCAGTTCCAGTTCTTCTAATGTGTCTCCTTGTCTATAGGAAACTGTGTATATTTTCCATTCTTTACTTAGAGCTCTTATGAACTTTCGATTGAGATCATCTTTCTCATACTTAATTCCTGCGCTGATCATCTCGCCTGTGAGCTTTTTGTATCGATCGAATGTCTGAGTCATACGTTCGCCATTCAAAGAGTTGAAGTTTTCGTATTCCTGTTTAAGAAGAGCTTTCTTGTTCTTCTTTGTATTCTTTGTTCCGCTGAATCTTTTCTCCAACGCTTCCCATAGAGATTTTGCATCTTGATATTCTTCGAATTGTGATTGGTATTCGTTGGGGATGGCGATTAAAATAATACTGAGAGCCTTGATTTCCGTTTGTTTTTCTCTTCTTTCCAGGTCAGACAATGTTGTACGAGTAAGGATACTTGGTTGTCCATCTGCGCTTGGAGTGGTAGCAGGCTTGTTACCGTTGATGATCACATCCCAAACTGTATAGTCGGACAATAGGATGTGTTGCTTGATTCGTAGCTTCCATAAGTCGAATTCGTTGTTGTTCAGAACGGGAACTTTGCCGATTGCAACTTTAGTCATGATGATGTTCGTGATTCTTGCGTATGAGGATTATCTACTCGTTGATCAATGGATCTAAAGCACCTCCTGTGCTCTGATACCACTTGTCAGGATCGAATTAGCTAATGTAAACTAATGGTTTCCCTTCGTTAAGATCTTGATCTATTGAAGAAGTTCAGCGGCGGATGAACACTTCAATATTTACGAGTTATCGAACAATAGAATATGAATAAGAATGAACTTATAGTATTGTCGAATATTCAGCCTCAATTGTATTAATTCAGAATATGAATACAACGTGTTTCTATCAATACAAGGATCTATCTATTTATAGACCTTGAGGCCGACCTATCTAAATAGGAAACTTCATCTATCCTTATCTAGAACTATCGTTATCTAGAATAAAGAAACAATATCTAAATACAAAAGGAAACATAATCTAATTATAACTCTATCAACTAGATTATTCTTGCACGACAAGTTGGTCTTCCGTAGTAACTTGGTATGACCGCATCAACTTGACTTCTTCCGTAGCAACTCTATGATCAGTATTAACTTGGTTGAACAGCCGCACTAACTTTTCTTCCGCAGTAACTTCTTAATGTCTTCCGCATTAATCTTTTAAGTTACTTTTCCCTTTGTTAGAAGTATTGTTTAGGAGTCAAACTATTTTGTCTAAGTTATAACCCAACAATATGTTCCAACTCTTATTTTAGAAAAAACAATTTTCAGAACTTGAACAAGAGTTGGAATGTCGAATTAGCTATTTTGAGAATGAAAATGTAACTTTTTAAAGAAAATTGCGTCTTTTGAAAAAGCATCACTTGATAAATCTTCAAATTCAAATGACAAATCTTCATTGAAAACGATGGTTAAAATTAACAATCTTTCAAAACAAGAATCTACAACATCTTTCTCCTCGAATAAACAATCTCTTGCTAAGATATCATTTCTTCAAAATGTTTTGCTTACAAAAGACAAAGATATTGATGTTTTAACGCAAAAGATTAATTCAATGTGGAAAATGAATGGTCCAGTTTCACCACAAACCCCAATCATTTCACACGAGAAGAAACGGAAATTTAAAACTATTGAAAAAGATTCGAAAAAGGATGTTAAAGTTCCATTGAAGGTGTACAACGGTAAATCTTCCAAAACATTTTCAAAAGTGGTTTATCCGAGTTCTAATTCTTTCCCGAAAAAGAATCAAAAGTATTCTCCCAAATCACAAACTAATGGAACTTTTACAACACCTTTGAAAACTTCGAGTTTGAAATCCAAAATCATCTCAAGCAAACATGTTGAAAAGGATGCACTTTGTCCTCAAATGAACAAGAAGGAAATGAAATCTTTCATTTATTCAATACCCGATTTATTTGAATATGCACCATCACATTTTAAACAACGAACTTCAATGAATTCATTCAAATCAAAGCAACAATTATTTCCAAATGTACCATCATATGAATCAAAAACGGTACATTCTTCATATGATTTTGTCCCAAGAACTCCTTCACCAACTCATGAACGAAAATGGATTCCAAAGTCTCCACCAATTTCAAAAACAAACACACCTATTTCAAAATCAACTAACTCAAATGTGTGTTTACCGGAAAAATGGAATTCATATTCTTTGCACAAAATCGATGCAACTTATCAATGGTTTTCGAACAAAGCTAACCAAAAAGGACCCAAAATGCAATGGGTACCAAAAGAAGTTTCTTTTGATTGTGCAGAAACATAGGTTATCAAAATGACTCCGAAATACTTCAGTTTCGGACTCGAACCTCATGGCGTGCTTATAAGAGAAATAAAAAAGAATTGTAAAGTAACGACTTCGTAACAAGACGGTTGCAGACTCATGCTTAATTGTCGGAGCCTTCAAGACATATGTAACATTTGGGTAAACAAATTTGGAAAACGAATTCACGATTGTTTTCAACGGATTCACAACGACTTCGGAACAACTCAGTTTCGAACTCCAACTTCATGGAGTGCTTACAAGAAATAAACAATGAAAGAATCATCATTTTCGTAAAATTGTTTGATATTGCATACGTTCAAAGTATAAACAATTCAAATGTTTTAAGAAATATCTTTCAAATCGAAAACTTCCAAGTGTTTTAACTTGTTTCTAAATCTAACACTTTGGATGATTTTTCACAAATTTGAGAGAGAGCTTCCATTCTTCCACCTTTTGTAAAGAAAATAACAATCGAATTTTCGAGGGGGAGAAGTATTAAAAAGAAAACGAAAACATCAATTTCAATTTCAAAAGGGAAGCTTTCATATTTTATCGATAAACTCAAATGATGAAAATGTATTTTCGAATGGAAAGATATTATTTAGGATGTGTTTTAGTAGCGAATTTTACATCTGGACTAGAACTAGCACATATTGTGGTATTGATTTATTTTGGCAAAGTATATTTTCTATCTTTTTCGATAATCTCAAAAACAAGTTTTGTTCAAAACACGATTTTTATCTAATTAATGACATTATTTCATTTGGATGTATTTTAGTAGCGGATTTCAAAATCTCAACTAGAACTAGTACATTCACATGTTATTTTTTTATTTGTTAACAAATTTCGTATTTAAATAATATAAATCCTTTTTGAACAAAATTACAAACTTAAGTTATCACTTGAGAGACGTAATATTTAGAAGTGTTTAATAGCGTATTTTTAAATCTCGACTAGAACTATCACTTTTCGGTAATATTATCTTATATGATATTTTGAGTTTGTTTAGGCTTTCAATTATTTCAAATTGAAACCCGTTCTAAAACCGGAAAATTACGAATTTATTTATCTGAATAAATGTTTAACATGATGAATGTAAATAGTAGCGGATTTTTAATCTCGACTAGAACTAACATATTCAAAGTATTATCTTTGTGTTTGATAGTATTTTCGTAATTACAAGTGTTTTCGAAATGACAAATCTTTTCAAAATTGAAAACTAGCAAATTTGATTAACTAGACTAGAACTAGATTCAATCGAAAAGATGATTTAATAGCGGATTTTGAATCTCGACTAGAATTATTTCATCTTTTAGAGAGGATTTAGTAGCGGTTTTTCTTATTTCAACTAGTTTTTCAAAACACTTACTGGATCGAACATGGAGAATCTAACTTTGAGGGGGAGTTCATAAAATCATTTTTCGAACTACCTCCTAAATATTTCAAAATGAGCTTCAACCAATCAATTTTTCAAATAAATCTTTCGAAATGCAATATTATTTCATGAACACATCAAATGTATTTTCGAAAAAGATTTCCCATAATCAAAAACAGTTTTGTCATGCATATGTTGAGGGGAGCGTCTTTTCGAAAATATTGCAAACTTCCAAGTCACTTATGGAAATTGTCACCATATAGTAATTTCCACATCTTTTGGTTGACAAATACTTTTCAAAATTTGGCAAAATGTTGATGCACCTTGAGCGTTTTTAGAAAAATATATCTTTTTCCTATAGTCCACCAAGAGCCGGAGGGGCTTCCCCGAGGAACTACTTTCGAATGTGAGAGTCCTTTAGGTCTAGAATTGGAGATTAAAGATGCAAAATAAACAAAAATATTGTTTTTCAAAATGCCAAAATGAGGGTGGAGTTGAAAATTTTGAGAGGTTAAGTGAGGAGTGTGTGATACGGTTAAAAGAATGAGAGACCGTTTCTTCACCGAGTAAATCGCAGGGTAGCCAAGTTTCTATCGAATTTCATGCGTTGATTTTCGATATTGAAAAAGACATCATGGACCATTGATGCAAGACACATATACCTCATCGCCACTCAAATCTACACAAGAATTTGTTTCAATATACACGGAGAATTAGCACATTTCTATCATATACTCACTCGAAGAATATTGATATTGAAACAATGAGAGACCCAACTCCATTTCTCGACTTCATTTCATGCACTATTGAGTCTAGCGCCAAAATGTTAAACATTTTCTAGGACACGAACGAATTTAAAAAAAAAGGAATGTGTTTGTGATATAGCTCGGAACATTTGTAGTGGTACCAATGATTTTTGTTTTTCACAATGATCGAATGGAAATCCTACCAATGCTAACTCTTTTCCAACATGTAACGTAGGTCACACAATCGACTTCTTTTGTGATTTTGATTGTGGTGTTAACAATTAATCTAAGTGATCTCGTAGTTACTTTCCCATTTTCACGACTATGGATACTAGTTGAGCTTACGGTCAAGAATTTAAAGATAAGATTTTCCAACAATGATCTCAACGAAGACAAAGTTTCGCAAACAACACACGTTCGGTTTGGAAGGATATTTTTCTCAAATTCCAATATATAGGGGAGTATGTCTCATTTTTTCACGACGTAGTACACGTTTACATGATGTTACAACGAGTCATAATCATCATGAGGGGGAAGAACGTGTACCAAAAGGAAAAACGTGTTTAAATGGTGTACCAAGGGGAAGAACGTGTGTAAATGGAAAAATGGGAAAAACGTGTAACAAAAGGAAAGATTGGGGAAGAACGTGTGAATGGGGAATTGTGAAAAGAGTGAAATAATGGAATTTGTGAAAGAAAATATGGGTACATACAATGGAGAATTCGGGTGAATAAAGAAAAGTCGGATGCATTACGAAGTATATAGGTGAAATAAAAGAGGAATGTTTGATGGAAATGCACCGGGTCAAATGGAAAGTGTTGGGAAGCAAGATGTACATAATGGTCGTATTTGCGAGAAATTATCGGTTTTGGTTGACTCTCGGGTTTTGTGGAATAAAAGTAATTGTTCTTTTGCGGGAAGCTTAGTGATAAGATGTGAAGACAAATCAAGCTTCGGGAATATTCAAAGAATAAGTATCCATTCACGAAACGAATGAAATGTGACGATCGAAATCATGAAATCAAAGACTAAAAGTCTACATTCAACATTCGTTTGAAATGAAAGATTTTTCAAGTCAACTTTCAAAGTGTGCTTTTCGCGATACAAAGATTTAAACGCTATTCTGATGAAATCTAAAGTTGAATTTGAAGATCATGAAGATAAATGAGGAGATTGTTAAGCCTATTATTCAAGGTTCGCCAAAAATAGCTTTTGGGTGATTAAGTTCTTAAGACTTCTCCAAAGAGCCAGACCTTCAAAAAAAACTTCATCAATGACGTATTCAATACAACATCAATGTCAAGCTTTCAAGAGAATAGAAAATGATTATTCAAGCAACTTATCTTTAGATATAAAAGTATCAAAGATTACAACAAGCTACTCTAATGAAATCTAAAGTTGTGGTTGAAGATATAATCAAGCATCTACGTGTTCAAGATAACAACAATGAAGATGCTTCAAGACAAAGACTTCTTATTTTGAACAATTACAAATAAGGGGAAATTGTTAGGAATACAATATTCATAACATTTTATTTGTATTTGTTATTAGGAGCATAATTGTAATAATTATGAAATCTTTGTAAAGCCCCCACACTCTTATAGATATGAGTGTGCGGTGTTTTAACCTTTAGAACTTAATGTTAAATCTACTTTCTCTCTCTAGATTAACTTTATCTCTCTAGACTGATCAAACCTAACAGATATAAAGATAAAAATCATAAACATATGATTAAATATTTAAAATAAATCTAGGTAGAGAATAAAAATAATCAATATATCCATATAAATATATCAAAATATAAATTAAAATGTAAAAATTTTAAATTTAAAATGAAAATTTTATTTCAATATTAGGAGGGAAAATTAGAATGAAAGTCGTCCAATTGTATGTCATTTGGCAATTTTAACTTTTATTTATATGTATGAAGATATCTTGTTGTTTTAATTTAATGAATGGGTTAGTTTTTTGTTAGTCAAAGATTTATGTTGTTTTATAAGTGAGTCCTCAAAATGTTTTATGATTTATGAGTTGCCATCTTCGACAAGACTTTTATAGTATAACATTTTTTATATTGTCATGTTTGAAAAATATTATGACTTCGTTGTTAAAGTTTTCTGGGTTGTTTCTGATTATGGATTTAATATTTAAATAAAAATAACAAAAAAAATAAAAATATCATAGATGAATTGGTGGCTTATTAGGGAGAGGTGTTAGTTAAAAAAGTTCTAAGTTGAGTTTGACTCAATATTTCCCCTTTTTCTTTTATTTGCTTTTAGTTTATCAAATTAGCAAAACATCATCTTAATTAGGCGGTCAATCAAATAACGTAAACTAAAAGGTTTTTGAAAAATGTTATATTTTTACATTTAACCCGTTTCAATAAAAATTTGTGTACCCGTTTGATCCATTTCATTAGAAGTTTGACATGTTAAACTTTAATTCATTACAGCTTTGACCAATTTGATTATATTTTGTATTCATTTGACCTTGTTTCATTCTGATTCAATTTTTTAATAGCCATTATATTTTAATTGTTTAGATTGTATCCCATATGACACTGTCTCATAATACTAGTAGTAAACAAATTTTTTGTACAGAATATTATATAGATAAGAATTCAATTTAGACTGTTGTGTTTAACACTTTAACATGAACAAGATGTTATCTAAGTTAAAAGGCTTGCATGACAAAAAATCTAAAAGCACACAAACTGTGTACTCATGTACAATCACAACGAAAGTTGAGTCTATGACTTCAAAAGGTAAAATATAGTGAATTAAAATGAAACGGTTTAAGGGTGTCATGAGTATTAGCTTCAAGAAGCCGCTTTTATTAAAGAATCTTCGGTTTAAGGGTGTCATGAGTACATTATAAGTTATAAGCATTGCTCGGCGATTTAACTTTCATTTCAAACTTCAAAAGCTTGAATAGAGTGCTTGACTTCAAAAGCTGCAGCAGATGTAACGAGAACCACTTTTCAAACTTCAAATGCGTGTATAGAGTGCTTGACTTGAAATTATCAAGGCAAAAAAGTCCATTCTTCTTGTTTGTTTGAAAGAAGGTCATAACTCGTGCTAAAAGAAAACAACTTATCATAAAAAAGGCAAAGATAAAAAAGAAAAATACATATAAGAATACTTGGGAATGTCATCAATTAAGTAATTAGCTTGTTGCTTACCTAAACTTATTTATGGTGATTAGCAAGATTTAGACATACCATAACCTAACAATAACATTACATACCTAAAATTATTTATGTTATGTGATTTGTTATTTTCCCTAAATAATCTCTTAAAATCATACTTAAAACCATTGATAATAATTTCTCTAAAATTATAATCTCCCTCAAAGCAACAGTCGTCACTACTAACCTGCGACACCACACCACCTCCCAACCACCACCACTTTCTCTTCTAGGTGTTTTTTTTAAGTGTTACAAGTCTTGATTATGTATTTTGATAAACTGATCTTGTTTTGGGCAATTGATTAAATATTTAATTTTGTTATATGAAAATATTGGCAAAACTAGAAGGTGCAAAGACCATAACTACTAAAGAAAAAGAAAAGAAAATGTCAAAAGCACTGTGCAAAGACTTTTCCCTGCCGTATGTGTGTTGATAATATCTTGCCATTGAGTAAAGATTCCTAAGCTTTGGTATCGTTCATTGAGTTGACTGACTTTAATAATAATATTTTGATGCATCTATATATAGAGTTGTACACCAATATGCATGGTTAAGTTGCTTCTTATTTATTTGTTATCTCTTCTTTTTTATTCTCATCTTCGTGACCCAAAAAAGACATGACAACAATTAAAGAAATATTTTTACGGATGGATGACGTGCTGCCCATTGTTGCTATGATATTAATAACATGCTTAGATACAAGTCTGCTCGTAGTCGTAAAAGCGGCAATGAATGGTGGAATGAAGAGTTTTGTTTATGTTGTTTACCACAATGTTCTTGCAACGTTAATTCTTCTTCCATTTTTCATCATTCATATCTACAGGTTTGCAACCCTCCGTCGTTTTTGTTGTGATATTAAAAAAGAAACTACCAATCATAATACTCTTCTCTTTTGGTACAGAAACACTAAGCGTCTTCCGCTCACTTTCCATATGCTATTCAGATTCTTTATCCTTGGCCTTCTAGGGTAAGCCATTGAGTCCATTTGGTACTTGAATTGAAGGAAACTTATATTTTTTAGAATAGTTTTTATTCATGAATAAAATCCGAGTAGGGAATGTTGGCTGACAGGGATGACATTGGCTGGTGTTGCCGAAATGAAACATTTGCAATATTTCAGAAATGTACTTAACATACATTATCCTTCGATGTTAACAAATTTTACATATGTGGATTGTTTGTAGGCTTTGTCTTTACGAGGTACTTGCGTATCTAGGTGTTGACTACAGCTCTCCAACCATGGCAAGTGCCATTGGAAACATGTCACCCGGGATTACATTCTTGCTTGCAGTTGTGTTCAGGTACCGAAAATCACTCTTAACATTAGCTTTGCTTTTCTTCTGAAATTTTTGGATGTTGCCAACAAAGGTTTGTCAAACTATTATAATCATCTCCATTTGGGTTTTGAATTCAAAATGGTTAGAAAGAGAACCAAATCTATACCGAAAAATGGTTAAATATAATTAGTATTCCCTTAAATTTTAAATTTAGAAATCACCAAATGAACATTTAAGTAATAGTGTAAGATGCTTTTTATTGCAGACTTATTACTAAATATCATTTTTACACTTAAGTTCTTCATTTTAAGAATTTAATTATTCAACAATTTTGATCTATTTTTATAACAGCTAAATATATAACAACACTTTTATGGTGGTAAAAGACATTATAAATAAAAATTGAATTCCTTATGAAATTCGTGTTTTAGGATGGAGAAAATAGACATGAGAAGTTCAAGCAGTCTCGCAAAATTAATGGGTACCTTAATAGCAATATCTGGAGCAATGGTGTTCACATTCTATCAAGGTCCGGAAATATTCCAAACGGTCACTTCTCTTAGTTATTCGCCCATTAAGAAGCTAATGACATCCCATCCATCGAGTTGGGTTTTTGGAGGTCTTATTATCTTTGTGGCTGTAGTATGTGGTTGCATATGGAATGTATTACAAGTAAGATCTCATAAAATTAAAAGAATAACATGGTAACTTGCAACTACTGGACTTCTAATGTCTTTATTCATTCATTCATTCAGACAACAACAATCAAGGAATATCCGGATCAACAAACCATTGTCTTTCTCATGTGTCTTTTTGGGACCATACAATGTATAGCTCTATCTCCTTTTATAGAACCAACTCCAAGTGCCTGGGTGGTGCAACCTGGAATTGGGATGATTGCTGTTGTTTTTGGGGTAAGTCAAGTAATTTAAATTAAGCTACTATTTTCACCCTTTTCACCCATTGGTGCTCGTAGATTGACTTCTTATTTTGAAGGCGGTTCATTCTACGGTGTTTCGTTGTACCGTTGTGATTTGGTGCTTGCGGAAGAAAGGTCCGGTTTTTGTTGCCATGTTCTCGCCTCTTTCAATAGTAATTTCAATCATCATGGGTATCGCGTTTCTCGGTGATTCACTTCATTTTGGAAGGTACACATATCAAAACATACTTATATTCTTTTCTATAATAAACAATAATCAAAATATTGTAATTAGTATTCAAACACTCCTATCTCCCTCTAAATATAGAAACATGTTTCGTACTTATTTGAAACCATATGAGATTATTGGATTCATGGCTTGTTATTGAATCTTGAATTGGTATATGCAGTGCTATAGGAGCCACGATAGTTAGTGCTGGATTTTACATTGTGATGTGGGGGCAGACCATAGAGAAAGAGAAGTTACCCATGGATTTTACAGTTGCAGATGAACTTGGATCATCCGACCAAACCACCCCTCTTCTTTCATCCATAAATGAAACAAAATGCTAGTTACTTTATTTTTTATTAGTAAATATGCAAATATTATCAAATGATTCTATTTTTTGATTTACTTATATGTCTAGTCATTGATGGTAGGAAATGGAAAATACCACAATTTGAAGAGCTATTTTCATGCTTTGTAATTGCAATTTCATGTGAAAAGAAAGTATTCATTAAAAAATTAATATCTATTGTTTGCTTGTATTGCTCGATTAGCTTATTTAGCCAAATAATTTATGTTTTGCCACCGGTTTATTAATAATCAACCAAACTTGAGCGGACCGACCGATACCAACCATAATCGGCTCAAGTAGAAAGTTGGGCCCAGGTGGTACATCTAAGGACATCTATTTGCACTCAAGATTCGTAACACCAATCGGATTTAGAGAATAGGAATACGTTATAATTACTCGATAAGTTGTTTCTTAAGCCCAACACAACCGCCCTAACCATTGTATCGCGAAAAAGCAGACATCGCACAATTTTAAGGGAACAATTCTAAACATGGCTTCGGTTATATTTTATTAGTATTGTTTTGAATTTTCTATTTAATATATTCTTCCTCTATCATTTTGTTCACGAGTACGGGTGTCAAGATAACCTAAAATGTACCGTCACAAATCTGATTAGAGCTAATTAAGGTCGAGTTAATCAGATGTACAATCCATGGTCGGCGTATTCGGAATAACTCGATTTATCCGAACTATAGTTATGGTCCAATCAAATAACCTGAATAAATAGTTTTCTAGTTTTGATTTATTTTTTTACGAATAGGTGTAAATATTAAGGGTGTACCATCTAGTATTTTGTTTTTCAAACAATGAATCTATGGAAACTTGATATTACATATGCAATATACTTTATAAATTGTAGCATTATAATGAACGAATTTTACCACCAATTTATTAAATAATAAACCAAACTTAAATGGATTGACCGATACTAACTATAATCGGCTCAAGTAGAAAGTTGGGCCCATGTGGTACAACTTCATACACATATCCGCACCCAAGATTCGTAACAACAACCGGATTAGAGAATAAGAATACATTATAATTACACGATAAGTTCAATCAAATTTATAGGCAAGATACTTAAGCCCAACACAACCGCCCTAACTATTGTATCATGAAAAAAAAGACATCGCACAATTTTAAGGGTACAATTCTGAACATTGCTTCGGTTACATTATTAGTATTGTTTGGAATTTTCTATTTAGTATATTCTTCCTCTATCATTTTGTTCACGAGTAGGGGTGTCAAGATAATCTAAACCCGTTGGAAAATATGGATGAAAACATAATTTTTCATCAACTTTCAACGTATATAAAGTGATGCATATTTAATATTTACGAAGAATATTTAATATGAATGTGTAGCCCTTAGAAAGGGCTTTGCAACGATATATTATACGTCCAAAACGGAGTTAAGGTGAATGAGATATCGACACCTAAAGATGGGTGTTTGGGTGTAACAAACTCTTACGCTAGCGTAACTAATAGTTACGTAGTATAACTAACAGTTACACTGCTAGCGTAACTAATAGTTACGTAGTGTAACTAACAGTTACACTGCTAACGTAACTAATAGTTACGAAGTATAACTAACACTTACACTGCTAGCGTAACTAATAGTTACGTAGCGTAACTAACAGTTACGTAGCGTAACTAACAGTTACGTTGCGTAACTAACAGTTACGTTGCGTAACTAACAGTTACGTTGCGTAACTAACAGTTACGTTGCGTAACTAACAGTTACGTTGCGTAACTAACAGTTACGTTGCGTAACTGTTACTAGAGCTGTTACAGATCCTTGGTTTAATTCAGATTTAATGCAGTTGAACTGAATTAATCTCGAGCGTTTTCGTTTGGGCTATAAAAAGGAGCTTCTTGGCTCAATCTCAAACACACCAATTACACACCCAATTTTCCGATTAATCTCACTCTGATATTTCCGATTGAATTTCAGGCAAGTTTTTTGCTCACGCAGTTTCGTAATAAGCTGTTTTTCTCATTGTACCTTGGGAAACAATTCGTGTGAATATACGCGAAATTTGTTTTAAGGGAATCGTGTTTATCACGAGCCTTGGCAGTAATCTCGTTTACAATTATCTGTAATTTCTTTACATTGTATGTAATTTATTCTTTTGTTCAAAATAAACGGTATTCTGTTTCTACAAAACCGGCCAACACAAATCCGATTAGAGCTTATTAAGATCAAGTTAATCAAATGTACAGTCCATGGTCGGATTATTCGGAATAACTCGATTTATCTGAACTATTTATGGTCCACTCAAATAACCCGAATAAATAGTTTTTTTAGCTTTGATTCATTGACCAATAGTTCTAAATATTAGGGTATACGATCTAGGAATTTTTTTTATTCAAACAATGAATCTATGGAAAATTGATATTACCTATGCAATTTAATTTTCAAATTGTAGCATTATAATGAACGGTTTTTTTTTCTAGTCCTCTGTCACACCCCGCATTTGGCGGAACCGAGGTGTACAGAGAATACGGTATCAGAGATTCAAAGGTTACATCAACATAAGTAAACCATACATAATCAACATAGATAAATAAGTCTGAAATAGTATACTTTATTACAATAATCCGAAAACATATCAAAATACGGCTACAGAGTTTGGGATACTAAGGAATTAATACAAAGCAAAATAATTCCAAGCAAGTAATCCACGTAGCCAACAAAGCATAACGTCAAAGGTAACCTCAAATCCCTGAAAAGCGTTAAAATACGACGTCAACATAAAGTTGGTGAATTATTCGCAATAATTAATAAAAACATAATAGCATAAAAGTTTCAATACGTTTTGACCCAAAAGTGTTAGGATTTGAAAATAAGTCATTTGAAAAATGATGTTTCAAAATATACGTGAAGTATACAAAACCTTATAATAATATACCAATACAAATACCATAAAAATACCATAATCAAATCATAAAAATACCATACTGGATAGATAATAGCCTTAGGTAAATACTATACACCTGAACCATAACAATACTGGCAACTAACCCCACCTAGTGCATTACGCTAGGTCATCCTCGAATTCAACGGTCATAACATTGCTAACATGGACAGGGCGCATCCATCATCCATCGTGTTAACAATGAGGGCTTGTTAGACCCATATAGCGTTATATATACGAACCGGCGGCTAAAAGCGAACAGGTGTGTATACGGGGCCTCGTTCTACCACAAAGGCGGAACAAGTTGGGTAATGCTAACCTAAAGGCATTCATATCCAAAATACATAACCATAATACATAATATACCATAAAATACATTTATACAACGCTAATCATGCCCAAAAAGTAAAAGCGGTAAAAGGGCAACGAATAACTCACTGAATAGCAAAGCAATCAAATCAACGATACGTCGGGTAATTACAAAATACGGTCAAGCTCCCACGTCTAAGTGCCCTAACATCACGTAAATAAATATGTCTGAGTATCTCTAAGTCTATTGGGATTGCCTTATGCGATTAACGTCTCATAATATGCTATAATATGTTTTAGTTACGAAGAGTTTATGATCCCGATGGTTTAAAGGAAAGATATAGCATTACGTAGCAAAATACAGGTTTTCGACCAAAACCGTGTTAAGTAACTAACAGTTACTCTAAGTAACTAACAGTTACTCTACGTAACTAATAGTTACTCTAAGTAACTAACAGTTAGTCTACGTAACTATAGTTACTCTACGTAACTAACAGTTACTCTAAGTAACTAACAGTTACTCTAAGTAACTATAGTTACTCCACGTAACTAACAGTTACGTGACGTAACTAAGTTTTTCGAGAAATACTTTCGAGATACGGTTTTGAGTGTTTTTAGGTGTCGAGATTATCAAATATTGAAACCTTATGTCCAGAATATGTTTATATATTGAAAACTTATATAAAATACATGTTTTAACCATTAAAAATGATAAACTTTAGATATAAATCCAAATCATTATAAAATATGGGTTTTTGAATCTTAAAATAAACCAAAACTTACTTGAAGGTGAAGAAAACGATTTTGATGATGATGGTGGATGAAAATCTTCCATTAAACTTGGATTTGAAGATGGGAATGGTGGGTTTTCTAGAGAGAAGTGTGTGTTTGTGTGTGTTTTCTAGAGAGAGAAGTGAAAATGGAAGAATGGTGGAGATGGAGGTAGGTAGATAATAGGACAAAATAGTTGGTGATAAAAACAATGTGGATTCTAGAATAAGACAAAAGAGTTGGTGGGGATTTTAGGACCATATTTGTAATAAAAATCCCATAGGACTAGGTTTGTAATAAAATTCTTGAAGGACTAAAATTGTAATACTTTTTAACGTTAATCTTAATCGTATAAATAAGGCATGAAACCCCTAAACTTATCTTAAGAGCATACTAGACTTATACTAAAGGCACTTAGAACTAAACATTCCCGACATAAAGGTCCGAATCACATAAAATACAAATACGATACTCATAAAATACGAGAAATACGAATACGATAAAACATAAAAGAGATACAGTAGGGTCAAAACATAAACATAAATTAATAAAACGAATACGGGTCGTTAGAAGTATACCTAGAAATTCGCGAATGTCACATATTACAAACAATATATCACATTTTCACCTATCAAACTATGCAATCAATAACTTGTTACCTAGTAGTCATCTTCTTCTACCACTAACGCACCATTTTTTCCGGCTACACAAAAAAAACTAAATAGTTTTTTCTTTAATATTATAGGTTATTTAGTTCCATCGACAAAACAACTCAACTTATAGCCAATATCTCACAAATTATAGCCAAAGAAGCTAAGCCCAAGACTCAAATCTTTTCCTTTTGAATCCAACACTTGTAAGACAACGGGTATTACATACAATCGGTGTCGATGGTGACGTATGAATAATAAGAAGAACATAAGTCAAAAGAGTAGTTATATTAATAAATTGGAATCAATTACAATACAACGAATCAAACAACTAACTCGGTTAATCTCCCACAATGATCGAATCTCTCGTTCTATCACAAATACTCTCTCTAAGATGATAAAAGAGTTGTTCACAATATAAGATGAAAGCACTCCCACAAATGAACTCTCACACTTTTATATATAGGCAAACAAACCAAGTTCAATGACTATTAGCATAGTTAATGACAACCACGCTACTAGGTTATGCACTACTACCTAGTAATGTTACTGGTAAAAAAGAAAATCAAACGAATGACTGTTTTGTTGGCTGAATAAAGTTCATTATACTTTGTTTTTACAACTCAATCTAACTCAATACATTAAAATAATTAATTAATTTAGTTAGGCCTATAGCGACGATAAATCGTCTCTAAAAGTCCAAATAAATTAATTAATTAATTAATAAATAATTAAATGTTTATTTAAATATTTTTTAATACATTAAAATAATTAATTAATTTAGTCAGGCCTATAGCGACGATAAATCCTCGCTAAAAGTCCACCTAAATTAATTAATTAATTAATAAATAATTCAATGTTTATTTAAATAATTTTTAGTGCATTAAAATAATTAATTAATTTAGTTAGGCCTATAGCGACGATTAATCGTCGCTAAAAGTCCACCTATATTAATTAATTATTTAATAAATAATTAAATGTTTAATTTACTAATTAAATAATCTTAATAATAATTAAATTATATATATTAAATTAGATGTATTAAATAATTAAATAAATATAAAGTTTTTTAAATTAAATTATATATAAAAAATGAAAATATAATATATCAAATTAAATAATATATAATGTTAATTTTAAGTAATAATTTTTGTTTAAAATAAAATTATTTGATACTAAGAAATTAAAAGTTATTATATTATTAATGTTAATATACTTAAATTAAATATATATACATATTTTTAAAGATTCAATATCGTAATTAAATAATACGATTAATAATCGTTTACCGTTATAACGGAAAGTTATAATACGACATGTTGTGGTATAAGTATAACTTTAAACCATAACCACCTAATACTAGACCTTGAATCCTAAACTCATATCTCTAAACCATCGTAATGCTAGACATTAAATCCTAAACTCATATCCCTAAACCATCGTAACCCTAAACCCGAACAACATGCATTCATCGACTATCGACTATTAAAGCTAACATGAGTAAGGCAAAGTTGTATAGACCATTCATCTATCGACCATTCATCGACTATTAGAACACCATAAACACGTAATGCTAGACCTTAAATCCTAAACTCATATCCTTAAACCATCGTAACCCTAGAAACCTAAACCATCGTAAACCTCCGAACAACATTCATCGACTACTCACCATTTTATCGACTTTTAAAGCTAACATGAGTAAGGGAAAGTTGTATAGACCATTCATCTATCGATCGACCATTCATCGACTATTAGAACACCATTCATCGACTATTAGATCTAATTAACTTGAACAACATTCATCGACTACGTACACCATACATGACATCCAATTATCAATGATTTGATCGATCATTACCTAACTTGTTGCAATGTCAATGTATACTATCACACATAGAGGTATTCAATCGACTACTCACCGTTGATCATCGACAATCGCAAAACCAGTCGATATCGTTTTTGCACAACTTAATAACTTATACCTAATATAATTAAATTAATACCTTGTACATAATATAATTTTAATTCATTTTTACTAATATTATTTAAACGTTTTCGTTATTAATATAATTACACAATAAAAAAAAATGTAGAAACAGCTTTCAGCGACGATTTATCGTCGCTGAAGCTCAGTCAACCAAAGTCAACCTAATTGGTTTTGCCCGCCAAACTTTTGGAGTTTCCCGGGTCACCTTTCAGCGACGATAAATCGTCGCCGTAGCCCAAAGTCGTCGCTGAAGGTAGTGGTCTAAATTAATAACAGATCCTTATCTCTTTCAATTCCCTCAAAACACCTAAACGAATTTTTATCTCTCAGTTCGCCATTTTCGCTGCTAAACGGTATTTTTGTTCAATTTGTGTTTCCTCCACCGCCATTATCACTCCACCATTCCACTACCACCACCAAATCGTCGTTTTCCACCAAACCGCCACCAAACTGCCGGAACTCCACAAAACCGCCCCCAAACCGCCACCACCATCTAGGTTTGTTTCTTTTTCTTTTTCTTTTTCATAAACATAATTATATTGTTTAATTTGTAATTTGTTAGATTATTAATTTGGGAATTATTTTGTTAGATATTTTTCACCACTATCCGGTTACGGTTATTGACTTTATTGAGCATCTCTATTAAAGGTTAGTATCAAAATTAATTTGGGTTTTATTTTTGCTAATAAGAATTTGTATAGTTAGTATGTATAGAAGTTTGTATAATATAGTTTATATCATAAATTGAATGATTTTTAGTTGATAGAATATGAATGTAAAGAATTTGTATGAATCAAATCAGATGAAGCGTGCGAATTGCATGTAAGTAATTAGGATAAAATGATAAAAACGGGTAAAATGGGTCAAAATGGACAAAATGGGTTAAATAGATAAAACGGGTCAAAGTGGGGGAAATGGGTTAAATGGAAAAAATGATAAAGATGGGTAAAATGGGTCAAAGTGAACAAAATGGGTTAAATGTATATAACGGGTCAATGTGAGGGAAATGGGTAAAATGAGAATTTGTATAGTTAGTATGTATATAAGTTTGTATAATATAGTTTATATCATAAATTGAATGATTTTTAGTTGATAGAATATGAATGTAAAGAATTTGTATGAATCAAATCGGATAAAGCGTGCGAATTGCATGTAAGTAATTAGGATAAAATGATAAAAAACGGGTAAAATGGGTCAAAGTGGGAAAAATGGGTTAAATGGATAAAAGGGGTCAAAGTGGGGGAAATTGGTTAAATGGAAAAAATGATAAAGATGGGTAAAATGGGTCAAAGTGAACAAAGGGTTAAATGTATATAACGGGTCAATGTGGGCGAATATGGGTAAAATGAGAATTTGTATAGTTAGTATGTATAGAAGTTTGTATAATATAGTTTATATCATAAATTGAATGATTTTTAATTGATAGAATATGAATGTAAAGAATTTGTATGAATCAAATCGGATGAAGCGTGCGAATTGCATGTAAGTAATTAGGATAAAATGATAAAAACGGGTAAAACGGGTCAAAGTGGGCAAAATGGGTTAAATGGATCAAACGGGTCAATGTGGGCGAAATGGGTTAAATGGAAAAAATGATAAAGATGGGTAACACGGTGTAAAAGTGAACAAAATGGGTTAAATGTATATAACGGGTCAATGTGGGCGAAAGGGGTAAAACGAGAATTTGTATGTATAAAATTGTAAGATTTAAATGTGTAGAATTGTATGATTTGTATGTATAAAATTGTATGATTTTTACTTAGTAGTTAGTCGTTACAATATTTCTGGACAGATACGTGAAATATCGAGTTTAAGGTTACGTTTTATAGCGGATTTGATAAGATTTCTGGACCTGATCTCAGTTACGTAGCGTAACTGTAGTTACGCCAACGTAACTGTAGTTACGCTAACGTATCTGTAGCGTAACTGTAGTTACGCTAGCGTAACTATAGTTACGTTAGCGAAACTGAGATAAGTTCCTCTATTTTGTCAAAAATCGTTTTCGTGTTGGAATTTCATATTTTGGTGGTGGATTTAGACATGTAATGATAGAAACACTATATTACATTATAAGAGACAATTTATATCAAGTTTTTAACCACAAAGAGTGGGTTAGGTTGCCTTCCATAGTTGGACTACCCGGCTTTGTAGAAATTGTAGTGACGTTTTTGAAAACTTGATTAAATTATACAAAAAATAGTATATAGTTCTTACTGCAATTTGAACAAATCTTACATCCGCAGAAATGACTATTGATAAGAGTTGGATTTATATTAGAAATCGTATTTCCCCCGAATTTAGAGCCGGTCTTGAAGCGTTTATCGAAAGGTGTAAGAACCACGTGAATCATGAAGGTGAATGTCGTTGCCCATGTGACATGTGTGGTAATAGAAGATGGGGTACCCCTACACTAGTTGATTGTCATATAGAAAAATTCGGGTTTGACGAGTCTTATGAGACGTGGACATATCACGGTGAACAAATAGATCCATATATAGTACACGACTCAGCTCCCCAAATGGTAGATGTATTGAACGATGTTCGTCAATAGAATACTCCCAATGAACATGACACCGATACCAATGAGACAAGTAATGATCCTACTGACGATACGAGTGATACAAATAACGATCTTGATAAATTATTAGCGTTTGCTGAAACCGAGCTATACCCTAGTTGTACTTGGTTGTCTTCATTAGAATTTTTGGCTAAGATATTGCACATGAAGGTCATGAATAAATGGTGAGATAGTTCATTTGACCAATTGTTGGAATTACTCAAAACATCATTTCCAAAAGATAACAAGATTCCGTCGTCACATTATGAAGCTAAGAGGTTGATGAAAATGACCGGGTTAGGATATGAAGCCATACATGCTTGTAAGAATGATTGTTGTTTGTTTTGGGAGGAGAACTTATTCTTGCAAGTGTGTCCAATATTTGGTGAGAGTAGATGGAAAAACAAAGACACGACGGGGAAGAAAGTTGCCAACAAGATTTTGCGTTATTTCCCTTTGACTCCAAGACTAAAACGTATGTACAGTTCTAGACACCCCCACAAAGTCTATGACGTGGCATGCTACTGGAAAATCTAGGAAGAGGGTACGATGCGTCATCCGGTAGACGGTGAAGCATGGAAAAGTTTTGATGAAAGATATCCAGATTTTGCAGCGGAACCAAGAAACGTCCGTTTAGGGTTGGCTGCTGATGGTTTCAATCCGTATGGCAACATGAGTTTGTCTTACAGCATGTGGCATGTCATATTGACAACATACAATACCCCCCCCCCCCCCTCATGGTTATGTATAAAGGATTCTTCTCTCATGTTAACGTTGTTAATTCCAGGTCCTAAATCACCGGGGAAAGACATTGATGTTTACTTGAGGCCTTTGGTTGATGAATTAAAGACGCTATGGTGTCAAGGAGTTCGTACAAAAGACGTTGTTACAAACACCTTTTTCATAATGAAAGAAAATCTAATGTGGACCATCAATGATTTTCCTGCTCGTAGTAGTTTGTCTGGTTGGACTGGACAAGGATACAAAGCATGTCCTTCATGTAACGAGGACACTCCATTCACTCGTGTCATCGGTAAAACTGCTTATGTTGGTCATAGAAGATTCCTACCCTCAAACCATCCTTGGAGAAAGAGCAAAAAATTCAATAATAAGACTGATCGAACAAAACCTCCTCGAACATTCAACCACGAAGCAGTCTTACGCCAACTTGCTCAATTACCTAATCGTATTCCTGGGAAGCATCCTAGTAACGCGGGTTTAAAAAGGAAACGTGATGATAAGTTAGAACGCAATTGGAGCAAAATTTCTATTTTTCGTGAGCTTGAATATTTTGAATTTCTTCCACTTCCACACAACCTTGATGTCATGCATATCGAAAAGAATGTATGTGAGAGTCTGTTGCGTACTTTATTAATGAATGACAAATCCAAAGACACTCATAATGCAATAAAGGACTTGGAAAATTTGGGGATTCGATATGAGTTGTGGCTTAAGGAGAATGCTAAAAGAGACGGGAAGTTCTCAAAACCTCATCCAAAATACTCGTTCACAAATGAAGACAGGCAACGTTTTTGTCGGTTTATCAAAGAAGTCAAACTACCCGATGGATTTGGATCAAACTTTAAGTGGAAAGTGACCGATAATGACAACAACATAACGGCATGAAGTCTCATGATTGTCATATAATGATGTAACGATTGTTACCGGTTGGAGTGAGAGGGTACTTGGATGAAATTATTTCAACACCAATAGTCGAGCTCTGCGCATTTTTTAAGCAAATTTGTGCTAGAACTTTGACTGTTCCCGACATGTTGAAAGCTCAAGAGCAGTTGATCAAACTTTTATGTACTTTCGAGCAAATATTTCCTCCAGCTTTTTTTGACATAATGATTCATTTGGTTATGCATTTACCGGGAGAAGCTATTCAAGGTGGGCCCGTTTACACTAGGTGGATGTATCCATTTGAAAGATACATGAAGAAGCTAAAAAATTATGTTAGAAATAAAGCTAGGCCTGAAGGTTCTATAGTTGAGGGATACGTTGCAGACGAAGCCTTAACATTCTGTTCAATGTATTTGCGGGGTGTGACTACGAAATTTAATCGTCCGGAGAGGAATGAGGACACTCCAGTTCAACCGTGTAAGATTCATGTGTTCCAATCACTATTTAGACCAACCAGTAAAAGTGTGAATACAACGTTGGATCCGGAACTTCGGAAGAGTCTACAATGGTATGTACTTAACAACTGTTCTGACATCGACGAATACAAGAAGTAAGTGTTTTTATAGTGAGTTTGAAACTAAACATCCCATTGTAGACTAATTAATATGTTGATCATTTATAGTGAGTTTGAAACTAAACATCCCGGGAAAGATGCAAAAACTGAATTGTGACAACCGTCCAATTTCTGGTGCATTTTATACTCTATGTCTCTCATAATGGCTGCCGTTGTCTTTAACTGTACATTTCCCGGAAACGCGTCAGTGTCGGAATCACACCCGGAATCGATTTATATAAGTCCTAATACCAAGAAAACACCTAGTGAACTTTCCTAAGTCATAACGTATCATAATAAAGAACTTTTAGTTAACGGAAAGGTCCAACGAAACAATAACGAAAAAAAGAAAATTCACAAAAGTTTTACAAAAATGGTCCAGGACGCCGCACACACCACCTTGTGCGACGTCCTGGACGTGCCAGTTTCAAAATAGTTGAATTTTGTTGCTTTTCTCGGTTTCTACAACTTTTAAACCCAATCAATCTCGACCTAGACCATCATTTACTGCCATTTGATAGTCCCAAACACTTTTCTTATTACCTTTTCTTATTTTCTTTCATTTTCTCATTTCATAAACACATAAAACAAAACACACACTAAAACTCTCTCAAGAAACCCCCTAAATCCAGTGATCTCCAGCCCCTTTTGTCCACCAAATCCACCACCAAAACGTTTAAACATCAAACCAAGCAAGAAGGTGCAAGTCTTTTCGATTTTCAAGCTTTTTCTACCGATTTTGGAGCTCAAATCTCGTCTAAAACACCATCCATCCACTTTCATCCGGTAGATTTCTTTTATTTTACTGTTTTTACCTAAATAACAACTTGCATGTAAGATCTAAAACATAAAAATGAGTTTTTATAAAGATTTGTAACATTTTATGGACAAAAACGAGTTTTAACCGAAATAACATTTAGATCTATAGTTTTATGGATAAAAATGCTTTAGAAACTGTGAAAATGAAGTTTTATTAAGTTTGGACCTATTGCATGTCGGAATCTATGGAGGAAATAAACGTTTTGCAAGAAAAACACCAAAAACCCACACATGTGCGCCGTCCTTAAGGACTAGGACGACGCAGCAGGGGTAAAATGGCTTTGTGCGTCGTTCCTATGGTCCAGGACGGCGCACAAGTCTGCCAGTTTTCCAAAAACTTGTCGTTTGGACGTTTTAAGCTCGTTTACGCCGCTGACTTTTTCAAAACTAAATGTTTGGGACTGAGTTTGGTAAAGCTAATATTATTGGTTGCTTGTATTGGACTTTTTATGCTAAAATGAACTCGTTTAAATAAGATATCGTGTTATATGTATTTTGTGAGCGGAAGTGAATTTGAATTTTTGGAAATTAAATTTGGGCACGGAAGCGCTGCCCAAATTTCGTTAGAAAAATTCAAACCATTTCAGCGACCAAAGTTACTCGTGACATGACGATAATAAACGTTAAATTGGATTTTCGGACTAAAATATAACGATTAACCGTTTCGGGCTATTTCGAACAATTTGGACCTTGACACTTAAAGTTTAACAAAAATTTAGTTATTATATTATATAAAATAACATAGTAAGATAATAACACTTGAACTATCTTGGTATTATTAGGCGTTCTGTGATTCCCGGCTCCCGTTTTCGACCGTTTTTCCCGAGTTTCTTATTCTTCGCAACCCGTAAGTTACACCCCTCTCTACTTTTGTATTTTTAAGTACTCTTTTTGGGGGAAACATGAGATCAAAACTGTTTATGAACGATATCTTTTATGTGCAACTGCTTTATGAAGTTTGAATTTTTCGTATAATGACTTTATGATCTATTTGTCTTTGGAAACTTTTATGAACTCTTGCAACTGTATGAACTTTTGGAACTATTGCGAACTATTGGTCTATTTTGGAATATTTTGTGAAACTTATATGCGTAAACGATTTCATTTGTCCCGATTGGCTTACTTTAAACTATTTTGGCTTGCCCCCTTTTGACCTTTGATTAGACTATGATTGTTTGATTGTATTTTGTGCAAACCCTTGAGGAGAATATAGACGCCATAAGTACATACTACCAGTTTTTAGACAAAAAGAACAAAGTGCCCCGTTTTTAGTACAATTCATTACACACTATTAGCAATAGCCGTTAGTAAATATGGGTATCGATACTTAGGAGAGGTCACTCCTTACTTGTGGTTCGCGTACTGAGTACATATTACTAAGTTCAGACGAACTCCATCTATATTGAAACTTTGGGGCGTGTTCTGACCAGTTAATCGGTTTAGTGTTAAATCTTACGTTATATTGAGCCAAGTGGTTGGTACAATTCAAAAATCATATGTCATTATTATTTACACATATACCTACTTATCGTCTTACACATGTGGATTAATCCACCGCTGAGGTAATGACTACGTACATTTATCGCCTTGTTATACAACTTGAACTTTTACGAATGTTGAACTTTTTGACTTTGAACTACTACGAAAGTATATATATATATATATATATATATATATTAAGAGATTTTATCCGCCATCTTTCTTTTAAGAAAACTTCATACTTATATATACTTGTTGGAACTTTTGTCGGAATCCTTTGTTCAAAAACTTATAGACTGTAACTCACTCACTACGTTTTGTAGTTGACACTTTATCTCATGTTTCAGGAAACAAAGCGTAAGTCATGAATTGCATTGCTCAGGCGGGTCATGCTGGTTATGTGAAGTGTAATTCGGGAAGAAGACCTTTGTTATTTGGGAATTTTTATTAAAACATTTTATTTGGTACTTGTTTTCTTAAACTTATGAATCTTGGTTGTAACTTTTGAACATTGGTTCTTTTTTTCGAACGTTAATTTCAATGACTTGAACCGTTAATTTTTAGTATAACTCGTGAAATGATACTTTGCTCTTCACATCTCTTGTTTCCGCTTTAGCGGGGTTTGACAGACTTGGTATCAGAGCACGGGTTATAGTGAAAACGGTTTTAAATTTTTTTTCAAAAAGTTTTCGAAACCAAAACTATAACCAAGACTTTTCAGAAAAATCATTTTCGGGTTCAAACTTTAGAATATTATTTTCCGCAATTGCATGATTATCTTTTTCAACTACGCATGACCTGATCAACCATGTCTAGTTCAAAATGAATTATGCAAGAACGGAAAGAAGTTGCTATCGTTAACGGTTTTTGAGTCAAAAAATTCCCAGTTTTGTCGATTCCCGATACTCACATAACTGACCCGTGCATGCATTTTACTTACGTTTTTCCTATTCTAGTTTTCCCCCGTACTTATGTAACTCTCTATTCACAGATACGCCATGTCTCAGTCATCGCATTCCCGATCCCAGTCACGATCCCTCTCGCGAGCTGCCTCCCCATCGCACGAACCTTCCGAGGGCCATACGGCCTCCTAGAGTCAGCGTCATCAAACGACTGACCCGACAGAGGATACGTCAATGACCATCAGCAGCAGTAACGGGTCCAACCCGAGGACCGTGTTACCACCTCCTCGACCGACACCCGTTGCAGCACCACCGCAGCCCCAAGGGCCCCGCTCTAGGATGACCGCGCGCCAGCACCTGGGTCCGTTTCGACCCGCACCCCCTCAGTCCTTCGTGGACCCATACGATCCCGCCTTGCGCACTCCAGTCATGGAACGCTATGTGTGGGAGCGTCAGTTCCTCGAGGAGAGGCGACGCGCCCAAGAGGCCGGACCCTCCCGACCTATGATGCCACCCACTCTCCAGCCTCCCCCACCAGCTGCATTTCTCCACCTGCACCGTGAGGTCCGGGGACTCGCTGAGGAAGCCCAACAGCAGGGTCTTCTTCTCTTCGAAGTCTCCGAAGTCGCGCATAAGCTGGCGGAACAGTCAATGTGAATCATCGCATCGGCTCAGACCACCGCACGGACCGTGCAGCGCCTTGTCAGCGCGTGCTTGGTCATGGGGACGTTGATAGTGGCTATTGCCGCCAAGATGTTCTTCGAGAGGCGCCGCTAGGCATATTTCCTTTGTAATTGTACTATACTAGCTTAGTCGTAATTTTCCATTGTACACGACTTAAGCTACTATCTATTATTTTCCTATGTATTGTACTTGTATTTCCATTCAATATTTTGTTCTATGTACCAACCTTTATATTATTAATGGAAATCTCTATCTTATTCGTACTTGTCTTGTCGTGTGAATCTTTTATTGTTGACAATCATTATTATTATCTCTTGAATCATCATCGTGCGTGTGTTGTTACCTTTCTTGTTTACTCTTTTACCGTTATCGCTATCGTGCATGTGCTAATTGTCCGCACATATTACTTCTGTGTACTCGATGCTATTAACCCTTGAGTTAAATTCTTATCGCTAATTCCTGTTCGTGCGTTCTAAACTAGTTCCTTCTTTCCATTGTAGAACCATGCCTCCCGAGAGAAGCCGCGCCGACCGTTTAGCCGAACAGATCACTGTGCAGTTCAAAGCAGCACTCCCAAGCATGATCACCCAGATCATCGCTGGGGTCAACCACGGGATTTTCGGGGATGATAACCCCAACGACAACCACCCAGAGAACAACCATGACCATAACCTCCACCTCTTCCAACCACCATCAAACAAGAGGAAGGTGAACGCCTCGGGAACAATAAACCCCTTCTCTCTCCAGTACCAATCAAACAGGAAGAGGACGAGAACCTTGGAACCAACAACCTCCCTTTCCCTCCAGCCCGCATCCAGCAAAAGGACAGTAAGAGAAGGAAGGTTCATCATCAACCAATGAGGAGCATCCGCAACAAGAAACCCACAACCGTAACCCAAATTTACTTTGGACCGCACCCAAAATGTGACCAGTGCCGTTTCCACCACTCCGGTAACTGCCCAACATGTCTCAAATGCCAGAAGGTGGGCCATTTTGCCAAGTACTACCAAGACAAGACAAACAACAAGGGTCGGAAGCCGGCGTACTTCGAGTGCGGGAACGACCAACACCTTCGTGGGACTTTCCCCATAGCGCATACCACATAAACTTTTAGTAATCTCGCAGTCACGACCGAGGAGGCACGTCAGGACCCCAATGCAGTTACGGGTACGTTTTCTATCAATGACCACTTTTCTTTCGTACTATTCGATTCAGGAGCTGAAAGAAGCCTTGTCTCCTTAAAATTTAGACCCCTCATTAACCTAGGATCTAAAGTTCTTAAGGATAGCTTCACTATCGAATATGCTAACGGTCAAGAGTTCGAAGCCGAGGATATAATCCTAGGATGTTCATTATGCTCATCTGACAAGAATCTTCCCCATCGATTTAATTCCTATCGAGCTGTCAAGCTTTGACCTTATCGTCAGAATGGACTGGCAATCTCGTTTTCGAGCCGAGACTGTCTGTTTCGACGAACTCATTCATATCTCCCTTTCAGATAGTGAAATTCTTGTCGTTCAGGAGGACAAACCTGGATGAAAACTTCGCATCATGTCTTCCTTAAAAATGCGCAAGTACCTCGAGAAGGACTACGACGCATTCCTCGCTCATGTCGTCGAACGTAAACCTAAGGAAAGCCGAGTCCAAGACATTCCTATAGTCAAGGATCATCCAGAGTATTTCCTGAGGATTTTCTTGGGCTACCGCCGCGTCGACAAGTTGAATTCCGAATAGACCTCGTTCCTTGCGCAACATCGGTTGCTGAGACACCATGCGGTCTAGCACCACCCGAAATGCAAGAGCTGTCAAAACAGCTGCAGGAACTCTTAGACCATGGTCTTATTCGTCCGAATTCGTTCCCCCGGGGAGCCCAAATCCTCTCTATCAAAAAGAAAGACGGATCATTTCGCACGTGCACCGATTATCGTGAACTTAACAAGCTGACCGTCAAGAACCGATAACCACCCCCGAGGATCGACGACCTATTCGACCAGTTGCAGGGTGCAACTTGCTTCTCAAAAATCGACCTCCGTTTGGATTATCACCAGGTTCGTGTCAGTGAGACCGACATTCCTAAAACCACATCCCAAACTCGATACGGACATCACGAATTCCCCGTCTGCAATTTGGTCTAACCAACGCACCAACAATATTCATGGACCTAATGAACAGAGCGTGTAGGCCATACTTAGACAATTCGTAATCGTATTCATGGTCGACATTCTCATCTACTCAAGGGAGATCACGTGAAACGTCTTAAGCTCGTTCTAGAACTCCTCAGAAATCGGAAATCGTACGCCAAATTCTCGAAGTGTGAATTTGGGTTCCGGGAAGTACATTTCCCTAGTTATGTGGTCAACCAAGAAGGAATTCGAACTCAGACCAGACGTAATCCGCTACGTCAAGGGCCGAGCATGAATTCTGAAATCCGAGAATCTTCGTAAACTCATTTTGGACGAGGGCCACCGATCGCGATATCCATCCATCCGGGATCCGACAAGTTGTATAAGGATCTCCGAGAATATCATTGGTGGCCGGGCATGAAGGAGGATATCGCCTTATATGTATCTAAGTGCCTTACTTGCTTAAAGGTCAAGGCGGAATATCAAAAGCCCTCAGATCTACTTCAGCAACCGGGGATTCCCATGTGGAAGTGGGAACAAATCTCTATGGACTTCATCACTAAGTTTCCCCCGTACGGATTGCGGTAACGACAAGATTTGGGTCTTCGTGTACCGTTTGGCAAAATCCGCTCATTTCCTACCGGTGGGAGAAGATCACTCGATGGAGAAATTCGCCCAAATCTACAATAACGAGATCGTCCCCCGTCACGGATCACCTCTCTCCATCACCTCCGATAGGGATAGTCGATTCACGTCCCGCTTTTGGAATGCCCTCCAGAAATCGCTAGGGACGCGACTAGACCTCAACACTGCATACCACCCTCAGACCGATGGTCATAGTGAAGGGACGATCCAAACGCTTGAAGATATGCTGAGAGCGTGTGTAGTTGACTTGAGAGGAAGTTGGGACACTCGCCTCCCTTTGGTCGAGTTCTCCTATAACAACAGCTACCGTGCCAACATCAAGTGCGCACCGTTCGATGCCTTTACGGACGCAAGTGTCGGTCACCACTCTGTTGGCTAGAAGCTGGCAATCGACAACCTACAAGGCTCGACATCGTCCAGGAGACCATTGACAACATCACCACTATCCGTGAAAGTCTGGAAACATCCCGTACCAGGCAGAAGAGCTACGCAGACAACCAAAGAAAACCCCTCGAGTTCCAAGTTGGCGATAGAGTGCTCCTCAAGATATCGCCTTGGAAGGGGGTAGTCCGCTTCGGTAAGCGCGGCAAACTGAGCCTGATATCGCATATTTTAGTCATATTATTATATGCGATATTTGTCTTTTTAAAGTTTAATTCATAACGGATTTTGGGAATTTCGGGCAATTTTCGTATTAAAATGTTATACAGGTACTAGTCGGAGTTCTGGAGCGGAAGTGACATAATTGGAGCTGAAAATGAAGAAAACGGGTCAATGTTGTATTCCCGTTATATTTTAAGACTAGAAGCAATTGGTTACGAGAGATGAGGCAAAAACGAGCAGCAAAACAAGTAAACTGGAAAAAAGCGAGGGACGCCCGTCCCAGGGAGGGGACGCCCGGTATAGACCGAAATTCCGTTATCGTTCAATTCTGACTAGTAATAAATACCGGGACTTTGCAATATTTGATTGATAACAATTCTATATATTCCATTTACTATAAAAGCTCCCAGAGAAGTCATTAGAGGAATCTTTCCTATCAAAATTGTTTGTTCTTGGATATACCTACGCCTATCATTTTTCCAAATGAGTCTCGCGGATACATATAATTCAGAAGAATACGTGCCCGCGGCCTTTTTAGCCGCAGTCGTTTGTCACACGTTTAATAAAGCAGTTTTTAGGTTTTATATTTATTATCATCATTGTAAGCAAGTTTTGGAGTATTGAAACCCTAGCTTGGACCGACGAATTCTTGGAGTTATTTGGTGTTTTTAGACTCATTAATTTCGTTGTTTAAGCATTCAGATCATTGGTACTTTAATACTTTTCATTAGTTCTTTTGATTATAAAGATGTTTCATTCAATTCTATTGTGTTGCGTTTTTATTATTATGAGTAGCTAAATTTCTTAACGTTCACTTGGATGATGTGATCAATTATTAATTACGTATATGTTGAACTGGATTTTATGTTTAATCGAAGAACCAATTGTAATCAGTTTTTGAATCTTGTTTAATCTTTTATATAAACTGTTAATAATTCATCATAGGTATTCGAGAGGAACTTGTGACATTACAAAATAGTTTATGAAATAACTAATCGGTCAATAATTAGTTTAAAGATATTAGTATTCGAGAGAAACTAGTATTAAAGATTTAAACAATAAAAACGTGATTGTGGTTGTTAGTTAACTAGATTAAGAGGGATCGGTTTAGTTAATTAAGAAGCTATTCGATAGGAAGCTTTATAAGATTAAATCATAAAATCGGCTTAGGTACTTATTGCTTAGTTGTCAAACGTAAAAATTATACACGAGAGTGGTAACTATACATGAGACGATTAAAGTTTTAATGGGAAACGAGAGTTTAAGTTAAATACCTTTTAAGTAGTTCATCATTGTCAGCAATTAAGTGATAACCGTAGTAATTGTGATCAAGTCCTTTCATCAATTGTGTACAAACAAAATCTTTTCAGCGATTCATCTGAATCAACAAGTTTCTTAAATTTTAGTAGTTTAAGCACAGTGACAATTCGTCACAACAAACCCACTTTTGTTTTATTAATTATTAATTATATTTCAAACATCAGTCCATGCGAATGAACCTGATTTACCTAAAACTATACTATACTTGATTAGGTCCACTGCCTAAGATTGTGTGGTCGAGTCGTAAGTAGTTCTTGTTTTTAAGTTAGAAACGGATGATCTAGAATAAATTTCGAGGATTCAATCAGTTTAGATTCAGAAGTAGATATAGTAGTTGAGATGGCTGATCCAAATGATGTACCGATGCATAGAGAGCTAGGGTAGTACCGCCAACACCGGGTTCGGCGATTCGTACT